>VZRE01003104.1:984587-1004590 GCA_013396775.1 Cephalopterus ornatus | reverse complement strand
AGCCCGTTTGTTACCGAGCCGCGCCTTCCGCGGAGCGGGTGCCGTGAGATCCCGCGCTGCCGCCGCCGCCGTGTCCGGGCCGCAGGGTCCCTGTGGCGGCTTTGCGGGCCGGGGCACTGCGGGGGCTGCAGGAGACACCTCTGAGGCTTCGCGCCGGCGGTTCCGCGCTCGCTGCCGTTAGGCGGCCCCGCTGGGAGCGCAGAGCAGCGCCGGGCTCCGGCAGCAGCCCCGCATCCCGGGCTGCCCGGGGTGTCGGCTGACCCGCGCCCCGGGGACTGGCGTGCGGCCACATAAACTTTAGAAGAAAAATCTGTCCCTAAAGGAGAGTAACCTTCTACCAGACAGCAACGGGCCCTAAGGCAGCTGCCCGTCTTCTGGCTTTGTCGCTGCTCCCTATGGCTGCCCGTTTGCCGGCGGCTTGTGTTGTGTTGCGGTTCCGTGAGGGCAGGGAATGTGGGGCACGTGGTGCGTGCAGCGTCTCCCACCAGGATCGTAGGAAGGAAAATATGGGATAAGTAGGTAAATCTGTTACTCTCCTCTCAACGACCGCCCTTCCCACCGGCCGGGCAGCAAGCTCTGTCCCTGAAGGGCGCTCAGCAGCGGGACCGCCGGGGGACACACCTGGCAGACCGGGCTATGGCAGGCACCGAGCAGCGGTGACACGTGAGGCTGCGGTAAAACGTCCTGCGTTTACAATACACGACACCACGGCTCCCACTTGTTAATTAGACAGCGGGAGCAGTTCCGCTGCGTTTCATGCCCTCGGGTGCCCGTCAGCCCGGGAAGGGGCGGGCCGGGGGCGGCGCGGCGGAAGTGGCGCGGCCCGGCCCGGCGGGGCTGCGGTGAGCGGGGCCCTGCGTGGGGCTGCGGGCAGGGGGAGCGGGAGCGGACAGGGACCTGTGGGGCGGTCGCTGGGGCTCGATCCCTGCCCCGCTTAGGGCTGGGCGGCGGGCGGTAGATGCGGAACCTCGGGGGCCGGTGGGGAGCGATGCTGCCGCGGTCTGGCGCTCGTTCGCCGTCAGCTGTGCGCCGCCAGCTGCATCCCGGGAAACAGCTGCATGGAAACACCCTGGAGACGCTCAGGAATACTGGGGGATATTAAGTAAAAAATAGTTTAAGATAATATGTAGTTTATTTATATTATTGTAACTGATTATGCACTATTTTCTCTAGTTAAACCATAAACATGAAGAAATTAAAGCTTAAAGAACTGGAAAGCTGTCTTCAAGAAGTTGATACTTTTGACAGTCCAAAACTACTCCTTGAACAGTATCCAACAAGACCTCATATCGCAGGTAGAGGTGACCCACAGCACTGTTGTCTCTTTTGCTAGTTCTTCATCAGCACTTTTTTAATTAAAAGGTTTTTTCTACTGCACTATCTCCTTTGAAGACTTTACACTGAAAGTAGTTAAGAAATTGTTTCCAACAGGAATGTAATTATTTAGAAGTATACTGGTAATGTGCAATCCAAAAATCAAATAAACTGATTTAAAAAATAGTGTGATAGAAGCATCTTAATATGTAACTGCAAAAGCTGACTTGGACTTAATTCATGACTCACAAAACCAATAAAAGTGTATATAGAGACACTCCTTCATACCTTAATTGTGATTTTTTCAGTATTTTACATCCTTCTATTGTTTTTCTTCAAAGAGATTTAGAGGCGTACTTTTTCCACAAACAATACTCAAAGCTCTATGTGTAACCTCTCCAACAAAGACACAGAGTTCTACAGCTCATCAGAATGTTTTTGACTCTTCACATATAAATGAAAAAGAGAATTACAGGCCATGAGAATATCAGCTTAATTTTGCATTACAAGAAACCTTTAGTTAAGAGTTTACTGAAGGCAGGTGTAGCTTTTCTTGATTAATCAGATGCATATTTGATATTTTTGACCTGTGTTGTTTGGTTTTTTCCCCCAGCATGTATGCTTTATACAATTCACAATACTTTTGATGATATTGAAAACAAAACAATTGCAGATTTAGGATGTGGTTGTGGTATGCTCAGCATTGGAAGTGCAATTTTAGGAGCAGGGTAAGTAATGCTATGTTCTGGTTATGTTTTTTTCTGGCATAGAACAGTAGAAAGTAAGATTAAAACATAGCAATGCTGAACTAGACTCAGGCTATTTAATAAGTTCTGACTGTCAATAACCATTCCTGCTGTGAAAGTGGTGGACAGTTGTCATGAATTCTGAAGTCGTAATATTTGCTTTCCCTTGAAGCACTAAATAAACCCATGAAACTTCCTTAACAAAATTAGAGTTATATTTGAAAAATGGCAACAGAACTACTTGAATTTTTATCAGCACTGAATTTATAATGTATGCTTGTTACATTTCCTAGATAAAGCAAGTTGTGTACACAGATCCCTTTCAAATCGTTAGTTTGTAGACTAATATGTGACACTTCTTTTTTTTTTAATAGATTCTGTGTGGGATTTGACATAGATGCAGATGCACTGGAAATATTTAATAGCAATATTGAAGACTTTGAGCTCACCAACATCAACATGGTTCAGTGTGATATCTCTTCTTTATCTGGTAGCATGTCAGATGCTTTTGACACCGTTATTATGAACCCTCCATTTGGTACCAAGCATAATAAAGGTTGGTAATTCTGAAAATCAGTTAGAAATTATTACAAACAAAGTAGCAAGGGAAATGCTTTTAATGAAACATCTCCCTTCTTTGTTAGCTAGCTATTCTAGTTACCTAGCATTTTGTTGATCTGGAATCAGCTTCTTAAGTACAGATTAACAGCTTCAACATTGTAGGTAACAGTCGGTGGATTGGAAATAAACAATACTAGCTATTTCATTTCCCTAGCATTTTTCTTTTACCAAAAGAAATTAGGCAAGATTTAGAAATTCTTTCCATACCCTAATGTATTCAGTGCTGTTTCTCAAATAGATATTACTCCAGAAAAAATGAAGCAAATCTTTAAGTTTCCATTTATCAATGCTAATAATTCCATCATTCTTTTAGGAATTGATATGATTTTTCTGAAAACTGCTCTACAAATGGCAAAAACGGCTGTATATTCCCTTCACAAAACTTCAACACGGCAGGTAAGTCCTTCATTTTGGTACGGCAGGCATTAACCAGACAACAAGATAGCTGCCATTTAATGATGATGTCTATAGCTTCACTGGTTTGTTCACACCTTTATGGGGTATGTTTGCAGTAAATCTCAAATAACTGCGATCTCACATACCTAAAGATAAGAATGTGACCTAATGCTTCAGCTTGAAAATCAAAAGCACAGTAGACTTCTTAAAGTATAGGGGTGTAGGTGTTTATAAGACAGTATAGAAATGAGCTTTTAAATTCACCTGTATCTATTTAATACTCTAGCACATTCAAAAGAAAGCAGATGAATGGGAAGTGAAGATGGAAGTCATAGCAGGTAATATTAGTTTGTTGTCAATGGAAAAAAACCCCTTTTGTTTGGGGGTAATACCTGTAACACTGCTAGCCAGTCATAACAGCCTGAGGTAAATTTACTTGATTTAACACCGAGATGACACTGGTCTTTTATTTTTTAAACAGACTTTTGTTTTTTCGTATCTTGCTACCTGGCTAGAATACAAGCAGGCACTTAACAAAGTTCTGAGGAATATATACTCTCTGCAGAAATAGGTTTCTTCCTGGACTAGATTTTGTCTTCAAGGGGAAGTTACCTCCCTTCCTGCTTCAAAAGGAGACAGTTGCAGAAAAACAAAAGCAAAGCACAGGTCAGTTCTCACACAAAAAGCATCCTGTCCTTAGTCACCTAAGTATTTTTGGCAGTTGTAGAAGTATCTTCCTTATTCCTAAATACCACTAGCTGGAGGCTTTATGCAGTCATGGAACTCAAGACATGAAGTTGCACAAGTGCTTGAAGCACAACTGCATTTCAGCCATCCACTTTACTGTCTGATGTGGACAGCTTAAATGTTCAGTCATCATCTAGTCCAGAGATACAAAGGTATCACAACAGGACAGAACAGAGGTGGACATTAGAAACAGAAGTACATGGATGTAGGGTTTAAGTAACCAATAATCATCCTAGTCTAACAAGTATTCTTTGTACTGTTCACAGAACTTAGATTTGACCTACCAGCATCATACAAGTTCCATAAGAAGAAATCAGTAAGTATAAAACCTAACATAACTGAGAAAATGCTGCAGTAAATAAATCCTCCTTAAGAAAATTCAAGTTTTAGGGCCATATGTACTGGATGAGGAATGCTCACAGCACTTGAGACTTCACTGTGAGAGCATCAGGTTCCATTGCTCTTACTACATTTTGTAGCTGAACAATGAAAGGAATCAATATATTGCCAGTCAAGGCTATACACAAAGATTAAAGCCAACACTGCAACTAGAGGTGATAAGCTAAGGGTAGCCTCCTTGACTCAACTCCTAACAGCCAGCTGCTTGATCCTGTCTGCAACTAGTAATTAGACTGAACTAAATGCTGAAGGCCAGAACTGTTACTGCTGTAGCATTGTTTCAGTGTTCCGTGCAAAGACTAGAAGCTTCTTTCAGCTGTACCTATGCTCTTGGTGAGTTGAACTTAAAATAGTTAATTGTCCTTTATCTTTGTAACTGTCAAGTAGCAGTGTTATACTAAATTAACCAGACTTCAGTAGCAAGCAGTTTTAAAGTTCTGAATTTATTGCCAGCTGCTGTTCAACATAACCACAAGATTACAAGGTCCAAAACCTTTTACATTTGAATGAGATGCCAGAAAAACTGAGAAGATCTGACAGTGTAAACAAAACTATAAATATAAAAGTTTTCCAGGGTTGTATGTTAGGAGTAAGCATGCTTCTTAAACAAAAGAAAGCTGTAACCCAACAAAATGAAGCTTTTCTCTATTTGTAGGTTGACGTTGAAGTGGATTTCATTAGATTTTCTGCCAAGAAACTCCTGAACTGAGGCATGTCTTTAAAACCTATTGAAAATGGAACAATAAAACCACTAGTTTTTTAAATTTTTATTTATTTTAGTATTACTGACTGCCATCTCCATTTTCTGTTTTCAGTTGTTTTGGTGCAGGTTCTTCTTTTTCTGTTTCCTCTAGGGGTCTTTTCTTGGGACTTGCTGGTTCTGCAAGATTGAGTATGTGGTCATTTAGGGTAAAGCAAAGCATTACATGAAATCTGCAAAAAACAAACCCTACCATGTAAGTTCAAGGATGAGTCCTAGTTATCTACAGCCACTGCTACATTAGAGGGTTTACTTATTACTGTGAATTAAAGCTTTTAGATGTTCTAAAATACCACCTTTGAAGAGCTTCATCCCTGTATAACTCCATAGCAGGAAGGCAGGTAAGAAAATAAAGGAATACAATCTACCAGGAGGTTTCACTACAATTTAGTTAAGCAGGTGCCATACACAAAGAACAGAAGCTTAGCTCTTGATCTTCTCTAAGCTAAATACTGACAGGCTGAACTATTAGTCTTCTCATATCCTCAAGGGAAAAAGCCCCACCACTCAAAAGCCTGGGTCTGTACAATTGTGTAAAGTAGCTGATAACCACCATCTTTCACTGCAGAATGCTTTGAACAGCCCTGCAGTACAGCCTTACCTATCTAGTAATTATCTACGTATGCTTTTTGAACAGTTCTGGAAGGAATCAAGCACAAGACTGTTAAAGTTACTTCACTGATACTGACAAGAGGGCTTGTAGAAATGTAGAAATACTACAATGCAGAGATAAATCTGAAACACTTGTAAGAAACATGAGTACTTCTCCAGAAAGTAGCTGTATGTACTAAAGAAGCCGCATCCAGTGCACAGAATGACATACCTGTTTTAGTATCATCTTCACCACCTTCTTCTTCATTATCAAACTTAATTTTCTTGCCCTGAAACTGTATTTTTCCTTTTTGTGCACCCTGAGGTATTTTTCCTCCTCTTCCTTTTCCTTTAATTTTGCGTCCTGTGGAGATACAAGATCAGGAACTTTGTATCACTTGTCTTTTAATTGGCAAGTTCAAAGGAACACTTTACAGTTAAGTCAATGCATAGTATATATTCACTACTTGGAGTGCCCATTCTAGGACAGTATAAAGGCTTAAATCAATAAAAGAAGGGAGGACCTTTTGTTTTCTGTTTCAATAATTCTTGCTGATCTTCCAGTATTTTTTTCAGAGCTTCTTTCTCTGCATCTCCTTCTAGCACTTCCCATGCAACATCCTTGTTCCGAAGCTGTAAGTTTCCATTATGTGCTGTTTGGGCTTTTTCCAGAGCATCTTTGGCAACATCTTTAAACAGGATAATTCCCTTAAAAAGAAGAGTGGCATGTGCATTTGAAGTTTACTGCAAAAACATTCAGCTAGAATGATGAACAATATACCCTGTTAAGTACCTCAGCAAATTCATTACTCTTGCACAATGTAAAACATGTCTACACTAAATCAAAGCCCGAAGCTTTATCTGGTCTTTTGAAAGAATCTAAGGAAATAATTTAATTCTCTAAATATTCTGAAATTTCACAAGACAATAGTTTACTTGATTACATAAGAGAACAAACATTTAATCATTTGTTTTCAAAGTTCAAGACAGAGTTCTTAAGCTCTTGTCTAACAGCCTACTGACCTCCTTTGCACCTCTGACAAAGTGTATCCACTTGATTTCTCCATGGCCAGAAAATACAGCATGGAGGTCTTCTCTGCATGTTTGGTCATCTAGATCACCAGAAAACTTCAAAAGACATCCTGTTTTTTCTTCCAGAGACTTCTAAATGAAATAAAAAATATCCCATATTTTCACTGAAGAGTCAAGTTTGAATATTCGTATTTTCCTCCTCAATCCTAAAACTATTAAATATGATAATAAATAAGCAACTGAAGTTACAGTAACTGTAGCATTTTTGCTACGTAACTTAGTTATACTGATGTACAAATCTTGCACAGTGTGTCCCCCCCTCCTTTTTTAAATTTTCTTTGCTTACTATAATACACTTATGTGGAACTTAGGACTTCGTTTCCATAAGAGTTACACTCTTTAAATTCTACAAAACAGTTTGCTGAAGGCTGATACCTCAAATAGAAAAAATATAATACTGATTAAATTCTTAATGGATCCTTTAAATACCACAAGAGAACAATCACCTCAGTGGTGCTTTCAGGATCGCATCTGAACAGGTAAACAAGCCTAATAGTTTAAATTTGGGACATGAGCCTTCAAACAAAATAAATCTATTGAAAATGAGGTTAAACATCATGACAAAACAGTCTTACTGTAGGTTAGTTGGAAAAGCTGAAGTGACGTTCTAGAAAGTGCTCTATATTCTAGAATTTCAAACGGAATATCTCATGTTAGCTTTACAAAATGTAGGTGCAGGACCATGTTGTGCATGGATTGAAAATACATGCAAAAGCAAGCATTGCATAGTTTCCAGGTATAGAGATTTAAGAAAAGAAACCCATACCATTTCAGCATCTGCTGCTTGTTTCTGTTTCTCTTCTTTTTCCCTGCAGAAAAGTTAAATTAGTTATGAGTCAGTTCAAGTGTGGCCAGGCGAGCAAAATCAGGCACTTCAGTTGATAATGACTTACTGCTTAGCTCTTGCTTTTGCTTCTACTTTGTTTTGTTTCCTTTCTTCATTCTTCTTTGTACAATACTCCTCCCTTCAATTGAATATAAGCTAAGTTAATATAATTTAAAGTATTCTGTTATAATTACTTTACAAGACAGCAGTAGACAAGAAACCGTTGAAATGATTTTTCCGAGTTGAGGTGCTAGTCTCCAAAAGGTACAGCTATCAATACCTGTACAACACTTTAGAAACTTACACTTCTCAGGTCAAGCCAGGCTCTTGTCTAAATCCACCCTTTACCATCAGTAGTTCATATATCAGTTACGAGGACTTACTTGAAAAGTACTATCAGCTCTGTGTCTTTGTACTTTTGATTTGGTATCTCTGTGAACTTCTTAGCAGATTCAACACTATCAAAAACTGCAAATATTGAGCCCTGTTAAATGGTAAGAGACATTGAATGTTAGAGTAATTGAACAGAATGCTGTCCAGGGAGGATCCCTGCCCCAGGTGTAAATGTTCATTGCAAGAGTTACCTTAAATGTTCTCTGCAACGTTCTCCTCATTTGAATGTTTTCAACTGGACCTTTATCCTCAAGCCATTCTTTGATATCATCAAGAGTAGCATCTAGTGGAAAGCCTTTCTGCAAGATAGCAATGAGCTTCAACTACATTCCACAAACTGACTCAGAAATTACAACCCATTTAGTATGAGTTAATTCAGGCTTTACTCAGATGGCTTTCAGTCAGTCATGCAGAACAGCACAGAGTAAAGGAAGACATTTACTTACAACATATACAGATCTGTTTTTAATTGCAGCCTTATACTGGTCATTTAATTCAGGAAGGGGTTTATTTGGAGATCTTCTGATTTTAGTGTTGTCTTCACTTATTTCCATTAAACCAGTCTTGGATTTTCTTAGTGCTTCTACAATAACACTAAAATCTTTTGAAAGGCGACTTAACCTATTGAGTAAGCAGACACAGGTTATTACAAATATACAGGCAAAACAAGCCAGATGTTAAAACAGCAACAGGAATTGTACATGCACACTGGGAACACCTGGCTACAAATAGAGATAAGTAGCCAAAAGTTTCTTTTCTATCCACATTAGTTGTACTTTGTTTTACCTGTTGAATTTGATCATTACTTCTAAAGGTACCCAGCCATCATCTAGTTTGATCTGTTCTTTTAGGAACTTGTCTCTTGGTAGATTGTGATTGCCAAAATAGTACTGCAAAAAAGAAGGGAGGGAAAGAGGGAAGAGAGATTTGTCCTGAAATTTGCAGCCTTAAAAGCTCATTTTCATCTGACAGCTTACTGTAGTATATTGAGAGATACCAAAAGTAATTACTCTGAATAATTAGGAATTATGAAATTATTACTTCCTGCTTTAATGTGATACTTTGCCAAAGGTTAGCTGAAACATGTAAGCTATGAAAACAAACACTCCCCCACCCCCAGAAACAAACAAATGCCACAGCAAACCAGTGCTTCATCCAGTGAGACTAATGAGGCAAAGATAGACTGCAGTTCTGTTTAGGAAGGGAGTGAAGCTTATTCTGTTAACATCATAAGCATCTATCACCCAGATCAAGCTCTGCAGAGTCAAAAGTCAAATTTGTCACCAACAGATTCAGGTTTTACTCCTTCCTTAAGGAATGTATAAGTGAGAGTATGGTATTTGCACACACACATATATTGAAAAATCATAAACTGGAAGTTCTAGGTCTCATTCTACAAAACACCAAAAGATAAAAAAATTGTTATTTTAAATTTAATCTTTATTTTTAATTTTATTTAGTTACTATGTTCTTATTTTGATCTTGTCTGGCATGGGAAGACAATTCAGTTCAAGAGAGACAGGCTAATCAGATTCTTCTGCTAACTAGCAGTCATCTAACTAGTGTCAAATACTTGAAGCCATAGGATAAGTTGGAATGTTTCCACCAATATCATGGTGCTTTAAAAAGGCAGTGCAAGTTTTACAACAATACCTCTCCCTCTAGTATACTTCAAATTCACAGTACCAAAAGTCTAGTTTTGTCAACTATTTTTTCTCAGTCTCTGTGTTGTTTGTTATATACAAGCAATGGCTCCACAGAGTATTGGGCCTTCACATGCAGCTATACTTCTATCCTTCAGGTAAACAGTTTTGTTCTAGATGTCATTTTAAGTGATGGGCTCAGTTTTTTTGTTGTAGGGTAACCCTCCAAGCCTCCAGAGAGAGAAATAGTTAATCCAAAGGAGGCATGTAAGTTTAGTTGTAATTTTTAGCAATAAATTACAAAGCAGTAAATCACAACAGCAAGTTATACGATGTGCGAATATTTTGACCAGCACAGATTCCTGAGTAGGAGGATTTTTACCCCAAAAAATTAAGGTATATAGAATTAAAATTCAACCTCCTATTTACATAGATAGAATAAGCCCAGCAACATGGTAATAAATTGTTTAATGATACAATCACTTGCTATAGCAACTAAAATGCTAGCAAGTTGAACCTTTTCCGTTTTTAAATGGTGGTCTTACAGGCTACTGTAGACAAGTATAACTTCCAAATTAAACTACTATTACAACTATCTTAAAGTATTAAATACCTGTCACAGACCTGTGACAGATATTTTTTAAAGAGCTGAAGATTCGAGTCTAACTCCCCAAAAAGTTAACTTCCCATTATTAGCCAAGTCCCTGCCAGTGAATGCCTCCAAAACCACATCTCAGTCCAGATCCCAAACTATAAACTGAACTTACCTCAATTTGCTGACAGATTTTACTTTCCAAGATAGACATGTTTTCACCATTTCCATTTTCAGCCATTTTCACCAGCTGCGTTGAAGAGAATACAGAGCAGAAGCACTTACTCAATAGTACTTTCTACAGACTTCTATTCCTAGAGCATTGCATTTCATTGCAGTCTCATCTAAACACGGTTACAGCCAAGTTCTTTAGCCATATGTTTATGCCTGTGAAGCAACTATAAACATCACTGCAAACTCCAAGGGGAAACTATGAAACAACTGAGGAAAAACACCCACAAGTAAAATACTTTGGTTGTTAAGGCAGCATTTGGCATTGTGTATTCAAGATAAATTTAAGAAATGCTGGCACAGTCTTATTTGTTATTTACCTTTTTCTAGACACAGATCCTCAGTTTGTGACTAAGAGCAGCAACAAAGCTGAGCCAAACACCATTTGTTCTTTAAGTCAAATCCAACCTCTCACCACTAGGCAAAACATCAATAACAAAAATTGTTTAACTCCTACACAGGTATAATGACAAACATTTCTGAAGTTTGTCTCTTGTTTAATCTTTGAAAGTTCATGGAATTTAGTGAAGAAAGGAATAAAAATATCTGCATTTATTAATACATGCTAAAAATGTCTAGTTCTCTCCTTTACAAATCTGTCTTCAACACAGCTCTGTTTGAATACTGAATCAAGTATCTTTGATAACAGGTAAGATGTTTTACCTTGGAAGCAACTTCTTCACTTAACTGACAGCAAGTTTATAATCCCAATACATCAAATGCAGTCACTAAGAAAGCAGCTACTGACCAGAAAATTAACTGAGATCCAGAAATGTCTGTCTAGTTGCTCTTAAGATAAGGATATAAAATGTGAAGATGCCCTTGTCATGGGAAATTACGTTCTTCATCTGAACACCCACCTGGCAGCCCCATCTTCTTATTCTAATAGTTTAATTCCCCAGTTATTGTTCACCCTACTGCAATCTGCAGTATTCCCATTTCCTCATCTTCCTGATCTCGAAACTGCACTGCATCCTTGGACTTACTTGTAGTTCTTTGGCACTTACAGCCTTAAAATGTGCACCCCAGTCTCTGCTACTGTGCTTCCACCTGTACCTAACACTTTAACACTTTTTAAAGCATGATTTCAGCAAGTGTTAATTGACAGCTATGTTCAAAGTGTGATCCATTTGTCTGTAAAGCACTTTACAAATCCCAGGCCAGAGTACTCAAGCTGACAACTGTCTCACACGAGCCACCCTGACTACAGGAGACTGACAGTTCACCACCACCTTCTGATGCTGGTACTGTCTTAACACTTCCCTGCGCTGTTGTCCCCCACACCCAACTTACAAGAGAAATCAGTGTTCTTTTTTACATTATACCCAATTTGGTGCAATTTAATGGCAGCCTATGGAGCAGTCACAGCTTTTTCCAAGAGATCAACTTTAATTGACCACTATCCCAGCTTGCCTCAGCCCAGGTACCAAAATACCCAAAACCAGCAATTCAATTTCCACATAAGGCTGCTCCGCTGCTGAAAAGACAAAAAACCCCAAAGCCTACTTTGTTAGCAATATTTTCAAGGTCAATACCAAAAAGTGTAAAACAATACAAGACCTGGCACAGGTCCTTTAGATTATGTCTTACACCTGGAAAAGTTTTTCTAAAAAGCATCCCTGCAGCTGTGAGTAACAACAAACTGTAGGCAAAACTAAGAAAGACTCAAGCTTGCCACGCGTGAAATTCAGTTCAGACAGAGATTGAGCTCTAACCTATTTAGAACAAAAGCAGAAGCAGCCTAATTTAAGAGAAATTCTAGTCTTGTCTGCACATGCTCACTTCAGACTCTTTAGCTCAATCATTTGGCACAAGACGACCTCCCGATCAATAGTTTTCAGGTGCTGTGCAACAGTTAAGACTGATAAAAAGCTGCACCAAAAGCAATCACAGTCTGAACTGCATGCAAAATCCTACATCATTCTATTGTAAGGGCTTTCTTAGTAGATTACACTAACTTGTTCCTTCTGTGTGCCAACAGTCTGCATCAGTACCACACAACATGAAAACAAGTTAAAGTAATGCAGGTAGTCATTAGATTTAAATTACAAGTGGAAAATGACAGTCAAGCCCTTTAACAAGAACAGTTAGATCCCACATTGTATCAGCTAGAGCATCCTAAGAAAACTCTCCAGTGGATTTTCATCTTACCAGCCATTTAGTGTCAAGGTCTGGAAAAAGCTTAGTTGCAGGCTGGTTCTACCATTACTGTAACAGAGTGAAAGGCCTTTTATAAATAAGAAAGTTTCCCCAATAAAGTAACATGGAACTGTTATTTATACCATGCCTTGTTCAGGAACCCCTGTGTCAGAGATCAGAGCCTTCTAAGAGGATTCTTACTTCAAAATACAGTTTTTTATTTAAGGTAAGGGTTAACTGCTACCACACATTTTCACAGACAAAAAAAAAAAAACCCAAGCCAAAGTGTTGAGTAGAATCAGTTCAATATAGGAGAAGTTTCTTACAAGAAGTAACTAAGTAATTGAAATGTGGGCCCCTAACCCGTGCCAGAAGCCCATGAGTTTGCTCGGTGACACTTCACACGCCCGCAGCGCCGACACCGCCCCTTCCGACACCCGGGCCCGGCAGCAGCGNCCGTGAGGGCAGCCCCGGCCGTGAGGGCAGCCCCGGCCGTGAGGGCAGCCCCGGCCGTGAGGGCAGCCCCGGCCGTGAGGGCAGCCCCGGCCGTGAGGGCAGCCCCGGCCGTGAGGGCAGCCCCGGCCGTGAGGGCAGCCCCGGCCGTGAGGGCAGCCCCGGCCGTGAGGGCAGCCCCGGCCGTGAGGGCAGCCCCGGCCGTGAGGGCAGCCCCGGCCGTGAGGGCAGCCCCGGCCGTGAGGGCAGCCCCGGCCGTGAGGGCAGCCCCGGCCGTGAGGGCAGCCCCGGCCGTGAGGGCAGCCCCGGCCGTGAGGGCAGCCCCGGCCGTGAGGGCAGCCCCGGCCGTGAGGGCAGCCCCGGCCGTGAGGGCAGCCCCGGCCGTGAGGGCAGCCCCGGCCGTGAGGGCAGCCCCGGCCGTGAGGGCAGCCCCGGCCGTGAGGGCAGCCCCGGCCGTGAGGGCAGCCCCGGCCGTGAGGGCAGCCCCGGCCGTGAGGGCAGCCCCGGCCGTGAGGGCAGCCCCGGCCGTGAGGGCAGCCCCGGCCGTGAGGGCAGCCCCGGCCGTGAGGGCGCAGGGCCGCGGGAACAGCCCTCGGGCCCGCCACGGCCGCCCCTCCGGGCGCACCCAACAGAAAAAAGTAACTTAAAAGCTTGTATTTGTACAGTGGCGGTATATTTACGTTTATTAAATACTGCAAACATTCACGGAATTACTGAAGATGTACTGTGGACATCTGTGGCGCTACAAACACGGGGATTGCACAAGTCAAAATTTTAAGAAATAGTATTGGCTTTACAAGTGATTTTATTTCTGCATTAGTTAATTTTCTAGTTCACAAGTAAAACAATAAAACAGTGTCTACCGTAATACAGGTCTGATAGCACAATAATTCAGTGTGTACATTCACCTGTTACTAAAAAGATACCACACAGATGGCTAAAAGATTCCCTGTTCTGAGCTTCCCACCTGCTGTAGGTCGCTGACCAGAAGGCAGAATCCTTATTCCTCGTTCTCAATTCACACACCTGGCTGTGTCCAAGACCTGATGGCAGCACACCCTGGGATATTCTACCGACATAAGCTAATTTAAAAGAGCAGTATAGGTTATTGTGAAAAATAGCACCAGTTGAAATTTAACCACGAGTCTGAACTTCTTCTGATCTCTGTTTATTCTAATGCATTCAAAATCTCTGAAAAATACGGATTTACCAGACATCCTAGGCAGTAATCTCATTGACTTTTGTTTGTGCCAGACCAGCACACGCTCTCCTGGCATGGGAGAACTAAAGGCTTTTTTCCACTTAGCACTGAGGCCAAAAAGCAGCAAATTGCTCACCTGGGCTGGGTGCCCAGGGGGACAAAGCAGATCCAGCTTCCAATGCCTGTGCTCCTGCCCTGGAACTACACTGTCTTTCACGAATACTAAGCACCTAGTTTAGAAGCAGTGGCCAAGTGGACACTGAGGGGTTTTTTTTTGGTTAGTCCTCCCCTTGTTCTTAGATCCTTTCCTCAACCCATGACTGTCGGTGACAGGATATGGGCCAGAATGAACCTCAGGGCCAGCCATAAGCAGCTATTCTATGCTCATGTTTTTCAACAAACATGAAACTTCACAGGAACATATTCTGCATTGAAAAATTACATACACACGTTGAGTTCACTGTGGTTTCGTTCAATACAAAGATCACCTTCATGCTTTTGCAATGTTGTCCTTTACTGCTCTACCTGTCTTTGAACAATTTCTCAGCTGTGGACATTTCCAGGAGAAACAAATTAATGTTATTTCTTTTGCCCACCTGTCTGGCCCACGCATTTCAAACAGCATTAGAGTTCAATTCCCCTTCACACCTCTTTACAGTTTGGAGTCTTTAAACAAATTACATTGGATCCTTAAATAGCTCCCAGTGGGATGTGTAATGAGGCAAAACACTGAATCCACACACACATGAGCTTCTGACATAGTCAGGTGACATACAAAGACATCAAAACAAGAACTATATATACACATCATAGAACTTCACATCAAAGCTCAGAGTTGAGTGCTGCCTGCTACCAGCAGTCAAATGCAAGTCAGAAATAGCATAAAAATGGGAAAGAACAAAAAAAAAATGTTGAAAACACTTATGATCAAGAAAAAGAAATGCAATAAACTCAGGGCTTACCTGCTTGGAAAGCCCCCTTCATTGTATCTGATAAATCCAAAAAAAACCAAAATTTCATTTCAGGTGACAGTGCTGGTGTAGGAAGTTCCCGCTACTGTGTTGCCCCTGCCTCTCTCACCAATGTCTAACAGTTCTTTTTGCAGTCATTTGCATCAGTTTTTATAAACTGGATTGGAGAACTGATCGGTGCTAAAAAAGCCTCTCTGCTCCCCAAGGCAGTTTTTTATTTGAATCACTGCTATCAGGCCACTCAGAGTGTGATCCATTTGTCTACAAAGCACTTTACAAAAATCTGCTTTCTACACAGAATTTGAAGATCTCGTATTATGTTTTGAGACAAATAATAAATAAATCAATCCTGGAGACCACTTAGCATTCAATCTCTCCATGCATAACATATTTTGACAAGTTTCTTCAGTTGTCACCTTTGCTCAAATCACAGTTTGGCACTTTTAGCAAAGATCAAATGGTATTAAACAAAATAGAGAAGTTTGTATTGCAGGGCGATGTTAGCAGCTTTCCAATCTCTCTCATTTTATCCTTCCATTCCACACAGACACCTATCTTGAATTTGATATTTAAAAAGAGTTACCATGTTAAGGCTTTTCTCTGAAAAAACAAAACAAAACAAAACACAGATATCTGTGCATCAGCCAAAGAGCCCATTGGAAAGTCTTGCAGAGTTGTTTTTCATTTCTCATGGGCAATGTCAAAGTGAGTGTAAGAATGGCAAAGAGACTACTTTTCTCAAACGCCCTTGAACTGCAGAGCACTGCTCTTCTGGAAGACTAGTGCACACTTTTGGCTTGTGCTCTGGGGCTACTGCCTGACATTTCTTCCCTCATTCCTAGCCCCTGCTGCTCTTCACTCTGGCACTTGAAGGTAGAATTGGAGGCATCCTGTAAATGCTCATTTCTGAATGTGATAACCTAGTTGTCCAAGTGATATTGCTCTGTATGTATGATACACTTAGCTTGGGACAATGATTCATTTCTGTAGCTACCTTCAGAATACAAAGATTTCCTGTAAAGCCCAGTAGCCCTTAGAAATGTAAAGTATTTGGTTTGGCTTTAGTCATCTTAGCATTAGATCATAGTTTCCCACAGTGATTAACAGAAACAAATCTGTTTTTCACAGTAGTTTCTATGTAGCTGCATAAAGTATTTTAAGAGAGTCATTTGAGAACTTTCATGACAAAAAATGATTGGACTGAAAAATATATGGAAATCTTGTTACCATGTCTATATTTCTGAGTTGTTTAAAATGAGAAAAAATTATACCTGGTTTTCAACGTGTGCTAAGAGATTGTATCAGAAAACTCAGTCATGAGGTTTGCTGTAACAGCAAGATGAAAATTAAATGTTTACACATTATACACACAGACACAGCCATGTGACCGCATAGCGCTGGGAAGATTTCCTACTGCTTCCCATTTATTAAGTTCAGGGTCATATTTCTCAATACTCTGCAGATACGTTCCTTTTGAATAGGAATATCCTCCTGTTACATAGATGCATCCGTTCATGACCACTGTGCCACACTCCATCCTTCTCTCCATCATGTGAGCCATCTGCTTCCACTCATTTTGCTCTGGGTCATAGCAGTCCGTGATCGTGGTCTGTCCACCCACAAAATAGATCTTGTTTTGCAGTGTAATTGAACACAATCCGTATTCTTCAGAAAGAAAGGAATACAGCACAACTCAGCATGATAACCTTAACTTAAAGCGCAACCACATGACAAACACTGGGCACCACTGAGGGCAGCTGAGTTTCTTCACTGAGCTTAGGAGACACCTCAGGTTTCTGCTACACTTGGTAGAAGAAAGCTGAAGGCATTACAGAAGATAAAGACTTCAGCAGCACTACTTAGTGAGAATTGCTTAAAAAACTTACTGTTACCAGGCGTAGAACATAGAGAAAACCCTTCTAAAATTAACATAAATTATTCTTGCCAAATGTCCATAAATAGATAGATTTTATAGAAAGTTGTATTATTTAATAGAATGTGGACATTCCTTAATTCAGTATTTATATAGCAATTTCTATGCAACAGATGCTTGAAGAAGGTCTTCCCTTTCCCTCTCAGAGTCTGGAAATGGCCCTTGCTGCCCTACAGGCATTTCTTTTTTTTTTTTATTAGGAATATGCCAAAAACTCTTAACTGGGCTTAAGGATTCCCAGGTACAAGTCATCAAATCAAGCTCTACATTTGTTACAGAAATTATTATTTACCTGGATGTGGACTTGTGGTGACTATACTCCACTCATTGCTACCTGAATGGTATCTCTGGATTTTATCGTAGGTACAGCTTCCCCTGTAGCCATAGTGACCTCCAGTTACATAGATGACTTCGTGCAGGACACAGGCAGTGGCATTTCCAACCCCTGTACACAGTGTGAAAGTTCAGACTGAATGTGAGTAAAACACACTTTGTCAAGACACTTTATCAGTGTAAGTCAAGAACAACTAAATAAAACTGCAGTAACCAATACATACTGCATATAATACAGGCACACGATAGTTCACAGCATTTTTAGGCAGTAATTAAAGTCACGCTGTCACATTGGTTTTAGAGTAGCGAATTAGATTCGATATTTCACTAAGTTAAAGCGATGTTAAAAAATCACTTATATGGCAAGGACAAAGACAAAGGGAATTGAGATTGTTCAGTGTCTTTTCTAATACTTTTAGTCAATCTCGTGGTATTACTAATTATGGTATTGTATAAACAAGGACACAAATAGAATGGAGCCATGTTAAATTCATCTCTAGGACAACAAAATGAAATAAAACAAGAGGGGAGTTGAGCACATAAGGCGTTCCACACAAAAAAGTGGACAAAACAACTGCATAGAATACGCAACTGCTCGTAATACTAGCATAGCATTTCTATTTTTGAAGAAAATAAAAAGAAAAAAGCAGCAATATTTGAGGAAAAGATACAAACAATAGAGAAAGTTGTAGAAGCATGTTTTTTTCCTGTTATAGACACCTTCAAAAATTCTATGTATGTAGTAAAATACTATGTTGCATCAACTTACACTAAATTATTATAATTACTGTAAATATTTGCATTAATTTATAAAAATGTATGATGACATTTATAACTGCTTATATATTTCATAACAAAATTATACCCTTTAGTTTGGCTATGATTCATATCTTTTTAATAGATCACTATTTTGACTGCTAGAAACAGGTATTAGTGCTTTTCATTATCCTCACACTAATGATTAAACTAAGAATCCTGAACAGATGATACACAGAAAAAGAACGAAACTGCATGCAAGAAGTTTTTAATGATGACACCTTTATAAATGGTTGCTCAGAAAATCTTAGTAATCTGGCCTTTTATTAAATAATACAATCCCTTAATTGGAGCTTGCTCTTTGACCACCTACTGAATCGACTCTAATCCCAGGTAGTTTTCTGAATTCTTTCTAATTTGACAGAAATTCTACTGTGAAAGAAGACAAAATTAAACAAGACTACCACTTGCTTTTCTACCCTAGTGTTCCATGGCACAGCCCAGCATCGCGTTTGGATGTTTGCAGTCTTTTGGCTAGTGAAGACCTGAACCAAAGCCCACCAACATTAACAGGAGATTCCTGTTGACTTCTCTAGAACTTGGATCAAGCCCTAAATGTGTCCATGGCACTTAAAAGTGACAAATACAAAAGGACTGACATTGGAGGCAGACACCATACAAAAGTTTACCTACCTTTGATCATGTTTGCAATAGGAAGCCATTTCTGCATTAAAGGATCATAGAACTCAGCTTCTTGCACAGGAGCTCCCTTTCGATACCCCCCCAACGCGTAGACGCAGCCACTCAAGGAAACTGCACAGTGGTAATACCTTGCATCGAGCATGGGGCAGCCTTCTGTCCACTCATCCCTCTCACTGTTATATATCCACACAGTGTCAAGGGCTTCAATGCTCTCTGTTCTGTAACCTCCTGTCACGTATATGTCTGGTCCCAAGCTAGTGACCCCATAGCTCTCTCTGGTGTGATCTGGCATCTCTGTTCCCTGGACCCATGTGTTGGTTAGAGGATCCCAAACATGCACTTCTGATAAGGGGTGCCAATAATATCCTCCAATCACATACATGGCTGCTGTGGGTCTTCTGGAAAGACTTTTGGGTTTGAGGTTGAGGGCCTTGTATATGAGTGACCTTATCTTACGGTCATTGAGTCGGCATTTTTTTTGTAGGCTTAAAGCTGACCTCAAATACATGTTATCTAAGTCTACGTTGATGCAGTTCAGCAGTTCATAGACATCTTCAATTCTTTCTTCCACATTGTGTGCAACCCAGTTAACGATAGCTTCAATGGCTGCCTCTTCTTTCCGAACGTTGAGATTCTCCCTGGAAAGAATATAAGAGAGCTTCTCCTTGCCAATGTCCAGAAACTCTTCCTGCTTCCACACTTCTTCAAACTGCCATAACAATATCCTTTTGGACTCCTTCTCTAGTTCCGAGCAATCATGATATTCGGCAAAGGAGTGCATCCCTATACAGTTGTCAGTATCTAAATGCCTCACCAGAAACTGCTCACAGGCCTTCTTTACTGACACGAACTGGAGCAGGTCTGCAGCCTGGAGTAGGCTTTGGACATTTCTCTTTGTTATCTGGATCTGTGATGTGTATGCATAATTCACGAGGGCTTCCAGTACCGCATGGCTAAGCCCGGGAAGGCTGATCTGGTTTTTGGATTTCTCTTTCATATCGGCTGTGAACATGGCTTTGAAATAACTGCTGCAGGCTGCCAGGGCGGCTCTGTGGCAGTGGAAGATGACCCCCGAAGCGCACTGCAGGGTGATGTCGGTGAACAGCCCGTCCAGGTAGAACGCTCGGAACGCCTCGAGGAAGCCGGCGGGATGCGCGGAGTCCT
>VZRE01003104.1:932776-970745 GCA_013396775.1 Cephalopterus ornatus | reverse complement strand
CGGCTCCCGCCCGCTCGGAACAGGGAAGGGTGGCGGTCGCAGCCTTTGTGCGGGGCGGGAGAAGGAGCCCCGACCTCCCGGGACAGCCGGGGCACCGGTGTGGATCCCGCGTTCTCCTTCGGCAGTTTCCCGGAGAGGCGGCGGGGAGGAGCCGACGATGGACCAAGATGTGGCGGAAGCCGCCCGCCGGGAGGCAGAGCTGGAGCACGGCCGCTACCTGAGCCGCCGGGCCGTGGCCCAGGAGCAGCTGGCGCAGTGAGTCCGGCGGCGGGGCCCGGGGAGGGGGCCGGGTTTGGGTTAAACACCTTCCTGTGGCCAGCCCGGCGCGGGCGGGACCCGGGGCTGTGTGGCGCTAACCCGGCTGGGCGGAGCTGCCCCGGCCCCGGCCGCGGCCGCCGGTGCCGTGCCCAGGGCTGCGTGACTCACTGCTTTCGAACAATGCTCTCACATCATCCTCGCTCCGTGGTCAGGCTGAAAACTCGTCACCTCTCCTCACCCTGTGACTCCTCCGTAACTCTGTTCTTCAGCTTCAGAAACGTCTCTTGCTGTCAGGGGCTATGTCTATCCTCATAAATTAAACAAGACTGAATTCTGGCACTGAGAGCAAGCGGCAAAATCCTTTGTTATTGCTGCTTCCCCCAGCCCAGAAGCCTTTGTACATCTAGCTAACATGGGCATCGTGGTCATGTCTTGCACAGTGCTGTGCCACTGCTTAGAAGACAGGCAGATGGCAAAGGCCCAGGTTGTACAGAGAGTGGGCTAACAATTAAACAGGCTAATCAAATTCAATATAATATTTGAGTCCATATGCTGGTCATGTTTGCTTTTGCTAGTACAGACCAGCACCCTCAGACAAGGACTGAGCTTTGGCCGAAGAATGTGGAGCTAGCTTACAAAGAAACTGTGATTCTAGTTTTGATCTCTGACATTCTACTTTCACTTCAAAGTACCATTTTTTTAATGTTAAAGTACCTGTAGATGTGCAGAATCTGTATCTGTTCATTATTACTTCACACAGTCTGTAGCTTGTTTATTCACTTCCCTTTTCCAATTTAGAATAAAGGAGCACAAGGATCAGGCAGATCTGGCTAAGCTAGAAAGCAAAAGAGAAGGGGAACAAATACAGAGATCGACCCAGTTGTACCAACTGGAAATTCGGAGAGGAAAAGAAAAGGAACAGGAAGAAAAAGTTGAACGCCAGAGGCAGCATCATGTAAGTAGCAGGAAAGCAGACAGTCCAAAATGCTTGTTTCAGTTTGGCTGTGATGGTTGCACTCAGCCCACAAATCAAGCGGCCTGCAGGCTACGGGGACTGTGCTAGCACCTTCAGCAGCGTGGGATTAAATGACTCCTTTGCCAGTGGCAGGCCATGTCTTTACTCTGTGCTTTTGAGAAAGGCCTCTTGGAAGTTGTTATGTGGCACCTGAGCTTTGACTGGTCTATAATGGAAAAAGTCTGCTAGAGACAGCAAGGAGATTGTCCTTGACTTGAGAAGTGGATTTAGGTTCCATATAATTGCTCTGTTTTAAGCCCACTTTTCTTTGTTAGGAAGAGGGAATAGCCTATGACAGTATCTTTTAAACTTGCCTTTCCATTTATGATTGGTGATGACCTACTTACTTACCATGTTTCCCTGTTTTCTGCCTGTGCCTGCTTGAGCGGGTGACTGAAGTGGAGGTACTGAGATAATTCATTGCCATATGAGAGAGTAAGAGGAAAGAATTCATGCTAAAACCCTACTTGCTTTTTATCCTCCCATAGTCCTCACCCCAAATATTCAAATTTTATCCTGTTTCCTCCAATGATAAAAGCTATACATACTGCCAAGCTATACAACTGCCATTACAAAATGCCCTATGCTTTACATTTTAATGGTTCTACGGACTCTTACTGTTTCAGCCCTTCAGAATCTGCACTGTGTGAATGATATATGGGATGGAAATAATACAGTTGGAACTGCTGGGGAAGTAGAGGGAAGAGTATGAAGATACTGTGGTTGGGGCTGCAACCACACACTAATTTTACTTTTGTTATAGTTTGTCATAAGTAGGTCATAAGAATTCTCTTCCATCTCTGGGTTTCTATCTTCTATAGCTCCTCCACTGATACAAAGAACTCATAATTATAGACGAGGCCTGAGGTCTTTGTTAGACTTTTTTTTCAGTTCATGTTTCCAAAATCTTATGCTACGTGAAAATAAAAGTAGTTTTCCATTTAAACAGGAATATGTAGCTGAACAGAAAGTAATTAAAGCTGAAGAGAAACAAAAAGAAGACAAAGATGATGATCGGATTAAGGCTTATATTAAAGGTAAAGAAGTGATGGCTGATCTGGCAAGAGAAAAAGATGCAGAGACTAACAGGTAGGTCTAGAGATACAGTTTTCAGTGATAAGATTCAAACGTGCAATTGGATTATGTGAAAAACGTTAACTCTCAATTGTTATATCAGCAAAATCAGAAGTTCAATGCATGCAATTTTTTTGTAATTAAAACTTGAAGTAGAAACTGCAGAAAAAATGCCTACCAGTGCCAGCAGGAATTGGTGCTGTTGGGGGTGGAGGTGGGATTGCTGGTGTTGTTAGGAGCAGTGCCTCAGGTATCCTGGTGTGTTACAGTAGCTCGTGTTCTCCTGCAGGCTGATGCAGAAGCATACGGACAAAGCTTTTGAAACACTATCTGCACAGATGAACAAGGCATTAAAGATGGAAGATGATCGTCTTGCTAGAGGAGCTGCAGAGGTTGAAGCTGAATACCAAATGAAAAACAAAGAGAAAGAAGCAAGACAAAAGGCTGCCATTGAATCTATTGCTGAACACAGAGCCACTGTGGTAAGAAACCTGGGCTGATCTTACTGCTGCTTACTCCAGCCGAGGAGCCTGGCCCAGATCACAGCTGGCTCTGGAGCCATGCACCAGCAGGCTTCATCAAGTCCGCTGACATCTTTCCTGGGGTCCCCTCTCCCTTTCCCACTTCCATGCTGGGTGCACATCTGCCAGGGCAGGGCTGCTGAAAACCCTGGGCTTGGAGACCACAGCCACAATGACAGTGCCTCTCGGAGCGCTGATACAGGGCTGCTTCTGCTGAGAGATATGACTTTCAGCTTAGCAGGACACCTCTTTGGTTAACTTTTTGTGTG
This sequence comes from Cephalopterus ornatus, assembly GCA_013396775.1. Taxonomy (NCBI): domain Eukaryota; kingdom Metazoa; phylum Chordata; class Aves; order Passeriformes; family Cotingidae; genus Cephalopterus; species Cephalopterus ornatus. The sequence goes on along the minus strand of VZRE01003104.1, from coordinate 967,608 downwards.
TGTTTTGTAAACGACAGATGAAGATGAAAGAGGAAAAGGAGAGACAGGAAAAAGAAGAGGATGAGAAGGATCGTAATCAGTGGATGACAGAAGATAGCATCTACCAGGAAATGGAAAAAGCCAAGAAACAAAGACAACGTGATGCAAACATGGAAGTACAGAAAATTCAGATGCAGCAAATGGTAAATAGAAGAGCTGTACCCTGTCAACGCCTTCAGAAAGAAGCATGCTTCTAAACCCATAGTATTAGATCTCTTGGTTGGGAGAGAGAGAGAAAACACGTGTTTCAGAGGTTTATGAGCCTCCTTTTGGAGCAGTAGAACAGAAGCCTCTTCCAGGCTGACTTGCCCTGCTGGTCAGGGAGGATTATTAGCTGGCAGGGCTGGTAATAAGAGATCAACAATGACAGACCACATCCTGTCCTGCCTGTGCCGTTATCGCATTTTTTCAACCATGTGCTGCTATCCTCTCATGTCTTCTGAGCAGGTCACCAAAAAGCAGCAGCTAATGCTGTCTTTCACTCATCTGTTTAATGTACCCTTGTTGTGGGGAGTACATTAGGGGAGTGAAGGGGGAGGGATGATATTTCCCAAGTATCAACCAACACCACTGTAGGTCTCATGTAAGCTTTTACCTAAGTTTTGTTATTTCCTTCTCTTCATCAGGCTGAAAAGCAAGCAAAAAAACAGCAGGAAAAGCAAGCAGACTTGGACTACGATGCTCAGAGAGAAACTGCTTTTCATCAGGATCGAGCATTTTGGAGATAAAGAGTGAGTAACTGAATCAATGCCATTACTAGATGTAATTTTTATTCTCTCCAAGCATTCAAGGAAGGAACAAGATTTGTCCTAACCAATACAACTGCAAGAGTAGTGGAATGGATACATATGCAGTATTAAAACTAAAGGGGGGAGTGGTTGATGTAACGCTGTCCATTTTCTTCCTGCCACATGTCCATGACCCCCCAGCTTGCTCCAGACTGAGCAAACACTTGGCATTGGGCAGGAGTATTAGAGTCTGCTTTGCCCCTCACAGCCCTGCCTGAGGGCAGGGCCAGGAACTCTCCTCAGAGCCAGCACAGACCCAGTTATTGTCTTGGTCAGTCCTGCTGTGGTCTGGGCTGCTGCACTCTTTTTGGACAGCAGAACAGGGCTGGGTGGAGCTCACTGACTCTGTACCCATGTCAGTTAGCATGGCCCATTATTGTGTAATGTGAACCAAAGCACAGTAAATAGGAATAATCAAGCGACTTGTTTCAAAACTTCACTTCTGACCTAAATTGAAATGCTAACATTTCTGCACTATCAACTAGAAGTCACACAGAGTTCTATCCACTTATCTTGAAGTAATTAATTTTCAAAATTCTGTATTAAAAACAAGACATGACAATTAGCTTGTGACATTGTCTCTAAATACTTTTTTTTCTTAGGTCACTAATGAAGAATTTATTTCCCTTCTCTCTGAAGCAGTGCTCCTTTTACTACATCAGGCTTTTTTTCAGCAAGCAGAAAGAATGGAACGTTTTAATAAAGCCTTTTGATGGCTGAAGCTGGAGCCTTTAAAAAGTACTGACTACAGCAGGAGTGGTGCTGAAATCTTCAGAGCTCAATAATGCTCCAAATGCATCTCTAAGTGCGTATTTGCACACACACACTACCCTGCAACTGGTGAGTTAAATGGGTTTTAGTCAGCCTCCACAGCAGCAAGAAACAAGGTGGATTGCAGCCTCATTTCCTACTCAGCTTCCAGAAACACCCTGTTCTGCAGATGACGTGTGTCTGCTTTTGAAGTCTACAGCCTGCTTCCATGGGGCTTATACTCCTTTTACTTTGAACATCTACAGAAACATCAAACTCAAGTACCAGAAAAAAACCTCTTCATTTCAGCACACCTAGGGTGAAGTGGGAATCCTGTGTAACTTTTAAAGCACATTGGCTAAATATAAATTTAGTTACCCAAATTCAGCATGACAAACTCCAACAAGGAATCATGTTACTTTATTGACTTTGAGATGCACATGCTTTGTGTGCTTGCCTTAAATGACTAGTTCTAGTTAGTAATTTTCTACAAAACTTCTATAAAGCATAGTATGATGACAATAGATCAGAATGGCCAGAGGTGGTGGAATCGTGAAGGTTTAGAGATGTCCTGTGTAAGGCAGGAGGCTGGTCTAGCTGCTCACCAGAGGTCTTTTTAGCTGCCACTTAAAGATGGCAACAAAATATAGGGAGATCAAATGCAGCTGGTAAGAGGGGAATTGCTGACCTGGAAGGATCTATTACTAAATGAGAGGTACCTCTCATTTAATGCCTAGTGCCACTACTTGTATTAGTTATTAGCTGAAGTCGAGTCACCATTCCTGAAGGTATTTAGAAGACATGTAGAACACAGTGCCTAGGAACGTGGATTAGTGGTGGACTTCAGTGCTAACTTAACAGTTGGACTTGGTATTTTTCAACCTAAATAATGCTATAAAGTTTTAATTAATAGCTAACACATCAGAATTTGCCTAGTAAAGTTTAATTACTGGGTTTGATTAACAAAGCACTCTCTCAGATGGCTGCTTCAGGACGTTGTAGCAGATGAGAACCATAATAGGTATTAGCCTTATTTGAAGGCCAAGACCTTAGAGATGCAAGGTGCAACCCACAGAGGGACTGCACCTTAAACTGCATTTTTTCCACGCCTTGACCTCACTCCGGAAGTAGAACAGCAACTTTATTTTGAACATGTGGGCCTCCAGTGTCTAACATGGTATTCTCCCAGCAGTATCACAGCTGGTACCTCTGTGGCCCTGGTACACATGTAAGACAGTACTGTTGTCATGGATCTGAAACAACTCCTACCTAGGAAATGGAAGAGAACAGCTTTCTAAAATGCTGTATATCCTAAGGGAATTTGAGTCAACTTACTGTGCAGCCCTTTACTGTTAAGTAGAGTTAGAGACTGAACTTACTAGATCTGTGCAAGTTCTTTTAACATTACAGTCTTTGCTACTGCTCAGCTCTGAGGAATTTTGAAGAGAACACATACCTGGAAATAAATTGCTTATGAACAGAAGAGCTGGCACCATGGGACTATTAAGGATGAACATCTTCATGTCCCAATACAGACTTATTGTATACTTCTGAAAAAGAAAAAAAAAAATCTTTTCAAAGCTCTGTGATCATATTAGGTCAAATTATTTCCTCTGTTTCAATAGTTAAATTCTTTCATGTGTCTTATTAACTTTGGCCTTTCTGGAATCTCTTGAATGGACGAGTGCTATAACTAGTCTGTAATCTTCCTCCTTGTTCTGGCAATGCATCCTGATCTCTGATGCTAAATCTTCCTTCTTGTTCTGGCAGTGCGTTTTTGAGAGAAGGAAAATTCACTGCTTAAATATAGCACTCAAAACCCTCCTCATCACTGAAGGCTAAGACTTCAGAGGGAGTTGAAGGCCAGAGGTGCGACAAGACCATATGAGATGTCTTCTTTGGAATTATCTTAATTCCTTTCTGTTTAAAATAAGTGAAATTGTGGCATAGGAGTTGTTAAGCTTGTAATGTGTGAAGTCCTACACTATTGCACTGCCATCACTACAAACTAAGCTTCTTTTTGTTTTGGTATATCATGGCCTTTGATATTAAGAACTAGATACCTAAATGATTCAAACCCACCTTCTGATCTGTTAAACCAATCTCTAGTAAGCAGTCCTAAAAGCACAGCTGTTTGTAGCTGGTTGACACTGTTTTGCATAAACCAACATAGCACTTTGTTTTTCTGTAGGTTGCCTCAGCTCCAATCCATTATCCAGAGAAATGCACAATTCTGTTAGGTACTGGAGAGCTTGAACATCAGTACCACAGGTCCAGCAAAATTCAACATTGCATCTCTGTTAACATAATAGTAATTGCCCCCCTCAAATGAGTAGCATCTGGTCTCACTCCTTTTCCAAGTCAAGGAAAAATAGGTAGAAATGAGAAAAAAGCAACACATACTGGAAGAAGCAAGCATTACTGAGCAGACCAGTAGAAATCCAGCAACTGGCACCATGGAAAAGGGCAAAATTGGATTATCTTTGGTGAAGCTTACAGGACAAGTATTTCTGCATTAGTTTCAGTTAAAATCTATCACTGTGCATACAATTAAGAGTAGCTACTAATTGTACACCTAAACTGTTTCTTTTTTCTTCAGAAATACATTTGCCCACTATCTAAGTATCCACAAAGGAAAAGGAAGCTTGCCATTCTCTCCTTCCAAGTTCTATGTGCCTGCAAAACCTATCAGTACCCAACAGCTGAAGCTAACTCTGGAGCAAGTTACAAAACATGCTGTTTGCCAAAACCTGCCTATACTCAACTTCAGCTCAAGAAACAAGTGCCACAGCTCACAACTCTACTGTAACTAGTCTAATTTTATTATGGAACAAAGCAGTAGATTCACTTTTTAGGAAGTCAAGAGGAAACAACCACAGGTAAACTATCAGTACTGTATTCCTTGAGTATTGCTGGGCCTCCAGCCTTAATTCAAACCTTACGGTTTGGCTTAAAAAAAAAAAAATCTTACTGAGCAAATAATAAAATTGAGTAAGCTGTTTAAAACATCTGCATTTTGAAACACCCATGTTGACTGTGTCTTTTATTTGTGACAGTTTTCTACTTACTTTTACTTAGGAGAACGTAATGGAAGGTAGAAATACTATCTTGAGAAGTCGTGGCACTGGCTGGGTCTTTAATCCTGTATGGGAAAGAAATGTCTGCAGTAAGACTGTGTGTATCTAGCACTCCAGCTAACCTAACTGTAGGGCATGGGAAAACCACTTCCCTGCTTTCTCCTAAGCACTGTGCTCTCAGCTCAGCCAGGTTGCCAGGCTGGCATACTGCTGTAGGTGACTCTGTGATCAAAAGTTGTTCTTCCACTCAGTTCTAAACTGACTGTAAGCTGTCCTACCACTCCATTTACATTCACATCAAACAAGTAGTTCTTCTGTAACTAGTGAAAACTATTCTGCTTCACACACACAGACTTGTATTTGTGGAAGTACAAGATCAAAGCTGGCAACAGGCAGAGTTTGCAATTCAGACAAGGTCAGCTTCACTGCATGGCTGCATTTTTATATGTTACAATGCAGAGATAGTGAATAGGCTGTCATTTGCCCCTCTGTAGTAGAAACTCTTAATTGCATCTACTATTAACACTGTCATCCAGTTCAACATGAAATAAAAATCTAACTTCACACCTTCAGTAAAAACTTACAGATCTTGGTTTAACTGAAGAGGTCCTGACATCAAATCACTATGCTCTGTAAATCCATACTAACAGTACTGCCACTTCAAAAGGCTGGAGACAGGACTCTCAGAAGCACTTTACCCTGAGATCAGCTCAGCTAGTTACAGCATGGTGCTAATAATGACAAGGTTGTGGTTTGATCCCCACTTGGGTCAATGATCCTTATGGGTCCCTTCCAACTCAGGATATTCTGTGAATTTTCATGCACAGGTTGCACCTTTTGACTTAGAATTATTTCTCTAAATGCAGAAGACGCTAATACTGCGAGAAGCACATGTGGCAGACATGGAATACACTAAAAAATATGCAAAGAAGTATTTATTTCTGAGAAGTACTTTAGTGCACAAGTTGTACATTTTGTATCAAGAACTCATTCTCCCAGCTGAGAACTGGATCATCTTCCTTATTAGGAAGTATAAATTACAAAATGTCCAAGACTAAGAATAATTACAAAATACTCTGATAAATGCTACATGCACAATACTGCCAGAATAATCAACAATTATTTTAGCTGAAGGAACCCCCAGCTATGAGCTAGTTCCTCCTACCACTGTTCATAAATTAATATTTCTAAATTTTCCAATCCTTCCAACCATTCTTTATATAAGCAGCTATGGCTAAAGCCACACAGACTTCTTTTTATAATGGGGATATATGTAGCAATGTCTTAATTATCTGCCAAAAATAGCAAGTTTCCTTAAGTGCTTTACATGTTGCAAAATTTAAATTCAAAGTTAGGCTGCAGCGTTAATTCAGTTTATTTAGTCTTTTTAATGTGTTAGTACTTCTGTGAATACAAATATAAATTTTAAACTAATCATATGCATATATAGCAGTTCAAGATCTCTCTTCTGAACATACTCATGTTAACAGCCCTATTAGTTTTATTTGAACAATGACTTTATGATTAAGGAAAGATACTAATTTAATTCTTCAACAAAATGTACCTTTATGTCATTTTGCTATCTAAACTCATCACTTTTATTGTATTTTATTACTGCTATTCCTTTTGTGAAATTTCACACTAAAACTAGAAAACATTTTCACGTATCTTTAAAAAAAAAAAAAAGGTGGGTGAAGATTACTTTTGGGTTTTGTGCAACAAAGTTTTGTTACAACAGTCTTGCTAATGACATGAATTTTTCAATGGTAAGAAGTAAGAATTATACTAAAAGTACATATGCCATCAAAATGGAAGGCTAGTTTTATGCTAGATAACTACAGAACTGTACCAAATTCAAATTTTGCAAAATGTTGAGTTCACAGACTTCTTGATAGGCATTTTCTTTAATAATTTAGCTAAATACTGCATTAGGAAAATTACTATATTTAGCAAAAGAAGTAAAGTACATGTAACAGTTCTTTACATTTCCATTGACTCTAAAAGCGAAGATGAATTTTGTCACTGGTATCTTTCAGTTTAAGTTGAACAACAACAACAACCACAGCAACAAACCCCCCAACCAAACAAACAAAAAGAAAAAAAACCCAACAACAAAACCCACAAAAAACACCCCAAACCCACAAAAACCAAAAACCCCAAACAAAACAAACAATGCCCAAAAAAGACTTTCATGGCTGTTCCTTTGATAAAGTATAGTACGTTTATCTTTAGATTTTCTACTAGAAGGAAAGTCCTAAAAGCAGGAATATACATTTTTGTCTATCAGAAAAGCAATGAGTCTACTATGCCCCTAGAAGTGTGTCCAAAAATACTTTATTTGCTTCAATAAATCAACAGTTCCAGAAAAGGCAGCTAGAGGACTGCTTTGTTTGTGTTTACATTAATCTAAAATCCACTTGCCAGAATGACACTATTACAAATCAGACATTGTTAGGGGATCACTGCAAATTCTTCAGGGCATCTGACAAAGAACACCGCAATAAAAGCCTGTAGTGTGGGATTTCATGTACAAAGTGCAAAGTTTCAGGCTAAAATTCTAACCACCAGTTAGAAAAAAGCATTAAAATGTAACCATTGCCCTTTTTTTCTTTCTAAATAACAACCAACCCAAACAAACAGGGCAACAACTGAAACACTGTGTCTGTGTAAAGGAATTAGCAGACAGCAACACATTTTTTACAGGTAATAGTGTCTACACAACCTTAAATTCTACTCACCCTCCTTAGTAAGAATTTCTGCTTCTGAGTTGATGGCAGTACCCAGAAATTCCAGCATCAAATAACAGTCTCTTTTTGATAAAGGTTGTAAAGCTACTGCCAATACTAATTTCAGCATTCCATGTATATATAGGCTGTATGGTATTAGTAAGATGTCAGTATCTATTGTCAATACAAGAAAGAATGCACGTCTAGCCTTTGGAAGTTATTTCAAGCCTGTATGTACACTTAAACACATGCTTAAAGCTAGTCCAGTAATCCTTGCCCTCATTTTACCTTGTGTCTTAGGGTTCACAACTTCTCTGGAGTAGGATGAGTTCTGAGGTACAGCAGAAAAAGCTGTATTCTACAAGTACTACTTCTTTCTGCATTCACAAGGAAAGACCATGAGCTTCCCCCACCTCCCTCGCAGTACACTTATATATTGCTTTCAAATACACTTCCTGATCAGTTCTCTGAGGCACTGAGCTACACTGTGACTACAGCACAAGGTGGTTACTGTCAGGCTCAGAACAGGAAAGCTCTGCCATTGAGCGAGAAACAGCTGAAGGACTGCAAGAGCAGTAGTCAGTGCCTCCTCAGATGGCAGCGAGAACTGACTGGTGCTTGGGGACATCTTGATGTCCCTGGGATTGTGTCAATTAAAAATTTGGTGGGACTGAAGCCTTCTCAGTTTTCAGTGTATAAAGAAATGCACGAATCTGGCAAACCTTCCCTCATATAAGACTGCAACTGTGTTTCAGTTTTAACAGAGTGATCAGCACTACACCAATTCACCATAAAATATGATACAGGCAAGGTGTGCACTCATCAAAAGATCAAGTGTATCCCACCATGTGCAATTTAATGTAACCAGCTTTTAAAAAAAACACACATCAAAACAAGAAAATGAGCTTTGTGCCACCAACTCAGATGAATTTTTAAAGTGCTGTGGAAGAATTAGGGTTCACTTAATTTGTACAAATAATTTTCTGAATTGTAACAAAGAAAAAAGTCCACATGAAAGGGTACAGAAGTGCATCTTTTGAAATAACTAGTTACAACTGCAAGCTATAACTGGATATAATCTCCATTTTGAGATTTTAAATTAAAGATTGTTTTGGGCTTTTTTAACAATCTCTGTGTATTGCTGTATTGCTGACTGCTTGCATTTCCTCCCTTCTACAGCAGTCATTATAGTTGCAGACTGTTTTGTTTGCATGCTTATACGACCTTTAGTGGTATTGGCAAGAACATTCTCAGTAGTGCAAACATAATTTTTCAGCATTAGCTTGTGTCGCTGCTCCATTAAAAATAGTGAAAGAACACTGCAAACAGTTTTTAAATGAGACTCTGAAGCACGTGGCATGCATAGCACTGTATAAATGCACCAAGGAAGGCTTCGTTTAGGCTGCCACACAATTTCTGAAGCCTAACTTCCTAGCTTTTTCTTACTACAGTCCCCCAAAACAGGACTACAACTTCTCCAAAGTCCTCCAAAGGTCAGACAGAATAGGTCCACTATATAGGTCTTTGGTTCACTCCTAAGTTCTCTTAAGTAACAGCTGTATTATACAACCACATGTGTACTTGGGAACATTTTTAAACATTCTGCATAAAATGACCACTCCTATGCAAAATTCATACTAAAACATAGAGAAAAAGCACTTGATAGCTAAGGCAGCTCCACTTACTATTCTGCTAGAAAGTAACTACATACTTCTAGTTTTCTTCCTTTAAAAATGCTGCTTAAGTTGTTCACAATCCTTTTTTTTTCTTTTGCTTTCGAGACAGAACTTTTTTCCTTTAGAGTAACAACTGCTGGATCACCATGTAAAGCCAAATTTCAGCAATTCTGCCAATCTGTTGTAAACATACACTGTTTACACACTGATCATAAAGTGGGTTATAGAGTGAAAATGTTGACAAGCTCAAAACAAAGACAGTAAAACCAAGTTATGTCACACAGTGAAATATTTGTCAAAAATTTCAACTATTACAATATTGGTTTGCTTTGACACAGCTTAACATTAATGCTTCTCACTTCTCTTCAGGACTTTACAGATTTGCCAGCCTTTGGTGTGAATAGTTCAAAGGACCGGAAGGAGTGTTGGTGTTTGTACCAAATCTCTCCTCCTGTTGGCCCACTGCGTTAAGTCACCACATAGCAGCTGCTCTTTGGGGACGCACATACTGGGACACTCCCGCAGCAACACAAGCCAAACTCTCTTTGACATGAAGGCCTGGTGGTGAAACAGAAACTGGGGTGGGACCTAGAAGCAGGAGAGGAAAGCAGAAAAGGGAAGGAATTGGTTTGAGGGACACACACATGTAGTAGAGAATGGGAAGGAATACAGTACGGTCTTTAGAATGAGAGGAAACAGGGATGAAAGCAAATTTCAGTTTAAAAACAAAATAAGTATTAAGAGCCTCTCTTAAAACATTACTTGAAATTCTGTTTCAACTACTCCAAAACCCAGTACTGGAGAATAGCAATAGTTTCGTCTTAGACTTAAGGAAGAAGAGTTGAAAGGATTTCCTGATTCCTTACTCTAACACCCACTGTAAATTCTGGAAATCTGTTTCCTCTCTGTGCATCCACTAGTCAGCAACTGAGACAGGGCAGTCTGAAGCATCCAAGCTGAATTTTCTGCAGCAGACAAACATGAAAGCATGGAACAGAAAAAGGTTACGGGGAAGAAAGTTACACTGATGAGCACCTAAAAATATTTTCTAGGAACAAGGAAATAACTCCCAAACAGATGACTGCCTTATAACATGAATGAATTTTACTGTTGGCAGTGACAGAAATACAAACAGTTAAGATTTACTTAATTCACTTTGTGAGTAAAATAAAACTGGCATAGTTTACCTCTATAAATAAATTTCCTTAGGATTTATACCTACTGAAATACAGATGCACTGGAGTAATGGACACCTTGCAATATTCTCCTAGCTTTAAGATGACATGCAGTATATCTGCAGCTTTCTTCTTCATGTATGGAACAAGCCTCTTCACAGGCAGCCATTGCTTGCACTGAACTATGTTCATCAGGTAAAAAATAAATGTGGCATAGAAGTTACCTTTCTAGCTGACAACACACAAGAAGGATACATAATCCAGTGAAATACTTAAAACACAGCACACTGTATTACACATATAATTTGTTTTTCATTTCAAGTTTATTAAAACTTTAGCAGTACAAATGATCCAGATTTTAGATTATCAAAAGACCAAACTGAAGTCCACATCTTTAAAAAAAGGCGTTCCCCAAAATGTCTCTAAAACTTTGAGACAATGGAAACATTAAGTCCACAAACTCATCCACGCCTGTCGTCATCTGTTCCAGGACTTGTTTCATGATCAGACTTTTTATCCTTACTAGGGGCATGATCTCTTTCCTGACTCTTTGATTTTTGGTTTATTTCTTTTTCTGCTGAGGATCTGGTCTTTTCCTTTTCTTTACTGCTGCGTGAATATGACTTTTTTGATTCTCTCTCTTTGCTACTTGGTCTCTTTTTTGAGTCTGGACTTCTATCCTGATCTCTACTAGACTTCTTATCTTTGCTAGATTCAGGACTACTACTTTCACGGCTTTTTGAATGCCTCTTCCTTTGGCTTTCACTATCATTCCTCTTATATGAGCTTCTACTTTCCCTATTTGAATACCTATCTCTGTTTCTGCTTTGACTTTCATCCCTCTCTGAACTCCTTGAGTCTCTCCTCCTCCTGTTTTCTCTTCCTCTGTATCTATCTGGTGTACCTCTCCTTTCTCTGCTTCTTGATCTTCCTCTTCTTCTTGTTTCTCTATCTCTATTCCTTGAATAGTCTTTACTTCTACTACGATCCCTGTCCCTGCTCCTTGATCTTCCTCTCCTACCCCTATCTCGGCTTTTGCTTCGATCCCTTGTTCTGCTGCTGGAACCGTGTTTTCCTCTAGCATGTTCATGCTCTTTGCTTCTTGACTTACGTTTCTCCCTGTCTTTGCTCTTCCTATGCTCTTGTTCATTACTTCTTGAGCCTGCCCTTTTACTTCTCTCCTTGCTCCTACTTCTTTCTTTATCTCTCCCTCTAGAATCATAGCGCTTTTCTTTTTCTCTACCTTTCTCATGGTCTCTCTCTTTGCTTCTTGATCTTATTCTCTTTTCATCATGTCTACTGTGCTTGGAGTCTCTTTCTTTACTTTTTGATTTCTCTCGGCTTTTACTATGGCTTCTAGATTTAGCTCTCTTCTTGGCCTTGCTTTTGTTATGCTTATCATCTTTATCTGAATTCCTTCTTGTCTCCCTGTCTTTACTGCTGGATTTGTGATCTTTCTTCTTCTCTTTTTCCCCTCTTCGGCTTGGACTTTCAGAAACTTGTCTGTGGTCTGACATTTTTCTCTCTCTTCCTCTTCCTGGGCTCTTTTGATTATCTTTCTTGGTTTCATTTATTTCACTCCTTGGAGAGAGAAAGATAAAGATTTTTAAACTTTTTAAATCCCCTCCACCCTGAAAAAATTAAGTCAGAAGTGAGACAGCCTCATAATTGAAACTTAAATCACATCAGGTGTAACTATGTATTTATAGTAGCATCAGTAAAATCAGACACAGTTAAGTAACGGGAAAACCAAGTCAGCACCCTGTTTTTTTGAAAGTAACTAATTGAAAATCCAAGATGACATGTATTACTTTTAAATATATATAAAAAAAAATTTCAGAAAGAAGTAATCTTACTTGTCCCCTTTTATCCATCTTTCTCCACTAGACACTCTCATTCTTTGAGCTCTTTGCATTTCTTGCCTCCAATGTGGAGGAGTTTCACTGCGTCGGAAACGATCTCTTGACCTGGATCTGGAAGGCGTCCGGTAACGCTTGAAGGCAAAGAGAGGAAACTGTGTAAGTTTGAATTTCGCATGTTGTGACACCTAAGCAAGGAGGTTATCCCTGGCAGTCGGTTCTACATCGCACCTGCCATGACACTTCATGTGTATATACCAAGTTTACATGGGCAAGTTACTAACTTAGTGACAAATAAATCTCACATTCAGCTAAAGCAGGAATACAAAACGCCTGATCAAATAACTGTTTTTAAGGTAACTTCTACTTTAGGATTTTTGTAGTTTGATGGGAGGTTTTCTGTTGCTTTTAATTACCACAAATGCAACTCCCTTTTCCAACAATTAGAATTTTTCTTATCTTTGACAGGAAACACAAAAACACTACTTCAAAATTTCTAAGGATTTTACTAAAAATATGAGGGATAGAGACTTCAATTACTAAGAACATTTAATACAAGCAGCACATAGCATATGGCTTCACAACATTAGAAGACCTAATGTGACAGCTGCCCCCTGCCAAAAAGAGAAGTCTTCCCCACATTCCTGGCACTGATGATGTACTGGTTCTGTGTTTACTAGAACCCTTTCCAACCTAATTCCAACAATACCACAGTAACACAAATAAAGCATTTATAAGTTTTTCTCTCACATCCTCCTTCAAAAGGACTCAGTATGCAAACAGCTAATTAATCTAATTTTCCTTCCTGTCTTCCTTCAAGCCTCAGCCCCCAAATCAATTATACTTCCCTTTTTTTTAAAGTCAACTATCCTAATGAAAAGGGTTAGTAACACCAGCAGTGAGGCTGTGCTACCACCTTCTAAATTTTGGAGAATACATTGTAAACATTTACCCTTGGTCCTCTTCCTTTTATTTTCCTTCCAGATCTGGTCACTAACAGTCTCCTCTGGTACATTGACTGTGAATTCGATAGATTACTAAAAATAATTAAAAAAGAGTGATATTGTTTATAACAGTAAGAAAGAAAGAAAAAATTTAAAAGCTCTTCAGAAAATTAAATGAAAACACACAATTCTATTTTACTGCAGACAGTAATAAACACACAGTAAAACTTCAGATTTTGTGACCACACAATATTTTAGAAAATTTCCAGGTTTTTCCATTTTTGAAAGAAGAATAAGTTATAGATTCAGATTGGAGAGTTCCAATAAATTCTAAATGAAATTGCAATGCATTTTACTCTGCTTTTCTTGAATCAGTCATTATAAATTTTTTATTCATTAAGACCATTTTCAAAGACTAAGCCTTTGTTCCAGGACAAAGACAACAGTTGCCAGTAAAGGGAGAAATCCAATTTTCATCCAGCACTGCTCACAACATGGGACTGCTTAGCAGGGAGAAGATTCAACATTAGAGTTCTAAAACAGTAATGTGACCAGATCACTGTCAAGCACATAATTGCACTTAAAAGAGATATATTACCTTTCTCTTTCCTTTTCTCTGCTTTTCCTCTCTTTTTCTTTGTCATCTACTTTAGGAGGACTTTTCCTCATCAGGAACCGGTTTTCGGGTACAGGAGGAATTTCTTCAGGACGGACAGTAGATAACGGCTGTGCTTCAGTGTTTTCATCCTCACTTTCACTGGAAGAGCTTTATTTTTGTATAAAAAAATCATGTAATAATTTGAGTTATTTGGATGAGGGAAGACCTTTTGATCTATTTAAATCATTCAGAAATTCTCTTAATTCAATACACAAGGATACCACAAGATTCCCAGAAACAATGCTATTTCAGAAGCAACTTTTTTTCCCCCCTATAATATCTTTGCTCCAAAACACACAACTGCAGCAGATTTCTGACTCACATCTTTTATCTATGAATTTCAATGGTGCAGCACTGAATATACATTTACTATTGAGATACAGCTTTTTTTGTTCGTTTCTTTTAAAAACACAATCAGAAGAGTAAAATTCAGATTTTACGCTAGCATACATAACTGTCTACAGATACTGTAACTCCAAGCACTTTACAAACTTAAGTGAAATGAGCTTAGGCCCACAGAAACAGTGTTTAGGCAGCACTGCTCTAAGTGATTGTTTCTTAAATTTTATAGAAAAATGTGACTTGCACCAACACAACTTGTATCTCACACTGAACTATAACAAAACTATCAGATTAAAAAGAACATTCTCAGAAACAAGAGTGCTTTCTAAGTTTTATTATCTTCCAGCAAAACTGCAAGAGTTTTGACATATCAAACAGAAGAAATGTTAATAATGTTAATTTATTAATTTTATGTTTAATTTTGCTTTTATTCCTGCAGTCTCTCAAGTCTTGCTGCATATAATTTAAACTGAATTGTACGGAAGTGAATTTAGGGATACAAGCTATCACCACTCATTTCAAAACAAGCATTCCTGCAACTTTTCAATCCAAATAAGTCTAGTCCATTCCTTCACTGCATTACAAGCTGCAGCACATATACAAAGGAAAACTACCCTTTGCCATCATATCAGAAGATTTATGCTTGTATATGGAAACTGACTGTCTCCCAAATTTCAAAACCTACTTTGCTAGTTTACAGAATACTATTCTGTAGTTATAAGAAAATGGTACTGTATGGTGTATATGTAACAAAACAAAAATATCTCAATATTGACCTTTTCTTGCTTTTCTTTCTCTTTTTCTTTTCTTTCTTATGTTTCTTGGAATTTTTTTTGTGTTTCTTTTTTCGTTTTTTAGATTTCTCTTCCGAAGCACTCTCAGAATCCGATGAGGAATCAGAAGATGATTCTGAATCACTTGAACTTTCAGAGTCACTGGATGAGGAAGACGATTTGTGCCTCTTCTTTTCTTCTTTCTTTGCTTTAAATCAGAATAGTAAAGATACTTTAAAATCAAACACTTCTAAACTAATCTCGGAAAAATCAACTTACCTAGTATCTTATCTCGGCTTCTTAGAATTGAGCCATGAGACTACTTCATCAAATTATTTAAATTGAAAATGTGGAGAAAACACTGTTTCTCCAAAGTACAATTAAGGGCATGTCTAGAAATATGTAACAAATTTTCAAAGTTTGTATTTATGAAGTTTTAAGTATAAAATTTGCACCATCAAGAATATGCAGAACCATGTACGTTTTCCAATGATGCTTTATACAACATAAGTTATACACAAGAAATTACTTAAAATTTATTTACAAAGTGTTTATAAAAAATTTCTTTGGCTTCAGGTTTAATCTGACTTCATACAAAATCTATTCAAATCACTAATGAGAAATTCTGAAATAGAAGGTAAGTGGCACAGACTAAACCGAGTACTCATTGAATTGAGCTCAGTATCTTATTCTGTCAGGTCTCACATTCAAAATGCAGTGATACATACAGTGGTGAAAGATTTCCTCTTCACAGAGATGCAGAACACCCACTTCTAAAAGAACTGGCTGAGATAAAACATCTGGATTACAACAAGGGGCTTAATTCATGTAGCTGCAGCAGATACGTGGTACATATCTCAACAGAAACAATTTTGAACTTTCTTTTTATGGTCATACTCTTTATAGATACTTTTTTCCCCACCTTCTAATGTTACTGAATCCCCACACTGGTAGAGTGGATGAAGTCCAATCCCATTGCTTGAAATCTCATTCAGTTTTCAAGTGAGCACCACAGACAGGTCATATCTGTATGACTTATACACAGTGTTTTCGATGTGTTTGTTCACAAGTCTCATTTGATACAGACCAACAAAAGCCTGAAAAACAACCTCTGTACTTCATTGAGAACATGAGTCTTCCAGATTATTTCTGGGTGCAGTATAAACCAGAAAGTAGTATTACCAGTTTAGTACAGCCTGCTGATTGAAATCAGCTGGTTCTCATCAGATGTTTTTAGGGCTTCTTGCAAAATGCTTCCAAAAGACAGATCTAATTATATTTCTTACTTCTCTTGTAGGTCCAGACAAAGATAACTGCTGTCTTTTCTCAAACTTTTGCTCAATAGCCTTACGAAAGCACTATATTTAATAAAAAGTATCTGTAATATTTTATATCAGTTTTAGATTGTCTAAATACATATACATTCACAGAATGTAGCAAGTACATATTTATAAAAGAAAACCGTCCATTTTTCAAATTAATTTCAATCAAAGAAGCCTAGTGTCACATAGGCTGGGTGACAATGAAACAAAAAGAGAAATCTCTCCTGACCTCTAAATACTAAAAACACAGAAAGTATAAGTTTGATGTTTCTTATCTATTCAAAACTTTGTTTTGGCCCAGTCAAAGGAAAATTATATTGTTTCCTACATGCCTTCAGGTAAAACAATGTCTCTAAGCTCAATTTCAGAAACATCTGAATAAGGCATTAATAAATGCAATGATTTCCTGTATTTTCTCCCTCCTTCATATGTTTCAAGTGTGTAAAAAGCTATCTGTGACAGTTTTATCTGCATTCTTGTAACAAGTTCAGGTGTGTTAAAGTTACTACTTCAAAATGAGTAAGTAATACATAAAAATGGAGGCTGAGTTAGTGAGCCACTACCTCAACAAATATAATGTGTTTCTTAACATGCAGGAAATAAAACCAGATGTATTTGGGAATCATGTGGCAGGTAGGGAGTGAAATGACAAGGGGAAAAAAACCCCCCAAACCTCAAACAAAAGTAAAAAGCCCAGAACTACTTACACAGGAAAGACAGAGTATCCAGCAAGAGAGTGTGGATATACCTTCTGGTGACATCTAACTATCTGGTCCAGCAGCAAATGCTGTTTGACTAGTGAACCAACCTGATGCTAGGCAATTACTGATCACAACAAATGAGACCAATCCCGCAGCATGAAGGTCATCAAGAAACAGACTTCTATTTACAGTCCAACTGTTCCAGCTCATTACCTTGAGGATCAGGTTTCAACTTATGACCACATCTGAAAGAGATATATCACTTCCTACTCCATTCACTGTCACATACAGCACTTGCCAGACTTTGGGAATTACATGATCATGCTGCAAGACACAGCCAAGTATCCTCTGCATCTCAGCTTGTTGGGGACTGCAGCAAGTCTTACATTAGCCCCGTGACTTGAAATTAAGAAATTACCTAGCCAGAAAACAGTCGGGTTCAGGTACAAAAGTCAGAACAAATCATGTCATCTTGTAATTCACAGCAGTGACAAGCAAATAGTTACCTTATATCAAATCAAATAACCTGTGCTGGACCACAGCAGTCTCTGGAAAAAGAGTGCCTTTACTTCACAACACTTAGACAGTTATTTTCTCAGGTAATTTTTTTCCAGTGTTCATTTGCCTGCTATTCAGAGTATCAGCTCTTTTTTTCTATTTTGCCTCCATTATTTGCCATGAATTCCTGTTATATCTTTCACTCCTTGTTGAAGAACCAACTGTTTCTCACAATGAAAATTATACATATTAGTCAGGTCCTCAGAGGTATACATTAGGGAACGCTACCATACTTGATTCTTGTTGATCAGATGACATTGTCACTGTGAGGAATCCTGTATCCCCAGTGCCCCTGGAATGGATGTTTTTGCAGACAAACAACATACCACACTGCAGCAGCAGAGGAAGGGGAAATAAAAAAAAAAAGACAAAAAAAAGCCACCTCCAGCTTCCCTTGAACAGTCAACACAGTTTGTACCTAGTTCATTCACTAGGGAAAAAAACCCTGAAACAGAGAAGCCTGAAACAACTGTTCACAGCAACTGGTTTGTGCAAAGGAGGCCAACAATGATGTCTGACAAACCTGCAGACAAAATGAGTGCTCAAGGGTTTGAATGGATAAGAGAAGGAGGATATGCAAATCAGAAGTCCAGGTAAGACATGACTTGCCAGAATCACCACTTTCTATGACTACTCTTATTTCAGAGATATTTCATAATTCCTAAATGAGTAACTTTGTACGCTCCATCAGTGGTTGATAATTTGTACTGATACTTTCTTTTATACTGATAGAATTACCTAATTACAGTATTGTTCCTTGATAAATTATGAATGCAGCCATAATCTGCCTTAATTGCAAAAAAACCACTTCTACAAGCAGTGATTCTATGAAATCAACAAAGATCATGAATCAAGACTAGCACTGCCCTGTGCAGAATCCCCTAGAAGATCACTTCTTGGGAGAAATCTTCATTAGAGGCTCTTGTTAAAAACTGCCCACTGCACAAAGCCATGTGATTTTTTTTCAGTTTTGAATCAGAATGTCAGTGCCTTACATTCTCGAAAACATCTCAGATATACCTTTGATGAACCAAAGTCACGACCTCAGACAGTAAAGCCAGGCTTGTTAATTAGGCCCTCCTCTGCAAAACTTTGTCAACTGGTATGAAAATCCCACCTGTCCTTAAAAAAAATTAATATTACGGTTTTTGTTGCACAGTTTTTCCTGTGAAATATATTAGCTTAGCTAGTCCATAACGACCTTTCTAAATACTGAGTTAATACTTGGCTTTCTTCCTTTTTTTTTTTTTTCTAACCAGATCTCAGGATTTTCCCTGGAACTTGAAAAGTTTCTAAAAATGATACCACTTGGCCACAGAGATTCTTCTTTTATAATTTAACTTCTCTCATTCATTTTCACTAATTCTTCCAACTCTAAGGAATTAAAAAAAAAAAAACATGACAAATATTCTACTTTTCTAGGTGATCATCCTCTCAAATCCCAGGTAAAAACTTCATGTTGTAGTTGTGATTGCTGTACCATTCAATTCATAGCATCCAGTAAGGTAGCTCAGTCATCATACACTTGTCGCTAAATAAATCCAATTCTTGTATACAAGGAGATGATTTGCATCATTCATAAAGCACTTCATTTGGCTATTCATTGTGACACCCAAAAATCAGACCACCTTTCCTCAATTTTAACCTAAGAGAAAAACATTCACACCAAGCACCTAACGTTTATTGTGATTCCTTCTGCTAGTGCCACCTTGGCTTGCCTGTTACACTCAAGTACCAGTTCTACTTTTGTTCCATAAAGGCCGTCTAATTCCTTCCTTTGTGTTGCCTACCAGACAAGTTCATGCAATAAATATTTAAGACTCCCTTGCTATCCTAATGTACCCTCCCACAGAAATTTCATCATTATAGTTCCCTCACAGGTAATCTCCTTATTCCTTTGTCTTTACAGCAAATTCTTAGAAGCAGTCTCCCCTGGTAACTGCCTCATATTTCACAGAATCCATTCCCTTTTGCCTCCCATAGTACTGCACTAAAAACAGTTACACTGTTAGATGACTCTGCAGATCGTCTTCCATGACACTGATTGTGTCCCAGAAACAGCTCCTTCTATCTAGATTCCCTCGCCTACCTCTGTTCCTTGACAATTCCAAGGGCCTATCCTCTTTCACTTGTGACCTTTGGACAGCAGCTTGGCAAATTTACGTCAGCTGATGTGTTGTCAGACTGTTCCTCCTATTTCTGCTGCCCCAGGCGAGCACAGCTCGTCAGTGGTTCCATGCTGTGCATTCAACTAACAGCTCCATCTCTCACAGTAGTGGCTCATTCCCTGCTGCAGGTCCTACACACAGCCTTTCCCTTTCAAAAGTGGGATTCTCCATGCACTAGCATTTCCACCATGGTCTGTCATGCAGCATCCTCACCAGGCTGGCTGTGCATTAGTGCCCATCAGGGCCTTTGTCTCACCCCACACTCAGCTCTGCTCTCCAACAGCTGATCCTGTGCCTAAGGCTTCTTGTTCTCCAAACACTCCTACTGCCCACTGTTACCCAATACTGAGCCTTACAGAGTGGGCTATCCCATCACCTTGGCATCAATTTCCTTCCAATGGCACACCAGGCCAGCCACAGGAACTAGTCGTGAGAAATGCAGCAGGACTGAGTCAGAGATACCAGGACACAGACAAATAAGTAGGGTCAGACTGTCAGATCTTTCCAGAAGCCCATTCTCTTTTAGGAGAAGTAAAAGAGAAAACTCCATTTTTTTGTATTTATTTCATTCATTCTTTTGATAACAAGTACTTTAAAGCCCTGCCTAATGGCTTTAAGTCATCACACTGTTCAGTGCCATCTAGTCATGAAGTGTTCTAGACTGGACTAGAAAGGGAGTGTGGCAATCCAGTTAAGACATATACGGTGTGTATCTCATCCACCAGCCTCACCCATCCCATACCTGTACTGATTTATTTTCTAATTACACCACTTGTGCATTTCCCAAGAAATACTGTGCTCCTCAGTACTGTCCAGAAAAAACAAAATTGTGTCCTCACACACAGGCTGACTTAGAACCTTTGAGAAATCAGGTGCCATAACATAACTTTGCTTGGAATTCTGAGCTATTGATGAGGTAACTTCAGACTCCAAAGTCATTGTGTGAGATACTACAACATGTGAACACAAAACTGTATCAAAAAGGAAGGGAAAACCCAAGGAGCTCCAGTTCGAATGCTTGCATGTTCCTTAGGCCAAACAAGCAATTATTCTTGTCTTGTGCTTCAATATCATTGGTGCAACTCTTCACAGTATCAACAGAAGGTGCTACAAATGAAAAAGCACGATGATTCCCTTCATAGTTCCTACAAAACAAGCATCCTGGGTTTCCATAAGGAGATTCTCCACAGTGACAGTAACATCTTAGATTCTGCTTCTCTTACAAAATAAGGCTCAATCCAAACCCTCATACCATGTTTGGTTCTGAAATAGCAAAGCAGGGCATCCCTTCCAGAAATAAGGACAGGTTCTGTCACATTCCTCTTTAAGAATACAGCTTATGGTAAATCACAGTGTAGGAGCTAAAGAGCCAATTTCAGGCTTTTCTAATCTAAGTGCCTGTTGTGAAGGTTTACCTTAAAGAAACCTGAAACAAGTTCACTACCTTCCAAAAAGAGCGTTGTGCTTAACATAGCACTCTACTTGCTATGATAAGAGCTTGCCAGCTTTGTACTAAAATTTAGCTAATATAAGAAAGTCTAAGACAGGAGAAGCTTCGAAGAAAGCATATATGATTGTTCTTTAGTGTCTTTTGCATCAACAACTTTTAAGGTCTTTAGAGGACAAACTGCTCTGCAATGTTATTCACCTTTTCACCAAGTGCCCCATCATCCATCACTAATAAGTGACTAAATATTTTTATAAGCAACCAACATGGAAGAAAACGAGCAAAATTACCTCTCAGTTTGTATCTATGAAAATGTACAGTTCAACTTTACCTTTGGATTTTGGAATTAACTCTCCACAACTCAGTATGCGTACTTCAGCATATGGTTTACTAGATGCATCTGTTTTCTGGTTTTCTATTTCTCTCACAACTTCCTGACCTGAGATGACTTGTCCAAAAACAACATGATGTCTGAAGAATTTAAATAAAAATAAGAACTCTTAGTACTTAATTCTCTCAAGGCAGTTCTCAAACAAATGTAAGAAAAAGAAAAGAGTTATTTACCCATCTAAATGAGGTGTAGGTTTAGTTGTTCTGTTGTTTCCAGATTTTAATTTAAAAGAGAAAAACAAAGTCAGTGTTAGTGAAAAGCAGCCAGCATTTGAAGCCATGTCATCTACACATATGAAGGTGAATATTCTTTTGAGTGCACTAATAAAATTTAACAAAACAAATATATATCATTCTGTGTGCAGTTAAAAGTATTTAATGTCTTATATATTAAACTATCTATTCAATGAATTATTTTGATTAAACATTTTACTGAAAAAAACCCAAAATTGCACATAAATTTTTAGACAGCATCCTCATATAGGATATAAAAAGTTTCTACTTATTAACTTATATAAATACTACCAGGAACAGATACAAAAATCCTGTCTCACAGCAGGAAAACTGCAAATAACCTTTTACACATTTGAAAATAATCAGAAAACACAAGAAGAAAAAAAGATATTTGTATGTACAGATTATTTAACATGAAGTGGAACTAACTTTCCCTCAGCTTTCCCCTCTACTAGGGTTACTAAGGCATACAGATGTCAGTCATGGCAGAGTAGAAAACTGAGATGATTGCAGTAATGATCACACAGAAATCCCAAAATAAGGGTTTAATGGTAGATGACATCCTTAACCCATTATATTAACTAAAGTCATGAAACATGGGTAAGAGTGATGTATTTTGAGAATGTTTTCTGTAGATAACTTATATTTAAGAAGAGTCTACTGCAATGTATTTTAAGAATTCAAGTTTTAACTATAAATGAGACCGTGCTGGAAAGTTAATTCATGACTAAAAAAAGCCCACTACTACTTTTGAAAGCCCCCAGAGCTGTTTTGCGTCCTTCCAGACAGCAGTTATTAATAAAGTTATAAAAGTTCTACAAGGAACTAACAGGTTGGCTTTACTGGCCAAGTCAGAACACAGCTTCTAAGAACCACCAAGAGCCCTTTTGCACAGACAATAAGCACTAAACACAAAAAGGACAGAAATTGTCAGGATCCCTAAAGAGCACATTAGGAAAATGACTACTTTCATACCACTTTGTGAAACACCATCACCTTTGGCTTTGCACAGCAGCTAGTCTTCAATATTTAAAAGGATTACCTTTACAGATTACAAATAGCAACCTACACACACATTTCAATACTTACATAAAGAACTGTGAACCATTTGTATCTTTCCCTCGGTTGGCCATTGAAAGGAGAAATTCTTTGTTGTGCTTTACAGCAAAACTTTCATCTAAAGAAAGAGTTTTCAGGTACTTTAAATATACCATATATGCTTGGGTAAATGTTATCATCTAAGTAAATTCATCCTTATTAAATAAATCGGCTAGTAACTTGAGTGAGTTGTATTGAAAATAGATTAAAAAAATATGAATCAATGGTTTAGAGCCTGAGGGGAAGAAAAAATTTGTATTCTTGGTCAAAAGATTTGTCTCCTTAGACCTTATAATTTTAAGTTGTTGCTCTTTCTATTTGGCACATAGTGCACACTCTTTCTTTGGAGCAGAAGTTGTTTCTTGGCTGTGCATTAACCCTTAAGAAATCCCTCAATTTCAGGCATTTTGTTGTTTTATTTTTTTTTAATACACATGGATATCCAGTTTGACAGCAATCCCAAATAACTTCTGTTGTCTCTCAGACACATAGATGAATTTATCAAGTTGGCCAGGAAGAAAATCAGTTTAACTTGAATGAATCCTACTTCTTATGAGCAAATAATTGTCAACAGTTCAAACAAAATCCCAATGAAACTGAAATTTAAGAAGTTCGAAATGTAATCATTACTCTTCATTTAAAATGCCTGTCTTCCCTCCTTTCTCAAAACAGCAAAAAGGCTCTTGGGGGATGCAAACTGTTCAGAAAGAGGATGTTTGCTCAATACTGTTTGGATAGATGTGGCAGGAGCAGGCAAGAAAAATATACAATATTTGTAATGCTATGTTTTTACATCACACTGTCACCGGCCATGAAAGGGACAGTCCCATCCACTGCCCAGTCTCTGTACAAAGGCTAACTGGCACAGCGTCAAATGTCAGTCTAATCCTATGGTGAGTTGCACAAAAGCAAAACTTGCCATGAATTCAGTTTCACGCTGTGGCCGAGCTGAACAGCCAACTTGCAACTGCCAGAATATAAGCGGAGGTTGTGCTCATTCTTCCATCTCCCCATGCCATGCATTTCCTCAAACCCCACTACTCATTTGTGTTTGTTCTGATGCTTGCCAAATTATTTCACTGGATCCATTCAATAATACGGAAAATGTTTTTTCTGCAAAAATCTTAGGCATTTTAGCAAGTTGAATCAGCTGAAAGTTTTATTGGACAGTCAGTGCAAGGTAAAGCCTCCTCCCTCTTTTGGCAGTGGCAAACTTGATTACACTCAAGGTCTGATATAAAATTGCACCTGGGCCTACTACAACAGTGAATAATTCTTTCGATTGTGCGCTGCAAGCTTGGACAAGAACCAATGTTAAAGGAAGTGTGTCTGGGAGGAGAGAGGAGTGTAACCTGGCCTGCTGGTAGCAGCTGCCCATCACGTGGGCCTAGGTGTAATACAAAAACTGCTCCAAGGAACAGAGATGCTCCACTATATTCTGGACAAACACAGGCTGAGAAACACAGCAACTGCAATGTCTGCAACACTGGCTGAAAAAGAACCAGGACTGTGAGAAAACAGGTGGCTCTATCATTAATTCATCTTGGGTTTAGGAAAGCAGGGCTTTCTGCATTCTTTTAAACAAATATTTGCAAGGAAACACGACTCCATCACACCTTTCTCCTTTTCACTTGAAAAAAAGACAATCCCCAACTTTTAGCTAGCTGGTCAAGCCAAAAGTAAATGTTTAAAAACAGCAACTAAATAGGAAATCTGGCAAAAGGGGCAAATACAAAGGAGTTCAGTTTTAATTTTTCATTCATTAAAAGGTTCATATCTTAAAAGTAAAATAAAATAATAGAAACTGGAGAGTCAAAGCCCTCTTAGGCCACATAAAAGCTTAAAAAAACCCAACAATGGAGTTCGGGTTTACAGAACAGAGACTACAGAATGTAAAAGGTGATTGATTATTATAACACCAAAATAGAGTTGACTGATAAAACTCTTACCTTCAAAAAAGCCACCATAAATGGATTCTCCTCCCCTGCCATTTCCTTGAAAGAGGAAAAGTGACAGTTAAAACAAAGTAGTGATTTAAAGAGTCACGTTATGTGGAAGGTGCTTTGTAATACAAAATGTTGATGCAACTGCATCCAAGTCACTGACATTATTCTTCAAAATATGCAAATACAATCAAGATGCATCTTTGTAGTCCAAAAGCAAACTTGGACTTACACAGAAGAAAGAGAGAAAAGCAGTGATATCACAGAATAATTAATGAAAGTAGATGACACTACATAGAACTTCTGCAACTGTTTTGTACCATAAGTATACAAGTTTTCTTCAAAGAGTCACATCATACCTTCACTGAAGTCACCTCCTTGGATCATAAAGTCCTTCACAACCCTGTGAAACAGACAACTTTTGTAATGTAATGGCTTTTGGGTGGACTTTCCTGTACCCTTTTCACCTAAAGAAGAGAATGAACAAAACCAAAAATTACTGTCTGTGTCTGTAGAATCTCCGCTACAAAAAAGTGCTACATAAGCACTTAATCAAAATCACCTACTAAGCTATGAAAAACTGTCTTGTGAGGCTGACACCTACCTGTAACACCTGTAAGAAACTGGCATGTAAGAAAGCAGAGCAGAAACTACTTTCTGTCTCCACAGTTATACCAGACCTCCTTACTGACATTAGTATATACAACTCTACTTTCTTCCACGCAGGTTGACTGCAATTAAACATCCAGTTTAGGTTTATGATAACTGGCATTACTCAGCAACATGCATGAAACACTCAGATCTTCAGTTACAACATGGCAAGGTTAAGGCACCACAAAAGCTCATAACAAAACCAGAGAGGTGGGAAGGAGGAGGACTCTGGTTCCCTCCCCTGCTTATGATTACAAACTGCCATCTTCCTCCCTCACATCAGCTCTGTGCTTAAGCAGACTCTCTGCTTCAGCTACAACACTATCTCCCTTCCCTGCTACTCTCACATAGACAAGGTCTCTGCCGAGTTAGCAAAATGAATGGCTTGTGGTGGGTCCTGTGCCTGGCACAGCCAACCTCAAGGTAACAGTAGTTAGTGGCAGATCTCTTCTCAAGGGAGATCTCTTTGTCTCAGTGTTGGCAAACCACTGTATCTTCATACAACCTTATCCTGAGCTACTAAACTGGCAGCTTTTGTCGAGGGCAGTTGCCTCTGAACTTACTGTAACAGACTGATGCCTCCATATGGATTTGTATAGCTAGGAAAAAAGCACTTTTGATAGGAACTCTGATAAATATGAAGTTGTGTACGACCCACTAACTTGGCATATGCCTAACACAGGTATGCCACAAAAACATGGAGCTGTCAGACCCTGTTTTACAAAGAGAGCATACACTCTTCAAAATTGCCAGAATAAAAGATGAGTAAAGGAAAACAAATAAAAAATTTGAATTAATTTGCTGAAGGTCAGTATCATAAACATTCTGTCCATGTATTTTTCTCACTATACTTATGTGTCAAAGCAGCAAAATAGTTTGGGATCTGAATTTGATTATGGACGTCAGTAACAAAGTATGAACTTGGCAGTACTTAAGGCAGTAGCAGGGAATAACACCTTTATGCAATAGTCTGACTTTTGGGCAGTTGAGAGCAGATCAGAATGCCATGGTCACGTGCTGACAGCCATTAAAAATCATCACTTTAAAGTTCAGATTTGTCAACAAATTTTGAAAATCTGATTTTGCGCCAGTAAGCCTAAGGTCAGATCAGATAACACCTACATTCCTGCACACATCATGAATGGCGCACTACATGTTTTAGTAAACTTGACATGGATGTAATTATGCATCCACACCTGATTCAGATCATATTAGTACTGCTGAGTGATTCACTATTAACAGACTCTTGACCTGAAAATTAGCAGAGCTGGAAGGAAGCAGAAAAAGCTGAAGACAGAAAGCAGGTATGCTATTTATGTATTCATTAAATTATTCTTGTGATAATAAATTTAAGTTTTGCTAAACTGTCAGCATTTGCAACAAAAGTATGCAGTCTACAGGAAAATAATTCTGTTTGGAAATGCTTCCAGGAGAGAACCTTCTGAGTATGAACTCTAAGGAATTAACAATTTCGATAAGGGTAGAAATCACCAGTCTCCATCAAGAAATTAAAATAAAGGAAAAAAACAATTAATGAATACCAGCGATACTTTTCAAATACTTTTCAGTCTTGCGTTACTTTGAGGTTAGTCTGCATGGTTGACCTCTTACTGGCTACCTTTCAAGACTGGATGATGTTATATAATGTGAACAGTGATATCTGTGCTAGTAACAGAAAATCAGCTTACTGAGCCTGTATTTAAAGTTGGTTAGTATATACTCCCTGCAACACACTAAGTCAAAGCTACAACTGGCTTTGGTTCCACATCATATGTGTATGACAAATCAGCTAAATCTCTGGAGATGGCAAGAACCAATGCTTAACTTACTTCTTTTCATCTGTAAGAAAACGTCAGGAAAAATAACAACCATCAGAGTAGCTTACATGATATTACATTAAAAATTATAGATTAAATTGTAAAATCTACAAACCTGTGCAAAGGCAGCGAAAATTTTCACATGTCTTTGGACACACATCCGAAAACAATTCAAAGACCACTCTTCCAGCTAGACAAAAAAGCACACCATTTTTATTATGAAGTTAAATGGTATTAGAATTATTCTTATACAAATCTTACATGAATATATTACGCTACTAAATGGGTGTTTTCATTTTCTTACCAGGTACATTGTTGATGGCTATGTCAAAAAAACAACGAGGTCTCTGGACCTTTACTCCCATGGCTTCAGAAATTTAAATACTGTAAGTAATAAAAATAAAATTTAGATTTTCCTTCTGTGTAGTGAAATTATCTGTAAGTCAATGCAGAAGACTTTACAAAGACAATAAAACTTGCAGAAAAGCAAAAAAAACCTCAACTCCCCCCCAAAAAAACACCAAAAAAAAAGACAGCAAAGGAAAGCATTTTTTAGAATGCAAAGTATTTTAGGTCATTTTCATGTTTTGTAGACCAAAATGAGCAATTTTATTCACATCTGCTGCAATAACGTTAAATTTAAACTTGATGGCCATAGTTCAGATTGGGAAATACAAAAGGAAAAGATACTGTAAAATATGGGTAAGACTTAAGCATTCAATTTTTTAGGAATATATTTTCTGGATTCCTGTCACTGCAGTTAGCAGGCTCCAGTTAGGACCCAAACCATTCTAGGTGAAAAAAAACAAAGGTGTAGCTCTTCCAAAATTACTACTAAGTAAAATTATTTTGGCTTTTCCTTGATTCTTTTCCTTTTATGTCACTCTTTTGAGACACCATCAATGGTGATATTTAAAAGATGTGCAGCTTAAGGACCTGGTTTAATGGTGGATCTGGTACTATTGGGTTTACTGTTTGACTCCATGGTCTTACGGGTCTTTTCAAACCTAATGATTCTATGATTCTTTATTGAGAATTTTAATGCAACTTTTCCCTTATGTTTGAATATATAAATCCCTTTATTTTTGTCTAACAAGCTATGTCTTCATTCCATTTGCATCTCTGGCTTTCCAACATTATGTACATGTATATTCTTTTCCTTTTCTAAATCCCTATCCTCTCCGACTTACTTCNAAAAAAAACAACGACAGCAAAAGGATCTGTAAGACTGGAGTACCTTTTCCAGAATTTGGAATATAATCCATAAATTTTCAGTTCTAGTTATTTTTTATTGCCAGAAAACAAGGCTCAAGTCTAGCTGGCACACTGTACACATCCTCCTAAATCTTCACTCATAGCTGTACCACAGAACAGCCTTGAAAAATTCAATTGTCACCATCTGTCAACTCTCAGCTTATGAACAAGAGGTTGCAAGAAATCAAGACAGCAGTGTAATCATGCTAGTCTATATTCTCTCTACTTGTGCTGTCATTCCTAACATTTTGTCAAAATTACACAGCAAATATCATAAGAATAATGCAGGACTGGTTTAAATTAAACACCACTCAGTAGTTAATTATTCATGTGATTTTTAGCATGAGAAGACTTCAAAAAATGCAGAACCTCACTCGATATCCTCTAGGTGTGTAACAAATACATTCATTCACACAAGCCAGATACTCGTCAAAAGCAGCAGGCTTATCTCAGTCTGCTTGGTCCTCTCCCTGAATTAAGATTTCTCTCCCATTATAACAAATTTTGTAACCAGGGAGAGAAAGAGACAATCCTTGAAGCTGAGCCTTCGATGTCATCGGCTTCGCAGGAGGCTGACCAGGTCACCACACTGCTGCACGAGCTCTGAGGCAGGGCAAGGAAGGCAGCAGGGTGGGCAAGGGAAGCGATGAGGCAGCTGGTAGTGGACAGACAGCTTTGAGAACTGAGACAGCCACCAACTCACTGTCAGCAGCAGAACAGACTACACAGTTGCATGGGGATACTTTTTTCAAGGAAGCCCTTCAGAATAAATGCTACAATAAATACTGTTTGGTGGAAGAACTGACAGTTTTAACTGAACTGAGACATCTAAGGACCAGCAGTACCACAACCGATTGATTGCCTGTACCCAAACTCTAGTGCTTGACTAAGAAGGGATTTAACTCCTGGTTTATGAGCAATTTGCTTGAGAAATGTTCAGGTATGCCTTAACATTTATACGCAGTATTTTAGCCAAAATAAATGCCAGCTATCTCAACATGTGACAATTTTTATTTCAAACACTGATAATGACTAAAGCTAAACTGTAATATAAATATACCTATGTCAGTCAATTTTTAACTTGGTTTTGTAGACAACGGGATGAGAGAGAGAAATCAGAAATAAAGAATTCTACCCAAGTCCCTATTCTCACCAACTTACCTCAATTTCGTATTTTTCTACCTCTACATTGTCTCATGAACAGTGGAACAAATGAAGTTAGCCCACATTCTAACCGTTACCTCCAGTGTTCCCTGCACTTTCCCTAAATCCTGCAGTAATTTCGCCTAAATACTGGCTGCACTTGATTCTAAATGACAGGTATGTCAACGGGTCATTATGAACCCCCAGAATGAACAAACACCAGGCCAAGCAAACACGCCTCACTCTTGAGCTGATGTTGCCTATAAACCAGGCTAAGATACCAGTGATATCTATCCTATCTACCTTACAAGTCAAGTGAGCATTTCCTCTCCAATACACTTAAGTATCCTTTGCACTGTCCGCCAGACCTTCTCCTAATGCATTACAGGGAATTAAATTTCTATTCATTTCTTCATATTTCAGTATTTAACACCAAACACAATCATCTACATACTGATAATTTAAAACTTGTCTGTATTAAAAGCAAGTACAGGGGGTACAAATGCTAAATACAGAACCAACAAAGAAAAACACCAAGAAAATACCAAGAATGAAGTCAGAAAATTACAAGTAAAGCTCAGTAGTGCTATATGTCTGATAACAATAGGGCTTAAATGAATTTTGCTATTTATCACTAAAAACTTATTTTCAGTTAGAACGTGGATACTCTTAACCCTCAATATGTTGAGTTTTTTAGCTGTGAACTTGGTGGAATTTTACCAGCAAAGGGAATATAAACTTGAAATCAACCCCAAAGATGTTCACTATACGTACATTCAAAAACGTGCTATGCAGAAGGACAATCTTGATCAGTCAGCTTCTTCCTTCCAAAACTCTGTAAGAAAGGATAATGTAACAGCCCAAGTACTATCCTGAAATTTTCAAGCCATTCATCATTCTCAACCACCTTCTGTTTGAGAAGCCTCTTACTAAGTCTAAGTAGAGTCTATGACCAAAAAACCCCCAAGTTAACCAACCAACCAGAACACCACTTAAGTATATCTAACAAAACAGGGCTGTTTCTTTTATTTCTGAAAGTACAATTACAGTTCAGCTTAGAGTATATAGGTATTTGTTGACAAATACACCAAAAATACTTTAGCTGCATCCACAAACAACATTTCACCAACTGTGTCCCTCAGGGTTCACATCCCTTCACACCTCCATCAGCTTATTTTATTTAAACATTTGCAGGAGAAAGCTGGCCAACTCCAGGCCAGGCTGCCAGCATCTGTTCTCCTTCAAAATTATCTATGTCAGTGGAAAAACATAACTATCCTAAACTGTTCATAAGCATCTTTCTGCCAGGGATTATCACTGATATGCATTGACATGCTTAAAAAAAAACCATCTTGGGGATTTTTTTTTTCCCCAAATTCACCTGTGCTAGCAAGGATCTAGTAATAATACAGTTTAATCTATACTAGAACCTTTTAACTGAACAGGCTAGAAAGCGCTCACAGACGCACACCAAGTGAAGTATCAATGTGTCATGCATTCTGCAAGAGCTGACAGCAAGCAGCAAAATATGAGTATTTCCTAGTTTTATGAGGGGGAAAAAAAGAACTTTATTTGTAACTATACTGAACAGGTCATGGGACTCTTTGTTTGTTTCAGTGAGAAAAGATGTATTTAGTAGGAAAATTATATATTGTGTCCTATTCCTTCCCTTCTTTCCCTGCCATCATCAGTTATTCCAGCTTCTCCTTGACCTTGTTGTTGTGTGTGCTTCCTTGCATCAACTTAAAATGATCTTTTGCACCGGTCTTCATTCAATGTCCAAATAAAGTGAATAATAAAGTGCATAAATTCACATTCCTTAGCATTTTGTTTCAGACCATCTACAAATGCAGGAAGACAAAACTACATTGATATATATATCAAAGATAGAATGCAGAA
This sequence comes from Cephalopterus ornatus, assembly GCA_013396775.1. Classification (NCBI taxonomy): domain Eukaryota; kingdom Metazoa; phylum Chordata; class Aves; order Passeriformes; family Cotingidae; genus Cephalopterus; species Cephalopterus ornatus. The sequence continues at coordinate 936,176 of VZRE01003104.1, read as the reverse complement.
TCTCCAGAAATATATTTTTAAGTAAAACTTTGAGTTCAGAAAATGCAAATGCATGAAGTGAATACTGAACATATATCACATTCTTTAAGGCTGTGGCTGCAGTCACTTGAAGACAATATAAATGTGGGCTGAAACCAGAACAGAGGGTTCCTACAACCATGCGTTTAGCTTTCATACAAGTAGCTACCTGACCTCCCCACTCTAAGGAAAGATTTGGCAGCAGCACATATCAGCTTAAAGTGATGGCAGAGAACAGTCTAAAGATACTGTATGTTTATTCCGGTATGGATTCAACTGGAAATGAATTTATGATTGCAAAACGGGAGACATGAAAATTTGTTCACAGTTCCATTCCTGGGACAGAGCATCCAGCTGAATTAGGATGATACTGAAGATGTGAGCAACAAGAACCCAACCAGCTCAACTCTCAAACTTCATAATTTCCTCAGCATTTTTCCCCAAACACCATCATCTTTTCCTCAGTACTTCATGATCCAAAACCTCCACATTAGTGGCAATGACATCTAAGGAATTAAGTGGTTTTTTTCATTTTACTAATCAGCAGCATGGGATTTTTGATACTACACTTGAATACATTTCAGATTTAGGATGCTGTCTTTGCAATCACATGAATGTAACACATCAGTAAGAAGAAAACATTTGCTTTCTACACAGGTCTGTGAAATTTATGCAGGAAGACTTTCTACTCATCATTAGAAATCACACATTATAGGGTTTCAACCTGACTGCCCCTTCCAAGAAAAGCCAACCACAAAATGGATTTTCAACATTCTTGCAGGCAAAAAGTGATTGACACCACTTTCCATTAGGCCTCCTTCTCTAGAATAATGCCACAAGTCTTTTTTGGGCAACTGACATAGTATTTTTTTCCCTCTAAAATAGAAGTCAAATTAAGAGACACCTGGCAATATAAAACACTGCCTTCCCGGGACACGAGGCAATAGCCAGCTCCTGTTAGGGAGACTTAAGAAAATATCGTCCTTAAGTAGGTACTGAATAAATATACAGTACATACCCCTAACACTACCACACTGGTAGCTCATTTATATCACTTTCAGTGTGATTTTTTTACAATTATGAACAGGAATTTAGTCTTCTTGTACTAAGGTATAAGGAATGAGCTCTCAGTTTTAACACGTCAGCTGGGAGAGTAAGATTCAGCTGAGAAGGCAGTAACATTCCCTTAAACTATTTAAAGAGAAACACAGGTTCCTACCAGAACATCTCCTTTATTTTGCTAGAAAAGGGATAACTGCAATAAAAAATGTTAAAATATCTAACCGCACTCTTATCACCAGCAAGTAAAAATCTTAGTTGTCAAGTCTTAGTAGTAATTTTATATTATCTAACTTATGCAGGAGGTATTGGTTTTTTCCTCCGTTATGATTTATGAAAAAATACTGGTGTTTTCTGTCAGGTCTGTGCACAAGTTTGTTTTTTTTTTTGTTTGTTTTTGTTTGTTTTTTTTTTTTAGCACAACTTATAAAGTGCTAAGAAAAGGCAAATTTTTGCATTGTACGAGAGGCGAAAAAGAGACACCACAGGGTATAATCTCCAAGCCATGTAAATCCCAAACTAATTTAGCAGTGGAATCCCTTCCTACCCATTACTGAAGATGAGAATAAGGCAAGACAACCATGCAACAGTAGGAGATAGTTCTGAATGCTGTCCCGTATTTGTCAACCATAACCACAAAAAGCTTGTTCTATCATCTTTTATTCTCCTGTTCTCTTTCCCTCTTTACTCCTTTAGCTCTAGACCCCGTCTATGCCTCATCCCAGCCTCTTACCCAAACCTCAGTGCATTAGGAGGTGGTCACATTTTCTCCCTGGTACTCACTGACTCTGCTCCTAAATGGAAGATGGCTCCCGAATGGACGTAGCATGGAGGAGTGAACTGGTAGTGGAGAAAGCATGTTACGGCACAGTAAAATTCTCCACTGCAGTACATATTCTTCACCCCAAATTCCCTAATAATCTAGAGATTTTCTGAGATGCTCCAAGGGAAAAAAAATAAATCTTCTTTTGAATACATGTTGAGGAGTGCCAGCTAATTAAAAAAATACTATTTGTTTCACAGAGGAGGACTGGAAAAATGGGAAGTTTTAATAAGAAATATAATCCCAAAGGGTGCTCTCAGAGAACTATTGATGCTGGTATCCTTTTTATGCTCCCCTTCAGATCTACTTTGTATACAGGAAATGACAGTATTTCTGAAATATTTAGAAATCACTTTTAAAAACTGATAAATCAAGCTCTGTGAGTTTAGATAAACTAATGCTTCATAAAGCACGTGTAGCTTCCATATTGTTATCATATTTATATCATGGTAGCACCTAAAAATTTGAGTCATACTGGACCCCAATGCATTAATGAATGGGAATAGTGAAACAAAATGGGGGGAAAAAAGAGAAAAAAACCAACAAAACCCCCTACAGAACAATCAACTTAGAAACATTTATCAGTATCCAAAGAACAGTCTCTTCTGCAAGCAATATAAAACAAAACCATGCAAAAAAAAAAAATATTCTCTCAGAAGAAAAGATACATCTTAGAAAATACACTTTATGCAAAGAGAATGGTCTCGTGTTTCTCTTAAAACAGCTCTCAGATGATTACTAAAACACAATTAGCTTAACCAGTCAAACACCAGGCAACTACTGGCCAAAGTTACTTTTTTATCATTACCGATAAATTTTCTAATTGTGACTAAACTGAAAGGCAATGTTTAGCATCACAACAGATATTCTGTCCATACTTTCAGTAAACTATTTCTTTTTCTCCTGAGCCTCTTTCAAAGACTCCTCAGAGCCTCTAAATACAATCATATATACACAATACTTTAATTTGGTCACGACTACAAACAAAATGACCCTGAAACTCAATACTCATAAAAGTCTCTGGAGCGCCTTAGGACACCCCTGAAAGAGAGAGGGAGAGGAGTCTCCTGCCAGCCAGGGTAGCTCCTGCAGGCTCCACTTCCCTAGGAGAGGCCTGCAGAGCGGAGAACATGTGGCGCGCAGACAGCCCGCTCGGTTCCTTCCCAGCCTAGAGGAGGAGGGACGACTCATTCAAACTCCCCAGCAGCACCCGAGGCCGAGCAGGGCGCTCGCGGCGGGCACAGACCCGCGGCTCGCCGGGCAGCGGGGAGGAAGAGCCGGCCTGGCGGACCCGACCCCCGGCGATGCGCGCCAGGCCCCGTCCGCCGCTGCCGCCTGCCTGGGCCCCGCTCGCAGCTCTCACACCTCTTCCCTCCCAGCGGCCGCCTCCCCCGGGATGCGCCGCAGCCATCCCGCCCGTCGGACCGGGGCCGCGGGGCCTTGCGAGGGGAGTGTGCGCAGAGCCAGCGCGGGCGGCCGCGGCTGCCCCTCGCCCGCCCC
>VZRE01003104.1:891919-930241 GCA_013396775.1 Cephalopterus ornatus | reverse complement strand
AGTCCGACGCCGCGGGTCGCGCCCCGCCTGCGGGGGACAGCGGGGCCCTGGCCGGCCCCGACCCCGCCGCCTCTGGCCTGAGGCCTGCGCGGCGGCTCAGCCCTTTCCCACGTTCTTCCCGAACGGTTTTGGGTCAGAATTCCCCGCGGGAAGGGAGAAGGCGGCGCGCAGGTGGCAGCGGGCGGTGCGCGGCCCCGGGCGGAGGGGCCGGCGCTGGTCCCGGGGGCCTGCGGTGTTGAGCTGCCCGCGGCAGCGCTCACGCCACTGAGGGGGGTCGGCAGGCGGGGCAAAAACACCCGGTGCTGCGCAAGCATCTCTCTAAAGGCCTAGTTACTTAAATCTCTAGTAGTTCTTTTGCTTGGGGAGAGGCGGGTCTCCACATTTTCCCCCTTGTGGAAGACTTCCTGGCTCACTGTATTTTGTAATACGGCCTTGAAAGTGCCTATTGTGTTTCAACTGGTAGAAAATTATTTGAAAGTCTTTCTGGTCCTTCAAGTGTATTACGTTGCGTGGTAAGTGGAATGCCTTAGAAATAGTTCTTTAAGTAGATCCAAATTCCCTGGTTTTAATCTATGTAAGTTCGAAAACATCCAGTGTTTTCTATTGATGTACTTTTAAAAGGATATTAGAATTATCTACAATTTAAAATTGCATACAAGTTTGTGGTAAATCACTTGCATCTGCTCAATAACTTCCAGAAAGAGAAAGATTTGGAAGCTTCTTGTGGACTGTTTTAGATAGAGATCCTGGTTGCCCATCAATAGGATGGAGGATCTAAGGTCCATTGCAGCTCGAAAACAGGAAAGGTCATCTTACCTGGGGGCTTTCTTCATCCTGACTTCTTCCAGCTTAGGTTGCCAGCACTGTGGGAAGTAAATTATTTGTGAAGGAAACTACCATATGGAACAAATAGAAGCAATAAAAGCAATATCTGAAAAGGGACTATAAAGCAAATCATTATTATAAAAGGTACTTAAAACAATATCTGGAAAATTTGTATCTTTTATTTTTGCATCGTTTCAGTTTGCCTAGGGAAGAAAACATATTACAACATCATAAATTAAAATTACTTCATTTTAGCTTTCCTTATCTGCCCCAGTGCCAGCAACAGCAATGTAGTACAATATGTTAAATGATTTTTATTCTCTGAAGTGGGTTCTACAGACACCAAAAGAAATCCACCTGTATCCAACTTTCTAGAATGATTTCAGTACCTTAAATAGACTGCTCAAATAAGGTTTTTTCTTCCTCAGTGTGTGCTGCTGCCACCACCTTGATAACGTTACACTGATGGAATCATGTGAACAGTTGAACATTCGAGTTTGCCAAAGGTATTGATAATTTTTGTTGTTAATGCTTATATCTCTTAAAACAAGACTTCAAGACTTTACCATGCTCTCTGAGTTGAGGGAATTTGATGGGTCTTTTTTGGTGTACCATGACATTTGTCATCAGTGGTTTGTGTTCCCCAGCTTGGAACCACTTTTGTAGGTTGTAGAGTACGTAGTTTTTAGCACTTTGTACAAACTGCCTGTATTCTAAGGAAACCAGTTAATCCCAAATTTCAATAGATAAGGCTGTAGCTTCCACTATAATTTGCGGAATTAGGTTGCTTTTCTTTTGCACAATGGGTGATTTCAGCTGATGCTTGTGACTATTCAATGGTCTGTAGTACAAAGGTGGTCAACCTTCCCGACTAGAAGCTGTCTTACTTCCTTTTACCACCAGTAGTTGTATTTTCTGGAAGTTCTTGGACCCCAGTTCGGGATTATGGAGTGGCTTAGTGAGAGCAAGCCTCACTTAGTCACGCAGTGCTGGTATGTTAAAAATCTCAGCTTTGCCTTCTCAGTAGTAGCATGATAGCACATGTGGCTTTTAAAGGCAGGTTTTTAAATTTGAAAGCTTACCAAGTGGACTAGCTTCATAGTACTTGTGAGCATGTCGGTGTTCACTGTTTGGAGCTTTTCTATGAGAAGATACCAGGCTGCAGGTTCTTCTCAAGCTTACCTTACTCAGAATATTGTAATGTAGTGACATTGATTTTTACCTGGTTGTTCTGACTGTACTTAACTGCTTTAATATGGTCTCGTTACAGGTACCTCAGAATTGAGTTCTTCTTAATACAGTGACCACATGGGATCGAAGGAAAATGGTCTTCCATTTTTTAAATACTTGAGTTTGTTGTTTGTAGCAACATGATTTACTGTGAAAACTGGAAGAAGAATCTTTCTGGACACTAAAGATAGCTGGTAGGCGCAGCAAAATGCTTTGTTTGAGGCAGATTTGCTTGTTTACACTGAGACCTTGCCAAGCTCGGACTCTGTGCAGTGATCTGCTTTTGAGCCAGATAAATAGCTGCACCCATGAAGATGAAGTGTTCAGCCTTGTTGGAAGCAACACGGCCAGACTTTCTGAAAAGCATGTGGGAATTGCATTCAACACGCTGTGGCAATTGCAAAAGAAGAGGCCATTTCTCTTAAGGACTACTGACTATGTAAAAAATCACTCCCAGTTTCTTACCCTTTGCCTTTTGGCAGAAAACAAGGTGAAACACATGGAAGATGAGGCCATAGTGGACACCTTATATAGTATTCTGAGGTAAAGAGCATTACATTGAATTCCATGTATATATATTTTGTATTTGTTAATAAAAACAGAGGGAATTTTGACTACAGAGCCATTGTATAACGAGATTGGGATACTGCCCTGTCACACCCTTTCCATACTCTCTGTGACACAGATGGTGCAATGTCCTGTGCTTCAGTTTTTGAGATGCAGGCAGAACAGATCTGTTTTGCACTCCCAGTAAATATATTTTATGATTAAATGTTTATAATCTGTTTGAATGAAGGGAGCAATGGAAAAGTAAAACATGATAAATAATGAAAGGACATGTGCCTTTATTTCTTTATAACTATGGGAGCAAACTTCAAACTATTATGTCTTTCTTTTGAAGGCTCAATGTTGAAGACCATGATTCTCTAGCAGAAGCACTTGTTACAGAAGCATGGAAAAGATTGGAAAGGCAAGTACTGTATTGCTGTGCTTTGTGAAAGCTGTATGGTGCAAGCATGATTTGCTTCATGCGAGGTTACACAAGAGTTCTCAAAGAGTATGTACGTTTAAAACATAATAGGAGTATTTTAAATGTCAGTTGTATTTTTGAAGGTTTGGGAAATTATACATACAGACCTTGGTACACAGATGCATGAGAGATTCAGATGCTGCAACAACAGGGATCAGCATTTAAAGTTTTGAAATATAATGTCTGTGTAGATTTATGTGTTTGAAGGAAATTGCAGGTTTTAATATTTATAATTTTATCTTGGTGCTTGATGTGCAGCTCATAAATGGTTGTTAGAAGCCTGCTCATCTCAATTTAGTAAAAACATTTTGTATTAAAACAGCAACGTTTTCCCTTTGTGCATTTTGTTGTTGTTTTTGTTGGCTTGCTTTGATTTCTTTTTTTTGGATATTGTAGTTTTCATTCCGTCATCTCAGGGTAATGGCAGAAGCTAGTGTCAGTCTTGGTACCAGCACCACAGAATTGCCTCTTTCAGCTTAACATATGGGGCATCTTGACAGGTAAATTAATACAGTGTAGCTTGAACACAAAGTGATATTCAGGTAATAAATTGTGCACATTCACTTTATGTATTTCACATCACTGCTTGAGGATCTAATCTTTATTAGACTGGTCTGGCCAAGTGAAGAACAACTCATTTTTGTAGAATTCCGTATGCACAACATGCTTTAATATTAAACACCTAGGTGTTTTGCTTAGGTATTTTGTATTCCTTGTTTTGTAATTTGAATATACCCTTGCTTTTTATGTGATTGTTGAAGTAGATTTTTGTCTTTAGTTATTCGCTAGAAATGAAAGGTAAATATTCTTTCTGTCTGTCTTTGATGTCTTGACAGGCTTAGTTTGCCAGCTCTGTCTAAATTCACACTGTGCTTATACAAGCAACAAAGGCATTTCAATCCCATAATTGGCCAAGTAGCTCATGTTGTGGACATGAAGCTGGATTCTATACAGGATGTAAGGTAAGTGTCAGAATGAAGCTGGGGAGCAGGAGAAGCAGTATGTCACAATTACTGTGCTGCCTTTCCTGAACACTTACCTTTTTTCTCAACTGGATGTTGCTTTTCTTCAATTTGGAGTTTGTGGGAAAGAAGTGTTTTGTGTTCATGCCTTGTTTGGCAGGTGAATGCATTTTCCCAATGATTTTACAAAGGATTTCTTTATAACCGATCTAAACGACTAAAACTACTGTTTGATTGTTTAGATTAGTTATAAAGATTTAATTAGTTTCCACTGTTCTACTTACAGTAGAACAATATAGCAGACATTTAGAATCAGCTTTATCCCGATTATAAATTTAACATGGACTTTTTGATAATTTAGAGGCTATTGACTCACCAGAAGATGTTTTTCTTCCCTAACATTGGTCGTTTCTCTACTACAACATGGAATTAGTTAGCTATTGTGACTAGCAATAAGAAGTTTAAAAGCAATGTTGTGTTTATTTATCTTCAGAGTATTTTTTTTTTCTGGTCATGTTTAATTAATGAATTCTCTTGCTAGCATGTCCAGCACATTTTCCTAATATTAAAACTACTTAAAACACAGCCCTAGTCAAAGAAGTCCAAGCTTCTTTTTTTCTTGCCTCTGTTCCCCCTGGACCATTATAGTGAAGGCTTCTCTTTCTTTTTTCTGCTCTATACAGCATTAGCAGTGCCAACATTTGTTTTTGCAGATGTGAGGAGCCTGCATATGGAAGTCATTGAATGGGACTCCATTTCTTTACAGAAATGACTCTCCCTGTGGTCATAAGTTTTATTCCCTTAGGAAGGGATTCTTTCTTTACGAGTGACAATGACTCTTCTCCCCATTCTGTCGCTTGAGAATTGTTTGTGTTTCTTTGGTGTCTATTGAGCATTAAAGATCTTTTTGAAAATTTGAATCGGGCAAATCAGACTCATGCTTTAGGCAAACGCTTTTATCACATGCAGCTTTGTTAGGGATGGCTGAAAAATCCCAATCGTTTCAGAAGTTCACTGAAAGCAGAATTTTTACTGTAGAAGGATAAATGAGTTTTGCTCATCTGTTTTTTCTGCATTAGATTTAAAAGTCCATTTTGTGCAGAAGCCAGCAGCAACATGACTACTGTTCCTTTCTTTGTGTAGTTTATTTAGGAAATCTAAAATTTATTGCTTATTATGATCAATGCGTAAGTGTAAAATCTTTTGAATTTTTTAGGATCTTGTCAGTTTTGATGGTCAGCATATCTGATGTTATCTCACAGAGTTTTCGAGATCGATTACTGTACAAGGCTGAACAGCTCTTAGAAGAAGAGAATGAAGCCCACTTCAACTATGCCAGAAGATTGCTACAGTTTCTTCAAAATGTTAAGCTGAAATATCATCCGTTGCTAGAAAAATGCAACAGGATTTTTCTTAAAAGTGCCTCCCGTCTTGATATCCACAGTATTAGTAATATTTTTGGACTGTATGAGCAGCTGGGTTTTGACAATGCTGAATTCCGCTTGCTTGCTAACCAGCTGCTGTCTGAAACTATAGATGATTATTACAATCCTGAAACCTTTGCAAAATTATTTTTTGTTCTTGGGCCTATGGCAGGATCCAAGGTAAGAGAAAGGTAAGTTTATTAATGATTTTGTCTTATTTATGATACACATTTTCTTGCACAGAAATTAAAAATGTGTTAATGTTTGGGGGAGTTTCTGAGCCCATCTGTGAGCTGAGCCTTAGCTTGCCTGGTTTTAACTTTGTAAAAATGGGTGATTTAATTATGGAAACATTGTGAAAGCAGTTTGTTTTGAGACAGTTGCATAGAAAGCTGGATCTAGCAATCAAGTGGTATGTGAATGCTGCTACGCAAGGCCATCTTGTAGCTTTATCTCTTAGACTACAGCCTTCCTTTCACAGGGGGTGGTAGTAAAAAGCTTTCTGTATTTCCCCTGAGAAATATGTGCAGTGGTATGTGTTGCTTTTTCCTTTTTAAGACTGGCAGTAGCTGAAACAGCCTGAGTCTTGTCCTATACCAGATTGCTGGCATCCTATTCTTCATGAAAGGTCGTCAGCAGGGAACACTTTGGCATTTATTTAGCAATTAGAGTATTGTGTGACAGATTTTTTTTCTTGTGCCACAAAATCCTAGTTGGGGTGGTGTTACTCACGGATCTCTCAAAGTCTGTAGTTTTAGGCAGAATTTGCTTTATTTATTACAGTGAGTCATATTTTCATACTTTCCTTCATAAACATCTGTCTCTATTCAGAGATGTGGATATACTGCAAGCCTGTGTTGGTTTTGCCATAGCTGACTTAGTTCCAAAAGCATTTCCTAGATTATTTATTTATTTAAATTGTGGTGAACACTGGCCTTTTAACTGCCCCAGAACCACTTCAGTTCATGTTTGATTCTGTTATCTGTAGCTTCCTGATTGATCATGAATTGTGTAGAGTCTTTAAATATCTTCCCTACTTCTTATCTACTTTTAGAATTGTTGGACTCGCTGGTTTCTAGCATCAGAACAATATGCACTGATCCAACACACTCACACCCCCTTTACCAGTGCTATACAGATCAGCTGTTTAAAAGAAAAGTCCAGAGAACAAAACTCTCTAGTTTGAGGGAATTTGTTTTCCTGTGTTTCCTGAAGCAGTCTTTTGGTTCTTTCCCTCATAGACAAAAACAATTGCTGCAATCTTTACTGGAGATTTTCATCTGTTTTTCATTGGAAAATATGTCTTTTCCTCTTTAGGTTGCTAGTAACTGCAGCACACATGGCTGAAGAATTTAGCAGTCACCAGGTGTTGGTGATACTGAAGACAATGCAGAAAATGAAATGCAGAAATTCTCATCTACTTGAAAAGTAATTTTTTTGATACTACTAAGAAGGTGTATTCTCTAGGTAAACTACTTCCATTTAGTATGGAAAACTGTGTAATATCCAGTAAGTGAGGAGTGGAGGGTGTGTCACTTGCACACAAATGCATCTACACTATAAATAATTAGGTAGTACAGATTTTAGAATATTGCAGTGTGACCCAGAAGTAATTGAGGAAATTTAGGAATTCATAGAAAAGCATTTCAACCCTACCAAGTAAATCTCATGTTATATCTGGCTTATTTGCAAATATGTGATCCCATTGCAGTAAACTTAGCCCCTAACACTTACTGTAAAGTCAGGAGAAAAAAGAGAACGTGTCCATGTTTTCTACAGTTGTAAACTGAACATTGTTTATAGGGAGAGGTAATATCTGTCATACAATGAAGGGGAAAGCAGCTGATGTTTTGGGCACAGAAGATGTAGCATTAGATACATCAGAGATGCAGCAGAGTTAAGTACAGGTCATGAGCAATAACTGGATTGAAGGTAGTTGTATGAACCAAATAGATCCTTGGAAGAAAAAGAACATACTTGTGTACTATGGATCAAATGAATACTAAAGTGAATTCTTGCCTTTTCTCCTTGAATCTCACTGTCTGAAGAAGGTTTTAAAGTATTATCTTTCCCTACAAATCTATCCTCCTCTTTGCAGCCTTAGACCAACAGTGAGTGCAGTGATGTTGAAGCTGGTGTTGCTATTCCAGTTTATTCCGTTCTTGGTCCACTCTAAATTTAACTGATTGTGAAATCTGAAACAGAAATTGTTAGTGTGAAGTAGCTGATTTGCTGTGATGAAGGGTTTAATTTTGCAATTCACTAAATGGAGAGAGGCTGCTGTGTCTATAGGGAACAGTGTCAAAACTGGTGTGGAGAGGAGTGCAGGTGTGTGAAACCCTCCATATATACGTACTCTGCACCACAAGACACCCTTTCTTCATGTGGGATGTTGGAGTTTGCAGTATCTTTTGTATAAGCTTAATACCATGTAATCTTTTTCTCATTGTATTCAGAATGGCTTCTGTTCTGCACAAACACTTGGATAGCTATCACGTATTGCAGCTGGTGAAGTTAACACAGTACTTGACGGGGTTGGGATGCCGCAATCTGGAGCTGTTTGCCAAACTGAAGATGTTACTCTTAGGGTAAGTGTGTATTCTTGCAAATGTAGCTATTTAAGTATTAAACAGTTCTCTACTTAAGATTTCAAATTACAAGCTAAGATGTTAAAGTGTTTTGTTTCCATAAAATATGAAGAAGTAACAAACTGTTACAGTATTTCATTCTTTTTAACACCTAAATTAGAGGCTAGGAAGTGGATGTTGTCTTGTCTATAGACCCAACAGTATTTGCTAATAGGTATGATACCTTTCAAAAATATTTTTTTGCCCCTTATTCCTTTGGTCACTGCAATATTGAACTGACAGGAAATTTTAATTGGCTTTTTATAGGAAGAGCAGGTATTAATGTCGCCTTTGATGTTTGATGGAAGAAGTAATGAAAAGAAGGCAGTAAGAATGCCTTGGTTGGGACAAGTGAAAGTGTGAAGCAGAAATACTTTTCTTTTGATTGAAGAACTGTCCAGTTAATTCTTAGGCTTGTACAATTGCAGCAGAAGGGAGACAGTTTCTGGAATTGCTGGAGAAGAGATCTCACTTCCATTGCTCAGCCTCTATAGGAACGTAGTGCCTTGGCTGTACTATTTTTTGCTGATGATTCCTTCATGTTCCTCAGGCACCTCAGAACCTGGTGCTCCTTGGGACAGAAATCAGAGAAATGAACCAGGCCCATAAACCCACAGAAACCCTCAACAAATACGGACCTTCTGGCCTTACTGAGGACTTCTGTGTTTATCAGTCATGTTTAAAGCCTTTGCAGCTGACTGAGCTGCTCTCCTTCTTCCCTTTTTTCAGTTTTGAATAAATTAGAAGGAAAAAGTTAATTAAAAAAACACCTTAGTCTCTAACAGTGTGAATTTCTACCACGTCATTAATATTCTACTTATTTTATATTTGATAAGCAGCTTTTGACTTCTAAATTAGGATTTTCATGCATGTAATTTATTTGGGTTTTTAAACATTTGCACTTTGTCATTACTGATGGACTATTTTTATTTCCACCTTTCTTCCAGTTATTTAAAATCTAGTGTGATACCTGCTGATACTGCAGCCATAATTCATGTTCTGGCCATGCTACCTTCTTTTCAAGTGGAGGAAATTATTATAAACAAAGCAGCAGCAGTTCTGCCTCAATGCAATCTCCATCATTTGAATTGCATTGCTACAGCTCTTGTCAAATGGAATCATCATGACCAGTTGCACTGGCAAAACAGTTCTGAGCTCTGTGCAAAGCTTCTACAAAAACTAAATGACTGTGGATTTGAGAGGCTTCAGAAAACCAACAGCTTAAATCTTCTGTTGGAAGAACTTACACATGTGAATGGAGAGTGGTTTGAAGAAGTCCTGAATGAGGAAACTATGGCCATGTGTCAACGCTTGATAGACCAAATAACATGGGCAAATGTATTACCACTGTCTTTTTTTCTCAAAAAAACAAACCACCGTTGTCCTGCCTTATTTGACAGAATAGCTTCTGTGACTGTTGAAAATATAGACAAGGTATTAGAGCTTTTCTTTCTATCTACTGTGTGAGTTATTCAGTAAAAAGGAAGAGGTTCATGTGTTGATGTGTTTCAGAGCACAATCCACAGTGGATATAAATCTTTGATTTTATTCTATTGCAGTTTAGTTTCTTTAAGAGCATTTAATGCAAAATCTGTTTGAAAGGTTCTTTAAATATATAGAAACACTTGGATCATCTACGTGAAATACTCTTAATTAGCTGTTGCTGCAGATTCAGTTATTTCTGCATTTTATTTTTTTATTATTTCCTCCAGGAATAGTTAACAAAAAAAAATAGAAAATAGCTCATCTAGTCTTAAATCTCCCAATTCTGAATGAATATAAAACTCTTCTTTATTGTAAAGCAGTATTATGATATTTTGCAGTAACTTGATGTCTTTTTTTCCAGATCCAACCCTCCGAAATCTATTTTGTTCTTTTCCTTTTCTCTGCTTTGAATTATGACAATGAAGAGTTCTTCAAGAGTTGTATCCGACATCTGACTTCTAATATGAGTAAGTGCATTAGACAAAGATATTCTGACATCAAATAAATGTCATTGAAAGTTACTATTTTTACTGAATGAAAATAGGAATAGAATGGCACTTTTGTTAAGCAAAGAAAAAGTATGTATGTTAGTACTTTTTAATACTTTGCCTACTGGTGTTAAACCATTACAAAGATTCAATGTTGGGTTTTATTTCACCCTTTAAAAATTACTGTTAATAAGGGACTAGCAAAGAATTTTTAGTGTAGGAAAAAGCAAGTGAAAATTCTGGTTAGTTCACTATTGTGCGATTGGATAGAATTGTTGTGATGTTCCACAAGGAATCGTCATTTGTGAACAGGGTACATTTTGTGATTCATCACAAATAAATGGTTAAAGTTGTAGAGGAAATTTCTAGAAACTTGTGTAGTATGTTAAGAGAGAAAATTAGACAATTTGGGAGGCCAGGAGAAGGGCACTGCAAACCCTTTCAACTTTATGTCATGTGTTAATATGGATTTCTGTCTGTTTTTTAAAGGTTATTTTGAAATTTATCACTTGGTGCTGCTTGGTCACGTTTTGGCAGTGGCTGGGTATTTTCCTCCAGTTCTGATAACGACGATATTTAATGTTTCTTTCCTAAGCAAACTGGATGCTCAACTTAAAGGTAGATATGTAGCTCTCTGATGAATTTTATTGAGTAGCATTTGGCATAAAATGCTATTGTGGACCTACATATGACTTGAGAAGTAAAATTACTCTTTAAATTATTGCATTTTTTAGAAAGACCTCCTCTGTATAATCTAGTCATTATTTGAATGCTAAAAGGGAAGGAATGAACAAAAATCTGTGCTTTGTTTTTAAGGTACAGACTTGTATTGCAGATGAGAAAAAGTCATATAAAGCAAATTTTATAGTCAACTTATTGTACTCAGTATATAATGATTCTTCAATTTTATTGGAAATAAAGTTACCTGACTCTGGTTTTTATTACTAGAAATAGTCACAAAGCTCAAGAAATAATGTGGGATTCTTGCCTGCAAGAAATGTGTCCTATCAGCCTCTTGTCTCTAAATAAGAGACTGTTTATTTTGTCCCTCTCTATCTGTACATTGTTTGCTATCAATGTATTGCTGCCATTTTGCCTTCAAGTACTTCATTAAAAGTTAAATGATAGAAGCAATTTCTGTCTTCTGTCTTGTTGTTTTTCTTAACGTTGAACAGAACTGTTGCTTTTCATTTTTCCCTCAGGGATTTTGAGCACCTTTCTAAAATTCTGCAGCACCCATTTTATAAATGCCATAGTATACAGACACCTGCATTTCTAGTAAAGAATTCCGAGGCAGCCATCTAGGTCAATAGGTTGGATTTTTCACATTGCAGTTTACACCTTTCTATGTTTGTTTTTTTTTTAAATCAGTCCTGCCTGCTACCCTAAAGCAGAGGGTCTGCTCTCGCCTCATGAAACTGAACAGAGCAGTCTGTCTGGAATGCCCGGAGTTTCACATCCCTTGGTTTCATGAGCAGTTCTGTCAACGTGTCTTTCGTAACAGTAAGTAACTTAAGAGAGGAAAACCTGCCCTTGTTTCTAATAGTAGTCTATTTTCAACAGTCTACTAGATGTTTCTTCTAAAACTGTCAGGTTGACACTACCACACCGTAGAAGATCACGAAGGTGCAACCCACTCTTTGCTGAGCGTGTCTTGGAAAGTGCAACCGCTTAGTACTGCAATAGAAAGCAAAGCAGTTTTCCTTGTGATAATTAATGTAATAGAGATGGGATTTTTCTTTTTAAGAAATAAAATTTAAATAAACAGAAACAATGTGTATGGCATGAAGGATGGAAAGGCAGGAGGAGGAATTAGGGTTGTCTGCTGGAGGAGATGGGTCACTTTGCTCCCTACCTCACCTACAAGACTGAACGCTTGACTTAAACTTTTCAATGTGAGCATTTTTACTTCTTGCTTTTGAACTTGTTCCTGCCTTCTTCCTCAGAAGAATCAAGATCCATCAGGGATGAGAGATAGAGCAGTAGGCTAGTGATCAGTGTAGCAGCTGAGATCTTTCAGAATAGTGATGAATTCACAAAATCCAGCTAATGCAAAGAGTATCTATCCTCCACTAATTCAAATGGGGAGGTCTGCTTTGCTGTCCACAGTACTCAGGTACTTTGTTCTCTCAGAGACTGAAGATGTTTTGGAGCAAAGTATGTCACTCCTCTGTCTGCAATCCAGACAGAGGAGTGACATACAGTGTGGTGTGCCTGTAATAAAGGCAAGATGAGTAAATCTTAAGTGCCTAAACACGATTAAAAGCAAACGAAATCCAACAGGTGAAACCTGTAACTAAAGTTTTTGTAGCATGTGAATCATAAAAATCCTCTAATGGAAATTCTGGATTTGAAATTTGTGCTTAATAGCACGCACCTGCTACTTTCCACCTGAATTATGATCACTTGGTCTCTGAATTATAATGGAATAACACCAGAGATCTGTGGAAAAGATTTAATTCAATAGCCTGGCTGTCAAAAATGCAACGTCTCAAAGTGCTCTGTTCAGAATTTTGGCTGTGGAAGTTTTGAAGTATGAATTCTTTATTTTGTCTTTGTAGGTATGAGCCGAATAAATCCACTGCGACAGCATGTTCACAGAATGCTGACAGAGATCTTAGGAGGGAGCCAGTACTCCAGAATGTCTGTTCTCACACCATACTACTATGAAATAGGTGAGAAGTTAATACTCTAAGGATTGTTATTACCAAGAGTAGGAAGCCCATTTTCATGTGGCCACAAGATACTGCAAAAAAGAAATTGCTGTGTAAAATAGAGTTTCTAAAAAGTTCTGCATAATATAAATAATGTTGGATATCTCTAATTTTGGCTATCACTTTTTCTAGAAGTAAACACTGTACAGATCAAATTCTTTCACTGTTGTCAGCAAACAGGTTTGCTGTGTTTTCTGACAGATTTTGAGTGTGTCCTGGATGAAAATAAAAAGCCTCTTTCCTATATGGCTCAGAAAATACCTTTGGATGATGTGGGGGGAATACACTTGAGACATGACATCAAAGATGAGGGGAGAAAGGCTCTGCCACCAGGAGCTCAGAGGTTAGTACACTGCATTCTTGCACATTAGCTCTCCCAAGCTTCCAAGTTAGCATCCATTTTAGGCCAGGTTTTTGATGCTTATGTCCTAAATATTTGTTGCTATTTCAGTTCTTTTTTCCTAAGTCTGATGAGGTTTAGCCTTGCAGGGTGTGGTGGTTGGCCACAGCTGCTCCCACACAGCTGCATGCTCGTTCCCTTGCAGTGTGATGGGGGAGAGAATCTTGAGGGTAAATGCAAGGAAGAAAACTCCTGGGTTGCAATTAAGACAGTGTAACAAGCAAAGAGAAGAAAGGAAAAATATAAAAGAGGAAAACAAAACAATTGATGCACATGGAATCATTCACCACCAGCAGACCAGTGCCAGAGCAATGGCTACTTGGGAAAAACTCCCCTCTGTTTTGTTGCTGAGCATGATGTTGTATGGTGTGGAATATCGCCTTAGCCAGTTGAGGTTCCCTCCCAGGGAAGGTGTCCCTTCCTGACCTCTTGTCCGTGGAGCCTATACGCACTGTGGCTGCAGAGTGAGAAACAGAAAGTCTTGATGCTGTGCAAGCAATAGCTCTTCAGCGATAGCCAAAATATTGGTGTGTCATTAACACTGTTCTGGTCACAGTTCAAAACACAGCACCAGACAAACTGCCATGAAGAAAAGTACCTTCATTACAGCCAGACCCAGTACATGTTCTTGAAATGTGTTTCATGAGATTGGAATACTCTTTCCCTCCCACCTCTTTAAATGTAAGCCTTGAAAATGTTGGTTAGCTGTTTTTACCATTTGAGCAAAAACAGATGCAGGGAAAAAAATGCTTTTTCTAAATCATGTAAAATTCAAATATCTCTAGATAAGTAAGAGGAAAATGTCTTGTCTGGTTTCAGGGAGTTGTTTAATTTTCTTTTTTTGTGAATTGTCAGGTTTATCTAGTCTTGCTTCACCTATCAATACTGAACTAGAAATATCACTTGCTATTTGGGTAGGACCTGAACGCAAATGCCCATCTTTGCTGTTTGCAGAATTGCTTTGGAATTTCTTGATTCAAGAGCTTTTAGCAAAGATTATTCACGTCATCTGAAAGGAGAACCTGCAGTGAAAAAGCGACACCTGGAAATGCTGGGATACCGGGTAGTTCAGGTGAGCAGTCAGCAATACTTTGTCCTTTCCGAGTTGTATCCGTAGTGCAAAATGATTCATTTTCCATGCAACACATTGAGAGACAGTTTTTATAGTTAAAAGCACTTACTGGGTGAGAGCAATTTTTGTATTTAGGGAAGAAATTCCAAGCTGTTCGCAAAATGATTTAAGGACTTCATAGAACTTGCACCCTCTCTGACAGAGGCTGAAGCAAAACTGAAGTCAGAAGTCTCAGTCTCACGTTACTGCAGGCAAACTAGCAATGTCCATGTAGCCTGAGTAAAGGAGAACAAGTAAAATGAGTTTCAGTTCAATTCACTAAAGATTTCTACAGTAGAAGATGACTGAACATACCCTCAAGTGGCTTTGAGTGCCAATTTTGGCAGCTGCCAGATGGGATAGGGATGCTGTTTGTCTGCTGATGGTGATGGTGCTATGACAGCGAACACTAGTGGCCAGTGATAATTCACAACCATCAGCAATGAAACATTTTGGTAATGGAGGCTCATGAATTCAGAGGCTCCTGTATATTTAATTACTCACCTACCCAAATTTTAGCTAGAATCCTTCTTTTAGCTTAAATTTGGTTGGTTTTCGTGTTTCTTTTAAAGAGAATAATCATCTTTTCTCATGTTATACTACTGCTACACTATTCCAGTCTAATAGATTATTACAAACTACAGTGACCTGGGATTTTTCTCTCCATTTGGGTTTTGAAAGGTGGGAGATGGTGTAATGGAGTTATCACAGCCTATATTGTGTGGGCATCTGTTTTACATTTCTGCAACTATGCTGCTTTTTGGCAATAAACTGACTGTACTTATATAAAGAAGAATCTTACACTGAGAAATGGATCTTGTCAGTATTCGAGTGCAGCCAATGAATTCAAGTGGAGACAGACTTTTCCCAGGCAGAACTAACTCCCTTACCCCCGTCGGGTAACGGTCATCGAAAACTCCCATAACACGCATCGCGTCGGTGTCCCCAAATAGAGACGATGAAGAAATGAGGCTGCACACACACCACGATTCAGTTTTCAGGATTCTCCCCAGAGCTCTCTCTGTGTTTTCCCTTTATTAGGGTTCTTTAGTAAACAGCACCTGGTGTTGTCATTCAGTTAACCAGAATTCCCAGGACTTTTTGCAAACTCAGTGTTTTGATTCACACACTCCTTCTCACTCCAAGACTGAAACACTCCCTTTTGATTCTAATTACCGGAATGCAGATGCTGCTGGCTTAACTCGTTCCCACATTAGAGCAAGCCTAGCTTTTGGAGGGATACAGGTGGTTAAATATCTTCAAGTGGAGAACAAGAGATATCAGAGAGCCTTTGCTGTGAATGGTATGTGGCTTATACCAGTGTTAACACTCAGTTTGTATGATTCTGTTCTACAGATTCCTCACTTCGAATGGAATTCTATGGTTCTGTCAACAAAAGGTGAACAGCTAGAATACCTGAGACAGCAGCTGTATGGAATACAGTGATGTCAGACATGTAGTCTAAAGTACTTTTATAAAAACACTTTGTGTACCACCAAACGTTTTATAATCCTGGAATACACAGTTTCAAAAATCTCCTTATCTGTGAGTCAGCTGGACCAAGGCTTGCCATAGGCATCAAGTGTAAAGGGATTGCAAAAGGCAGGTCACAGTGGGCCATAAAGATGTGATAAGGATGCTTAAAATTTCCCATTATCTGGAAGCTATTATTTAATCACATGAAGCTCTGGCAGTTTTGCTGTAAAATTACATTATCATCTCCTAAATAAATAGTACACAGCCTTAGGCAGACATAAACTCCAAAGAAAAAGTTGGAAATACTCTTGACTGTGAGAGAAGTGTCAGCCATCTATTGGAAACTATGTCTATCCTCCAGCATGTGACAGAATGAGCAGCTGGGAATCAAACAGTATCTGTACTTTGAAACCAAGAAACTAAAATGCAAATTTACTAAGCATAGGGCTGCTTTTAGAGCCATTCAGTCTCCATCTCCCGGAACAGAGGTACTGTGGGGGACTGTGCTGGGGGAGGGTGTTGCGTGGTGAGGAACCTCCAGCTGCTTCTGCTACCCTGTGATGTGGCACATATAA
This sequence comes from Cephalopterus ornatus, assembly GCA_013396775.1. Taxonomy (NCBI): domain Eukaryota; kingdom Metazoa; phylum Chordata; class Aves; order Passeriformes; family Cotingidae; genus Cephalopterus; species Cephalopterus ornatus. Next base: position 913,894 of record VZRE01003104.1, on the reverse strand, counting down.
AAGTATGGCTGAGCCTTCTGGAACACGTTCATATACCTAAAAACCCTGCCAGGGTTTGTGCAGGAGGCACAAGACACTGAGATGTAGAAGGAAAAAACCGGAATAGGCAGCAGAATGTTCATTGTAGAGCAAACTGTAGAGTGGTCATACTTGACAGATCAGCCCGTTTTCAGAGGCAGCCACATTGTGCCCACAGCTGCCATCATCTCATGACTGCTTGCTCTGCCTGTCCTTCACATACACAATGTGACTATGTTTTCTTGCTTATTTAGTAGAAGCAGTAGACATTCTTATACCACTTTGTTTAAACCTGGCAGAGGTAAGCAACTGCGTTTCTGAATTGGCCATTATGCATCTGCTGTCACTCTTTTTTTTTTTTTTTTACTATTCAGTAGCAGAAGAAAATATTTTTATTTACTGAATACAAATAAGGACAGGAATGGAAATTCAGGAAAAACCAACAGAACTGATCTAGGCTGCAAGGTACTTTCCTCCTGAGGCAGCCCTCACATTTGTGGGATGACTGAAAACCTTGTAGATGGTTGTTTAGACACTTAGGGTATTAAATGGACAAGGGCTGTGAGATGTAGAACAGGGCTTTGAGGAAGTATCACTGAAGGGACAGCACAGAGAAAGACTATGCACGTTCTGTTTTTTATAAGTGAAGAAGACAATCATAAATATAGGTTAGTATCTCAGAAGGTGGGCTACATGTCAAAGGGCTGTTGCATGGCTCTGTTTCTGTACAGATGGCCTTCACATAGCAACCTTGTAGTCTAAGAAAGATGGCAGTGGCTTAAATGTTCCGTCATGAGTGGTCATGTGTTAGAGCTGAACCCTGCTTTTCAGAGTTCTAGCAATCACTGTGCCAAGCCAGCCATCTTCAGATTATGTATGGATAACGTTATGAGTATGCACAATGGGAAGAGGATTAAAACTTGCTGTGAGTGGATTCAGAAAGAGCATTGAAGAAAAGCAAACTATGAGAGTATTTCAATGAAATGTGTTGTCTTTGATCCTTAGCAGTCATTCTTTCTAAATTAAATCAGCAGGTGTTGGAAGAGTGACCTAACTGGAGCCAATAAAAAGGTGCTAAGAACAGCTGAAGATTTGGGTACTAAAGGGGTAAACAGAAAAGATGTTCCACAGATTAAGTACTGGTGGACAGTAACATACTGAAATGAGCTATGATGGCCGTGCCTTTGCCATATGTTTACTTCTGTCTCCTAGGAAGGCAGGGCAAAGGGTCATTTGATAGTTGGAATTGCCATTCAGTCTGGTGTGGTGGGCTTCTTTTCCAGTTTTCCTGTTACAACAGTTGTAATTAGATTTAGATTTATGAAATTCTTTAGATTATGACATCCTCTTTATTCAATGGTGAAATCCTTTGAGGAGATACTCTACTTGAAGAAAACTGAGTGCTCTGTTTTGGGCAAAGGCTGTACTAAGAAATCTGTGTCCTGTCAATATGGTGGCGAAGATGAGCTGATCACTAAAAAAAGACACCATCAAGTGATACTTTTATAATTTTAAAAACAAAGTTTAATTGTTAAAAGTTTTCAAAGTCAAAATGCATCAACTCTTTATTAGATGAAAAAGTCCTCTCTGTCATAGGTATTTACTGATTATCAACTCTTTGACTTTTTTATGAATACTTGTTATTTGCCTCAGATCTCTGAGAAAAACTTCCATAAAATATTTGCTTTGGAAATAAATATAAAAGCATAAAAAAAGTGGAAAATCCTTGTTACCAGAAGCCTAAACATAGTAGGTGAAACAAAAGAGCTATTAACCTTATGAACGTCTCTCTCTTCCCTCATGTCTGGCTACTAGTACAGATTTGGCTGAGACTGGCATTTATTAGGCCACATAGTATTAAGCCACTTTTGTTTTTAACATGCATTTCAATTCCAGGCTAAATTATTTTTTTGAGGGCTTTGATGAAAATATTTCCAAGATATCAGTGAAGAATGCAGGATTTGCATATGCTGCTGAAAGGGGAAATCCGGCTATACAACCAACCACTTAGAATAAAACTAGCTCCCTATTTGTTGTATTTTACTTAACAATTAATTCATGGGCATTGTTTGGAGGGTAAGCCACCAATATCCTGGATTGTTGGAGTGCAAGGAAGTCTAACTGGTTTTATTTGCAATTTTACAGTGTGCAAAATGGAGTCCTAACCGAAATCTTAATTTATTCTAATCAACGTTAATTAGAGCTCTTCAGGATTTTAAACACTGGCAAAAATTCAGTGGTTGCTGGTTAACTAGTAAATATCTGGAGATGCGGACAGACAAATGAACTGTGTAACAGTCCCCAGTATAATTAGCACGCTGCTATAAAACTCTGTACAATTTGGGGGCATTTTCATGCAACAGAACCAGAAGAGCCTATTGAAACTCCCTCACCATATCTTATCTTCCAGCATTTTGTTTACAGTTTCGATAACTTGAAGAGGTTTAAGCGTGTAGCCAGGCAGGAGGCTCCGGTAGCATATCGGATCTCTTTCAGTATGCCAATCCATTCCTTCTTTTCATCATCATACCTGCATTTGAAAAAATAAGGTTAGAAAATAGCTTCTTAGTTTCGTGCTTCAGCAAACATGTGGAAAGGAGGACAGTGCACCTGTTGCAAAGGCTTGTGGCAGCCATATGCTAAAGGATGCCACAGAAGGCTGCTTTTGTCCTCTAGATCAAAATGAAAGATGTTCTTGTGCACGAGTTGTCCTTTCCCTGGTCCCTAAAGCTTGTTGCTGGCTCTGTCATGCTTTAATTACTTGTATAAAGCTTCTTCTTTGTCTTAAGTATCCCTTCTCAATTTCTTCAGCTTTTTGCATATAAAGTTGGTTTTTTTGGGAATCCTTCCTACTGCCAATTAAAACTTCTGAATTTACATTAGCAACTGAAGAGTCTCAGCAGAGATAGGATGTTTTATCACTGATACTGTGATTAAAAAAATCTAGGAGATAGAGAATTCCTATTCTCTAGGAAAAGTTACTCATTTGACTATTAACACATCAGTATGTACAGGCCACTGTGTATACATGCTTTTCTGCATAAGAATATCATGAGAATGTTTTTATTGGCAAGGCTAAACCTGCCAAGTGAGATGGAGACTTACTCTTTTAAAGAAACTGAAGATCATGACTCATACTGGTCAAATGATTAGTAGGTGGAAGTAGTCATATGCTCCAAGTCTCATGTTTATTTGTTACTTTCTGGCAAACTTTTTTATCTGTCAACAAGTGCTTTACAACCTGTGCTATGGATCATTTTCAGAGTTAAACGGAAAAATAAAGTTAACCTCCAGTGTCTACAAACCTCAGTTTCCACGAGGAAAATGTGACTAAAATTAAACTTACTTCCATATGTCAGTGACTTCACTAGGTGCAAATTCTTTAGATTCAAGCTGAATCATTGCAAAGCCTCCAATAGCATACAAAGCTCCGCTTAAGGTGACTAAACTGATGGAACTTCTCTCTTGGGGAAATTCAGCCATAACTTCCCACCTAAAGATGAAAAGACTCAAGTTTAAACATGTGAGAAGTATTGTAAACTGAACGCATTAAGATACTCCTCTGAGTGACAGAAATTCAGGAACCAAGGCCACTTGAGTGAATGGTTCAGTAAAAGGAGAAATTGCTGAGATTTATCATCAGTAAGTTTCAGTGTCTCCATCCCCACAGGGACTTCTGCAGGTGTTAAATGACACAATTACACTGTGATGACATGTCTTCCAAGAGACCACTTCTTACAGGTTCCCTGGTGCCATCATCAGTAGTATACCTCATACACATGTATTGTTCCCCAGTTATTCTCATTTTCCCTTTCCAAAATGCATATTCATTTCAAGTGGCATTGGCATAATAATTTGAGCTAAAAAATAATCACTGGAGCTCATTAGTACAATTTCAATTTTTTTGCCAATTCACACCTATGAACATATGAAACACACAAACATCCCACTTCTGGATAATCTCAACATTAAAATCAATAGGCCAATTTTTCTTTCTCGCTTGTGTGACTTGACTGTAACAAAATAGAGTAAACCAAGACAAGAACCTGCAGAATTTTCAGACCATGAGCTGCATAATTCTGAACAATGGAAGAGGAGAATGTGCCAGACATCATGGTTACAAATAACCTTCACTTTGCTTTCTGTAGAAGGAGTAAAGTTAGTTCCCTCATGAAATTCCCTCATGGAATAATGTACATTTTGTATTGCTAAATTTTATAAGCAAGTCTCTTTGGGATAGCATACATTTAAGTTAATGCTTTTGTTATGAGGTTGATGGCTGCAATGCCGTGTCAGTGAAGACAGCACAGCCAAATGTGTTAATATACAGCAGAAGTGCTTATTAAGATAAAGATGCATTCAGGACCACTTACAAGTTTGAGCTGTCATAATAGAGTTTTACTGATACTATTTGAAATGAAATGAAAGTTTGTGAAGAAGATGATAGGAAGGAAAAGTAATGAAGGTAACAAAAAAAAGAAAATTAAGATTAGAAAGACACATATGCGGAGGGTATAAATTCCTAGAAAATCATAAACATTTGATGGATGCTGACTGCAAAAGATTCTGGCTGTGTAGAAAAGTATTGGAAAGCATATAGACCAAATAAGTGAGCTAATTTCAGGTCTGATTTACTCTCTTTTGTCATTACTCTTTCTATATAGTATTTCAGAGCATGCACATACATTTGAAGTCTTCCTGGAGTTTTCATATTAAATAAGAATTATCTGTCTGTCACTAATGAGTGGTAAATGGCATTTGCTGTGACAAGGTGAGCAAGACATCACAAGGCCATGTACCTGAAGGACATTGTGCTGGTCCTCTTCAAGCACCTGATTTCTCTTGCTGGGGTTTCACATTTATTGCCAGTGCTATTTCAACTAGACTGCACCGCCCTTACTCATTCTCCCACTTCCCTATTATGGCACCACACCTGTTTATGTACTGTGGGGTCAACTAAATTGGGAAAGTAATCAGACTTGAAAAAAAAAAAAAGAGGGTGGTGAGCACGTTTGCAATGTAGCTGTGCTGGCAAATGCATGTGGGGCAGGAAAAATGGCCAGAGATGGGCTCTGTAAGCTGCTGCTGCTGTTGCTAAAGATGTGATTGTAGACCAAATATCTCAGTGGGAGTACAGGTACCTGAACACCTTAAAATAGCTTGAACATTGCACTCACTTATTGGTAGTCAGATCAAAAGCTTCAACAGATGCAGTAAGGCCTTCCTCAGTGACACCACCTGCAATGACAATCTTGCCCTTATGGATCGCCGTTCCAAACATCGAGCGAGGCACTTTCATTGGAGCCAGGTCTCTCCAGTCTCCTTTCTTGGGATTGTACACAAATAGTCTATTAGTGCATTTCCTGGGGAGGAAAAAGAAAACCTGTGATCATGTCTCATGAAATTTTGGCTTATTCCCAGTGAGACCTAGTTGAGGTAGATTGTGTGCAGATCCTTTCTTGTATCTAATCTGGGAATCCTTGCAATGTCTACAAAGCACTAATCACATCCATAGAACTAAATCAAATGTTAAATGCTGTTTACATTACACAGGACAGCAATTTCACTGTACATTAGAGGAGAAAGACAACATCCTTTCCCAGCATATTCAATTCAGATGGATTTGTGGAGGAATATATGGGAAAGGTTATAAAGGAGAGATTGTGCTGGTGTTTTGGCTGATTTGACAAATTTGTATCTTAAATATCCCCTATAAACACACTTAAAAATTACCACCACATATTCAGTATGAGTGAAAACTTTTATTTTCTTGATGTTATACCCATTAAGGTATAACAGGTATCACAGGTCAGAAAACTGGAAAACCTGAGACAGTAATTCCATGTATTTTCCAGGTATTTCTATCTGAGAGGAAAGAATACTTTCAGTGAGGATCCTCATAGCTTAGGCACACTAACTACTGTATCTGCAGTGTAAGTAACATTAGCCTTGGAAATAAGTATGGTCATTAAAATAACAAGATGGGATTACAATTAATATGCAATTTAACTTATCACAAAAAAGATATCCTCCAAACCATAACGTGTTCCCCTCTCCCAGACTGTGAGCAACCTTGATCAAGAGGTACAAAAAAGGGAAACCCTGATTTCTGAGTGTGAGGACATACAATCTATTAAGGACCAAACAAATAATGTTATAAATTGTCATGAAAGAGACTCACTTATCATCAGTTTTTCCGCCAAGACAATATATCAATCCATTGTTTGAGATTGTAGCATGGCCATATACTTTGATAGGTAGTTTTTTGATCTCTCCCCATTTCATTGCCCTGGAACAAAAAGATCGCTGTTAGGCTCTTTCAACTAACAATGGGCCATTTACATGTGGGCATAATTAAATGTTGAACGTACACGGGGTCATAGCACAGCACTGAATCCAGCGACTCCTCCGTGCGAAGGTCCTTGCCTGCTATTACATAGATCTTGTCGTCGGACTCTCCCAGCCCAAAGAGACACCTGGCTGATGGCAGTGGAGGGAGGGCAACCCACTCACCAGCGATGCTGTCCAGCTGAAAGAGCATCAGAACAGGGAGGGTTAGGAAAGGCAAAGAGTAAAAATCCACACAATGAATGTTGTTGCACAGAGTTTATCTAATTGCACTCTGTGTCTCTCAACAGCAAATGTGCTTGCCTGAACAACCTGCCCTTCCCCCCGTGCAGCTAATGAATGATGACCCCTGCTTCATGGTGCTGAGATGTAGCAGCCAGTGCCACACAGCTCTCTTTGTGTCTGCTCACTCCCATAGTTTCTTAGCCTCTTTATTAAGCTCTTCTTCCTTGTTTAAAGGTCCCTTACTCTCAGTTCCCTATCACATGTTGGAAAGAAGAAGTGGTTCTTCTTCTTGCCCAAGGGAGCAGACACTCCTGCCATTCCACACCTATACGTTTAGCTGGTTGTGCTCATCGCCACGATGAGATGCCAAACATGCTGCCACAGTTCTTCAGGAAATAACACATGGCAAATGGCACAGATGTTTCTTCTGCAATCCCTAGAGCAACATAGGTGATGTTTCATCACAAATACCCTCAAAAGCTCACAAGATCTCTGAAGACACAATGAATAAAGACCTCACTCTTAAGCAAAATAAGTAGGCACTGCGGCTCCCTTGGCAATAATACTGATGTCATCCCTACTGAAGTACTCTCATGGTTGTCTTGATTCACATCCCATATGCTGAAAACACCTAAGGAAAAGCAGCAGAAGGAAGACAGAAGAGAAAGTAAAACAGTATTTTCCTAGAACTGTGGTGCCTTTTTTTTTTTTTTAATCTGCAAACTCACAATTGAACCTGAATGATCTCTAACATTCAAAAAGAGTATTTTCTCACTTCTACTGTATATAGATATGCTTGTTGCTGTACAGGAAGGCAGGGTAAGATGTGAGCTTGCACAAGTGTAAAGGCATTTGACAGAAAGCCCACGTTTAGCTCAGTGACATCCAGAAGTATGTTCCACAGTCAAGGTTTCCATGCTAAAATGCATCTCCCAAATTTGATAGACCACCACTATTGGACAGAAAGTTTTACTGCAACAGTGAAATGTAGTTCATGGACATGGATTTCCCCAGTAGCTGGATGTGGCTGCAGTAATGAGGAGGTGTTCTCCTCACAGATTACAGCTCACTTAGTGCATCACTCCTGAAGATGACATCTCTACTGCTGATAGGCCATCAACTAGTCACACATTTTTGAGCCCAGAGGCAGCCTTGTTTTTTCCTGGGTTGTGAGCTACCAAATACAACACTTCACTGCTGGAGAAAGGAAGATCAGCAAGTAAAACTTGTTTTGGCACATTTGTATTTTAGAGAGATCAACAGCCACGAGTAATGTGGACAAGTATTTTAACTAAAGAGAACAGCAGCAGCAAGCTGCTTAAAGCAGCAAGCTTAAAGATGACAAGCAAATGAACAGGATTTCAGGAAATGGATGTCAACATATAAAGTAGGGTTCTGAAAACTTCATTGATTTTTAGTATCAGTCTTGAGGTTTAGATTTTCAGAGGACCCTTTCTAGTAGCCTGAGATTTCAACTATTCAGTTCTGGGCTATAAATACATTCTGACATCAACATATCATTTATATTAGAAGAATATTTCTGTAACTAGTTTTGCACTTCAGTGATTAGTGTTTTATACCTACATAGGGAAATGAAACAGTGTTAAACCCTCCCCAGCAAACTAAGATTTCCCTCTCATTGATGTAACAAATGTCCGAAACCGACTATTTCATTGTGTGGGAAATCACAGTGAGCTATGCTCCTCTAGGCAATATTTGCATTTTTTAATATCTGAAGGCTTTAAAATTCTATCACTGCTTATTACTGTGCTTTATTTCATATTGAAACATGACTTTTACTCTTTCAGGCCAATGTACCTAAGAATGGGACACATGGCCAGCAGCATATTGCAGAATTCATCATAAAATAGTTCAAAAATCCCCCCAAACATGTAGTTAAAACCAAAACCAGACTTAGTTTATGGTGTAAGCATGCCAAATTGTATATTTGTTAATTTTCCTGAAATATATTATGGAGTTACAGTTGGTTTATTCAGGCTTATATTTATGCAGATTTACAAAGACATAAAATTACACTCAGTTGAAACATGGTATTTAGGGTACTGACACTGACAGTTTGCCAAGAAAAAAGCCTTCAGTCTCTAAATTATGTGTTTGAGAATGCCCTTAGGCTTTCAAATGTAGACATGACAAAAGGACTTCTGCTGCTTTAGTGACAGAAGTTGCACTTAAAATACACACATTACTGCTGTCATACAAGTATTTCAGGTGCAAAAAAAGACATCTCATTAGATCTAAATCAGCTAAAGCACTTTCATGGAAATTAACAGAAATACACAAAATGTATTTAACGAAAAATATTGCTACACTTATATTTAGGCATCTGTACCATGAAAAATCTGGGCCTTAAATAGTGAAAGCCAGTGCTTAGATAGAATATATTAATCCTTTTAATACTTGAGATGTCACCAGGGGTTGATCTTGAAAAAGAAGATGCAAGTCCCTTGGTTTCATTTCTCTGAGACAGGAATTGCTCTCTATAGATACTTGTCTCCATCACCATAGAAAGAGACTAAACAGCTCACTTAGAGAGACTCAGAATAGTTTTCAGTAATCCTTATAAGCACCTGTAACTGCACCAAAAATTATAAAGCTTGTACCTGGAAGAAATATGACTGGAAAGGCTGATCCTTGTTCTCCTCTTCCACATAGAGTCCTCCAACAATATAGACTTGATTTTGTTTGGTGACTATACTGGAATGGTTTCTGGGAATCTGTTCTGCCAGGGCTGCAAGGTAGCACTCATTTTCAAGAGGATCATAAGCTACTGCAGCAGTGTCATTAACCAGAAGAATTAGGTCTTTGACGAACATGCCGTGCCTGGGAAGGTCATTTAGGTAGCCAGGCAGTAAATCTTCATCTCCTACATCGCCATTCACCTCCCCTTTGGTTGACTTGTCTGTGCTTTTGCTAGAATCAGGCAGTTTTCCAGCAAAAGCATCCTTAATGATCTTTACTTTTTTCTGAAGGTCTGAATTGCTTTTAATGATATCATCCTTCTCAACCTGTTCTTTGAAATATTTTTCTGGCATAAGCCGAAAACGTACGCAGTCGAAAATTTCCCCCAGGCTCTTTACTCTGTTCTCCTTGTCTGTTCGGACCCATCTCATTACTGCCTCAAATACCAGTTCTTCCTTCTCTACATTTAAGCTGTCAGGTGAAATAATCGAGATAAGTTCGTGTGGGGCAAGCTGCATGAAGTCCTCTTCTTTGCAGATCTGCACAAAATGATCTGAAACAAAATCACGGGCAGAAAATGCAAGTCTTGGGCAATCAAGCAGAACACCTAATCGAAGGATGGCCAGGCAGTTACCAACAGCAAGCCTCTTCTGAAGGTAGGAGACGCACACAGTGAACACAGAAGGGATCTGAAAGCGGCTGGCCAAAGCAAAAATATCTTGTACATTAGAATCATTAAGATCAATACTTGCTGAATAAAGGTATTTGACAATCATATCCAGGATGTTGGGGTCAACATTATCTAGAACTACCTCCTTCTTTTTCTCTTCACCTTGCTCAGATAAGAAATACTCACGAAAATAAGGGCTACATGCCGACAGAATCAATCTGTGGCAAGGCAGGCTTCTGTCACCAGCTTTTAGAGAACAATCTATAAACTTTTTCTCTTCGAGGAGTTCCTTGAGGCCATCTTGAAGGAGGGTGGATTGGTAAAGTCTGAGCTCTTCAGTGAGTTCCCTTTGGGAATCCATTTCACAAACACTTGGGAAAGGGGAGGGAGTAGAAAGCTTTAGCTGTTGCCTGCCCAAAGGTCTGTCTGTAAAAAAGGCAGACCAATGTGCTTTTTCCCCTGTCTGAAGCCTCTGCAACCTAATCTCGGTGGCTAAATATAGGTACATACCCTTACAGGTCGGAATTTAGGATGGATGGTTTGGAAAAACAGAGCTGGTCTTGCAGCTGTCAAAGACTGAAAGAAGCAACTGCTGCTCTTAGTCACTATGGTCAGATTTTGCCATCATTCTCCACATTGAATCAATAAGATTATGTGCAATGTAATAAATTATTTGACATGAGTAAGGACAGCAGAATTTGACCCTCAGTGACACAGCTATGAGCAAGACTGTACACACATGTTACTAAATATTCTGAAATAGAAATATTATTAATCAAGTTGTCAGTTGTAACTACTGTTCACTTCTTCAGAGTTGCTTAATACATGTCATTGCTGCAGTCATAAAGATACTAAAATACTCCAGAACTTATGAATTGCCTATGCTCTAAGATTATTTTTTTACATAACCATATCTCATATTCGATTTCTTCAGATATTGATAATAAGATCTTGAAATTAATTCTGAGCTCCTTCTTAATACCCATTTGGTTGTATTTATTTGTAAACCAAACCCTACTGTTTAAACATAAAATATATGTTATTCAGGTAAAGTTTTGCTTTCCAAAATAATTCAAATTGAAGTCTTTACCCATATGGTAAAATGTTCTTTGAATGTAATGGAAATAGGATCAAAATATAACTATGTGAATATAAGATCTAGAAAAAGGTATAACATTATCAAAGTTTATTGAAATAATGACTGCTTTTCAATATAGGTAGTATTCTATTAAAATATATACCTTGAAAGATTTTCTACAAACACCACAATTACATTCACACCACAGTTACTTTACTATAACAGTCAGCTGCTAAAACAACAGCTGAGAGGAGAGCTCATTTGACTTTTTCCATTTATAGAAAACAGCGCAGAGGTCTTATCTCACTAGAAAACATAACAGCTGTGTCTTCCTTTAAACTATAAATTACTCATTTCTCCATAACATCATAAAAGGTCTAATGACTCAGACACAGAAACTATTTGTGTGTGTGCTTTTTTCTAGATCATTCTTTAAAAAAGTGATTTAGCACAAACACAGAAACAAACAACATCTGTGTGAGGATACCTGGATTACAATTAAGTACTTGGAATGATACGTGCTGAACATTTAACAAAATTATGATACAGGAAAGCCATTATTTGAAACAGTATTGCTTTTTCTTAAAGCTATCAGTAACACAGCACTGCTGCAATGACACAGCCAATACGCCTAGATACAACATATTCAGTGTATGATGATATTTCTATGTTGCACAACATTAAACAAGCTGTGGAAATTTGATTTAGACCTAATTTTTATGGGAAAGTACATCACTCTGTATAAATATCCAAATACCTGAAGTACAGCATCAAACTGCACACCTTCCACTGCCCTGTTTCAAAGGGTGTCTCCATGGATGGAGGAAGGGGAAGCCTCCTTTTCTCACATAGTTCTGGGTAAAATGGCAAGCAGTGGCTGTCCTGGCAGCCAATCAGAGGGCAGTACACAAACACAGGGGCCATGACGTTGTAAAAAAAATGGTGGCTACTGGCCATAAAATGGTGGCTGAAACACCACGGAGGACTGTGTTGTGAGAGGAGGGAAGAAAGAAAATGGGATGGTTGGTCCTGCCAACCACAATCCCAAAAACACCTGGGGTTACAAGTGTGTCAGATTCCGCAGTCACAAAACAGTCTGTAACATGGCGCGTGGCATTTCACATCCTGGCAGCTGGAACACAATGGCAGCTGCCATGCCCGCAGTGGGGAAGGGCTCCAGGTGCTGACAGCCTGACAGAGGAGGACTTCCCAGGTCCTCACAGCTGTGACAGGGGTGCGGGGCTCGGGGCTGGTGGAGCAGGTGGGGCCTGCAGGGGACAGCACTTCTGCAGCTGCTGGGCCCTGCCCTTGTGCCAGAGGGAGCTTGTCCTCCCCTCCCGACACTGACAGAGACAACGGATAAATGCAAAGCTGTTACACAAACAAGATTTCTGATTAATCTTTTACTATATATCATAATGTATAATATATTATATTACATATCCTGAGGGCTTATTATATAATATTCACCTGCTCTTTAGCTTTGGCATACTCTTTCTCTGGTACTCTAGTATTTCTAAATTATCTTCTACAGATCTCATAAGCCCAGTAAGAACTGAGAGTCTTTTCCTGCTTAGGAAACAAACACGTGCCAATCTAAATCAGGTCATTACTTCCCAGAGTCCTTGGAGTGTGAATCCGTCCTTTAGTTTCTCTATTGCAAGTCCTAGTTCTTCTGAAAAAACAGGCTCCCGATCATGTTGCTTTTTTGAATGCATGAGATACGAGAGAAAATAAAATAAAGTAGAAGGTACCTTTTAATTTCATCATCCCATTTTAACAACATAAATTTGACAGTATGAAGAAAGATGTTCTTACCTTGTTTTCATCAGCAAAGTAAGCCTGCAAAAGAAAGCAAAAAAGAACTTGCAACCTTGAAAAAAAAAAATCAGCTAATAATTCCTTGGGGTCAAAACTGTATTTAGCAAGTCTTCTGCAACAATCCAGTCCTTGCAGCTTTTACTTTTGTTTTGTAAACAAGATCTCAGTTTTTCTATGTTGAAATAATTTACAGAACAGTGCTAACAGGAGTTGGTGATTATGTCATTCTTCATTAAATACCAATCTCTACATGTTCCATCATAATAAACAAAGATTTCTAAATGGTAACATTTTCATATTACAGTTGTTACAGTGACAGACACTTTATAGGGGAAAAAAATGTATATATGAAGACAAACTGACAGCATCCTGGCATTTTCTGCTTCATGTGCAGCAGCGTTCATTATTCAATTTCAAAAATTAGCTTTAAAAGTATAACAAAATCAGTTAACATCATACTCAATCTGAGAAATAAACACAGTGTAACTGAATAATTAACCAAACTTTTCTACTCAGAGATGTGGGAAAGAGATAACATCTTTCCCATTCCGCGTATATGGAAATTACTGCTCAAACTGTTCAGGATATCAGACCTCTGAAAATATCCACAGCTCTAGAAATCTCTAGACCAGCAGGTTCTAGATCTTATTTACCAAAAGGAGCCCAGTCTTGCTTCAGTTGCCCCTGTGGACTGGTGAGGGGCAGCAAAGAAAGCATTTTCCTGCTCGGCTGGCTCTCAAGCTACACGAGACCGTACAAAGCAGTGCCAAGTGTAGCCACTCCTTGGGTCCTGAACGATTTATGTCTCCTACGGCTCTAATCATTTACAGCCTCTAGTTTTTGTTTGAGAATATACAAAGCACAATTATTTAATACAGGTGACAAAGGCACCAGTAGAGCAAACACTTCCCTTTCACTTAAGGAAAATGTATGTCTTCAAATATATTTAAGACTGAATAAAAATGTGCAAAATTTAAAAAAACAGGCAACAAGTGAGGAAAGAGGGAAAGTAAAAGACAAGAGCTAATCTGCATTAGTAAATGACAGCAAAATTAAAAACAGTGAAAGTAAGATTGGTGCCAGCCCTGCTAATTTACCAGATTTCAGAGATTAGTAAGAAAACATGTCAATTGTCAATGTGTCAAGGCTAGTGCTTGAAAATATGTGCAGTCTACCTGTACAGTCAAACATGCTGTCAGGTGTTATTGGGTTGCACAGTAAATCTGGAAATTCTTCAATACTGGGATATATAGTAATAAAAAATTATTGATGCCTCTCTAAAAAACTTTCAAGTTTAAATTTTAGATGAATGTTGAGTGTATAGATATCACCATCTATTAATCTGCTCCAAGAGAAGGAGGACTTGTTTTCATATAATGTATCTGATTATATTACACTGCTGATTTTCAAGCTATTCTTGATTTTAATGTATTGAAAAACTACGTAAAACTATTCCTTTAAATATCTACTAATATTTATTTTGAATAATAGTTTGTTCTTAAGTTAAAAATTCATACAGAGAATAAACTGCTGTAATAATAGGGATATTTAACAAAAGGCATGTAGATGTGTTTAAATATAGAAATTACAGTTGCAGCGTATCTTTAACAGAGGATCACAGCTGTACATTGCTTAAATTTGAATAACCAAGGAAGAATTATTTTATTTTTTGTTTTCTGTGGAGCCGCTTACCACAAAAGCATCTGTATCATCAGCTTCTATTTCCACATCATCTTGAACCTGCTCCACTGTTAGGTCTTCAAGAGGTTGAGGCTACAAATTAAAACACTGCAGTAAGTAAATCCACATATCTAGTATGTTTAATATATTTTTATTACTGTTAACAAAGTATTGTACCTAATTTTAAATAAATTGAGTACCTTTTCTTCCATTTCATAATCCACTCCAAATATAGGGTTAGCTGAATAAACTTTGTGAAGTGAATTAATCTCTTTCACTGCCTCCTGCAGTTTCTCCACAGGGTCTATTTTAAAACCAAGTACATATCCTCCACTCTATATAATAGAGAAAAAAGACAATATCTGTTTATTAGTGTTGCTTATTATTTAAAGAACTTTTTCCCTTTGGTAGTGATTTCTAGTTTAATGATAGCAATTTTCAGCCTGCTGAAAATACATGATCTTTATTTTCATATTATCTTTTTTTCATTCTGGCACTTGAATCATGCATGAAATAAAAGAAATTACAATGTTTCTCTATGAAGTAAATTAGTTTCTAACTCTTAGCCCATTATATAAAAGGGGAACAAACTTCTTATACAGAAAAACACAAGCAAACAACGGTGAGACAAATTCAGAAGTGATATTAATGATTTGTTTCTAGCTACTCAGCAGATGTTTAGTCTGTTAGGTCTTGATGTTGTTATTAAAGAAACTTTCAGATACACAGACACAATGAAAAAATATTTAAAAGAGTGGTCTTAGTTAAGTATAGAATTAATTAGATCCCAAAGATAATCTTTCAGAAGACAGTGTATTTAACAGTTATTAACTGGTCGTGCTGGCCGATTATTACTGCAACTCACAATAGCCATACTGACCCTAACATACAGACATTTTAGGCAGTGCAAAGAGAACTTTTTTAAAGTTTTCAAAAGGCCCCATAGAAGGAACACTCTAAGTACTTTAAAAGTAGTCCCATAACATTTCAGAATTAGAGAAATATTGTATATAAAAATGTCATCAATAAAAAAAGGCCATTAAAGCTTCTTACCTGCTGAGAACTCTCTATCACAAGTGCCAAGCCAAACTTTGAGTCTCTCATTTTTATTGAACGCTAAAGAGGTAAGGAACTTTCTGTTAAAAAATTCTGTAATTACTTGATAAGTATCTCTTCTGTTTTGTTTAGTTTGGGGGTTTTTTTACATTGTACTAGCTACAATTACTGGTTCTGGAAGCTTGGCTACCAGCATTCCCTCCCATTTACCATTACAAATCTGAACCCCTCAGGGAAAAGTGTTTTATCAGAAGTGCTAACAGTAAATTTCTAAAGATCAGGTTCACAGATCATTAATCCCAGTGTATGTAGGTGGCATGAAGTATCATAGTAAATACTTTGAAAATTTGAAATACAAGCCATTTTCAACATCTGTGCCTGCCCATGAAAGCCCCCAACTAATCTGGACAAAGAAAATCTACCGTGTGGTTGATGCTGGTAGGACTAAATTACTCCCTAAATGTGGGATATGAGATATTAATTTTGGTGAACAGTTTTAACCAAAGTCTGGAAGAGATACCATTTCATTATGAAAATGGTTGTTTTATTAAGATACTTACAATTTGTAGATATGGTATGCTGACATTAAAGCTGTCATTCATATTTGCATGCCAAACTATTCTCACATTAGTAATAAAAAATGTTCCCAAATTTCCCTATTAAAGAAAAGGTATGTTAGAACTGCTTTTGAGTATAGAGCCTTTTTTTTCCAAACATGATGATTACTGCTACCCATTCAAACACAAGCAAGGTACAACTTCATATTTAATTCAATGAAAGTCTGATTCTTTCCTACCAAAACCAGTCAAAATGTTTCTATTGATTTCAAGGAAGCAAGATCCAATCTTTAAAGGATAGAGAACCTGAGTAGTGAAAATAGCTGGGAGTACCCACTACTGCAACAAAGCAGGATCAAATCACAGCACTGCCAACCTCATGGGAATACATGAAGCATCTGAGAGCATTCTTAACTGTACAGATCTGGAAGTGGTGTCTAGCGTAAGTATAATGGCATGTGGGTTACACTTAGGTAAGTGAGGAGATCTGTGCCAACGGAACGTAGAGGAAAGAACTTTTTAGCTTGTCAGGATGGATCATATTTCCATTCTGGACTAAAATTGCACAGACAGAAATATCAGCTCCTGTTTTGTTTCATGGCTCCGGGAAATACTTGCAACTAATGCCCTGTAAAATAATGTTTTCTATTTTTATCTTAAAGTCTTTATTTTTTTCTTGGTTTAAGACAAAGAATCATATTCCAATATTTTTGATTTCCAGCAATCAAAAGACAATATAGTCTTAACAGTGTTTAGTCAAAGCTGCATGTAAACATACAAATATTCAGCAGAGCACTTCGGAAACGTTATTTTCTTTTAGGATCATACACAGCATTAGATTGTAGTTCCTTTTTAACAGGAACTTTATATCTAGTTCCATGCATATGAGCCAAGTCATGTAGAATTCAGGTTGCCAAGAAGAGACTTCGTTGTACTGAGTACCAAATATATGGGATCAGTTTCTCTGCATGCATCAGCTGATGAGCTGAATTAAGGGTAATTCCTTTGAGGTTACAATTGCTAGATAAAGCTGAAACATTTTAACTTTTCTGTAGTCAATGTAGCCTGATTTTTCACTATACCTGGTCACTTGACAAATTCCAAACTCCATTGACTTTATCGTATATTTGTTCTTGCGGTAACAATCTCAGTTGCTTGTTTTGAATCAGTGCACTTCTCAGCTTCAGATCACGATACATTTTAGAAGTTTCATAAGCTCTGCAAAAATCAAAAATACACATTACAATTCAGTGTTTTCTATTATCTTTGCTCTTTGTTTTAGCATAGATATGAAATGTTGTATATTTTAAACTTTTCGTATCCCCACATCGCACAAAGGTGAGAGTACTATTAAAACTTCTTCAAGATAATCCATTTTTTTTCAGCTTTCCTTAATGAAATTAAAGGGGGTTTTAACAACTGTTTTGATCTCCTGTATTGTTCATGTCTATACTGTTTCTTCCTTTCCCTAAGACAGTCATCTCCCAGATTCTATTGCAAAGTATATCCTCTGGATCCCGTGCTATGCATCGCACGGACATTAAGAATCCTTTGTTTTTCAGTGCCGGTTAAGTCACAAACATCCAATATATGTCAGTATTCCATAGCTCATAAACAGAAACCTATGGGGAAGTATTATGCACACATTTACTCAGATGACCCATCTTTAGGTGGGAAGTGTACACTGTTTTGTGGTCAATTAGAGTTCTGACCAGGATTTAACTCTTCATTTCCACTACATGGTCTGAAATTATGGGATATTATTATAGACAGAAATTGTAGGTAGAAAATGCTCACTGAAATTGGCTCTTTTGTACTTTTATTTGTTCAGATAGTTTATACACACGAGGTGTATAAATTGTGATCAATAACTGGTATGAATAACATCAATTTTCATTATTTACAGTTACCTACTAAAATCTGCAATCATTCTCTCCCTTCCTTCCAGAGATTGTTCTCTTTTGGGAAAGTTTTCTGAGTGTTAAATTGGGGCAGTTACATACGGTGTCCATCAGCAGCTGTAATCCCCCATATCTGATTCATTGATCAAACACTATTCTAAGTTTGCTACCTGTGTACAGCAATGACTGAAGTGAAGAGTCTGGGACTCCCGGGAACAACATTGGTGAATATGAACTCAAACCGGGTGTTGTTACATTTAGTCAATATATACAGAGCTTCTGTCTGCCCTCGTAATTTCTGTAAGGAAAAAATGAAATTTTACATTTTGTCAATATAGTAGCTCAACTGTACAAGAAATAAATAATCCTCGGATATTTTCTAAATTATTGTTCTAAATAGTGAATATTCAGATCTAATTCTGATTCTACCACTGATCTACTGCTGTCTTCAACGGAACTCAGGGTTTTTTTTGACAAATTAGCAGTTCCATCAATACTATGACTAATGAGGTCCTGCTACGCATTTGCAATATCATGACTGAAACACTATTTTTGGTTTTGTTATCATGTGGCTGCCCAGGGAATCTACATAATCTCCCTGCTGGTTTTTGCAGCAAGCCAAACAAATAGTTTCACAGGCTGTGTATTTGAGAGCTTTCTTGCACAAAATTAGTGCCACTATAGACCTTTGTTAAATTTAGACAAAATAAGCCAATGTATGCTTGACTTGCCTAGAGGAGAGAAGAATTACCAAACAGTGTGATTACATGAGTTTTACTCTCTTAGAAAACTAAAACCACGCTCCTATAGAAATGTAAACCACTCAGCTTTTAAAAGTCAACTCTCATTAATATTCTATTACTGTTAGTGCAAGTAAACTTTCAGATTATTGTTGATATAGTGCAGTAAGTATAAACAACTAATTACAGCTTCTTTTATTTTTTTAAAAAGTATTTTTTGAAACTTACTGAGTTTGCAGTTCTTGTAGTTATATTTATAACGCAGTTGTAACCGACAGCTTAAAAGTTAGGGGAGAAAAAAACAACTGTTTTGAGAACAAGAAAAATAATAGTCAAAATTATGAATTACAATATTGAATTTTGTAGAACAGCTTTGGATGCTATTTGTGAGAATTACACCTTGTGGTTGATGTCTGGGCCCTTATTACAAAACTGAAGACTAATTTAAGCTGGAAAGGACTTTGGGAGGTTGTCCAGTCAAAAGCAGAACCAACTCCATCTGGCTGCTTAGGGTACCATCTAATTAAGTTTTGAATATTTCCAAAGAAGGCTCAGTGCCACACTGAGCACTGGAAATAATTTGGGTACAAAGTAATTGCATCCTATCCCTGTTTCAGCACATTAAATTAAATACAAGTACACCCACTAGCTACTCATACAGTTAAAATTCAGAGCTTACAACAGTAAAATTGGAAAGGCTGGTACTTGTGGGGAATAAATAAGAAAATACAGAATGTAAATAAACAGGTGGCAACAAGAAGTACAAGTAAAGCAATGCATGAAGAAACTCAAACTTCTGGTTCTTTCTAGAAAAACAAATGAATCCCACATAGACCAAACGAAAAATATGTCTGAATTACTCTTCAACTTCTGTTCTGAGAAATTAACACTGAATATTGAACATTACTATTTTGCTGTGAATTATCGTCTCAGTTCCTATGTTATAAATAAATTAATTGGTAACAGTTTATTTCAGACTTTACAGAGCAACCCAGCTATACTTTACTATTCTGTACTGGAATCAGTATTTTGTGAAGGAATAGCATGCCACCACAAAGGAAAGCAGAGATGATACTTACAAAGGTTGACTCTGGGCAAGGACAAGGAGCGCCATATGATCCGCAAATTTGTCACAAGCAGTTTACCTGGAGATAAAGAGTGGAGACATTTTTAAGCTGAATAACTTCCATTAAATTAAATGTTCTGTTCTGTGACATATATTTACCTCTAGCTTTGAAACACCAGAATACTCCTTCCCCTTGATAGGAAAAAGAAGAAAAGCACAGGACAAACCACCAGAAAAAGCACTACTATTTTTTTTTAAATGCTAGGAGAGAAAATCCATCAAGGAACAAATGAAACAACCACTAATATATACCAATATTCCTCAAAACCAACCCAAGAATGGTTACTGATTTCAATCCACATACTTATAGTAAAAATGCAGACACAGTCAGTGCAGAATTGCTCTGGGGAAGAGAAGGGGAAGGCAGGGAGTTAACTATCACAGCTGTCTTCATGAATAACCTCACCCCTTTATGTCATATGCAAATTTACTCCATTCTGTAGGCTGTGGAGCAGCACATCCAGCCCAGGAAGGGTCATCTCAGCACGCTGGCAGCTTTGTGCCCTTGCCTGCTACATATTCCTTACTGATTCAGTTTAACCCTGGGAGGGGAAAATTAAGCCTTAGAGAGGATTACAGCAGAAGATCACCACACTGTTTATAAATGGATTATTCTTACAAGGCTTTCAATTCTAAGCAAATTCTGAGACAAGACTATCATCTTCCTATAACTCTGAACTAGAAATTCTATCTGAAAACACTCCAAGACAGATCTGTGAAATAAGCAGGATCTATTCTGTGAAATAGGGCATTGATACTGAATTCAATGGAAACTTGAGAGGGTTTCCATGAATCTGCACAGGTTAAAAAGTAGAAAGTTTACAATTTCCCTGAGTATGCAGTTACCTCTGTCTCCATTGTTTCCTTTGGTATCTTCAACAGACTCTAAGCAGTCTATAAGGACCTCTCCAGGTCTCATTTTCATTTGTCTAAAAGAGAGATAAAAAAATTACCTTATGAAAAATAATCCTCCAAAAATAAGGCTATTTCTGTTTTCCTACTTCACTTTTTCCATTTTCTGCTCAGTCCATCATGCAATGAAAAGTCCAGATATGCACACATACATATATATCAACTTCATATACCTGAAATTATTATTACATCTCACAGATGAAAAATAGTAATACCTCTACTGTTAAATTATAACAGTAAATAAACAATTACATAGCAAGTGTGACCAAGCAAAATATGCCCTAAAATAGCAAGAAGGTGTGTGGAAATGGGAAATAAAAAAAAAAAAAACTTGCATTGACAGAACTTTTAGGGGATAGAGCTAGTTACCTCTTGATGTACTTTTAGGTCATAGGGAGTGGAACTAGGCTCAGGAAAAAACAGATGCCAGCAAAAGAAAGATATATAAGGACATGTGAAACACTCAGAATTTTCCACATAGGATGGGGTTTGTTTTTTGAGTTGTGGGTTGGTTTTTTTTGGTGAGTTTTTTTTTATTTGTTTGTTGTTTATATTATTATTATTTTGCTTTATTTAACTGGTCTAACCACTTAATTACATAACAACAGATGTAGTGTGAATTTCTTCTGTATTTTCATCGTATTGTAAAAAACAACCAAAACTCTTCAGTTTGACAGCAAGGCAGAAACGAAATGTCTTATCAGGAGGGGAATTTCGCGAGATACTGCAGAGCCAGCGCCCCATTCCCCTAGTTCAGGATGCCAACGCCACGGCAGGGAACCGAGTCCCGGTAACCAGCGAGCGCCACCGTCCCCTCAGACACACACGTTCGGTTCGGGTCTACTTCCCAGTGCCAGAAAAGCTCAGCTGGGAAAAGCACACCCTTCCCTCAGCCCAAACTTTTGGTTTATTTGTTTGGTTTGTCCAGACTGGAAGCCGTGCCCAGTGCCCCCCTCCCGCCCTCCCCGGCCGGCCCCTGCCGAACCCGCCCCTCCGCGCGGCCACACGGGGGCGCTCCCGGCACCCACCGCGCCCCTGATGGCGGCCGGCCTCAACCCGCGGAGACCCGTCGATGACCGGCGCCGGGCGTGCCCGAGAGCCCCCGCTGCGGGCAGGCACACTCACTGCGGGGAGATGTCGAAG
>VZRE01003104.1:806371-891769 GCA_013396775.1 Cephalopterus ornatus | reverse complement strand
GATTGGCTGCGGCGCCGCACGTGGGGAGCGCGTGCGCCCTCCCGGCCCGCCCGGCCCCGCCCGCGGCGCGGCTGAGGCGCTAAAACCTAAACCGTGTGAAGTCCTCGCGTTGTCGGCAGAGTGCAGCCTTGGGGGTGCGAGTTTGGTGGGTTTGGTTTCATTTTAAAACAGATGGGATCCGTCATTTTTAATCTGGAGTGACTTGAAAATTGTACGTAGCCAGTTTTAATTGCGGTACCCTACCACTTTAAAGTAAACAAATGACTCTAAATAAGTACGAATCGTAGGAAGAAACTCGTCCTTTTGATAGTTCTTTCTCTGGAGCTGGTCCCTGGGTTGGCGAGGAGCCCATTGCACCCATCTGGAAGTTGAAGCAAACCGGATGAAGTAAAGGGAGTAACAGGTGGGAAGTGCCAGAGCCTGTCCCTGCGCCGTGGCCCTGAGGGGACACGCACCACGGGGGCCCTGGAAGCAGAAAGGATGGAGAGTGTTTGGCTTGAGGCCAAGCTCCATTTTTGTTGATGTGCTTGACGTTACCATTTGCTCAGGGAAAAAGAGAAAATCGCAAACCTAACCAAAAATGATCATCGAGTCTCATATGCAGGAGTGCCTAATCTGAGGTGTTGGGGCTTGTTAGGGGCTGTGGCAGAAATCCGTCGTCAGAAGCACATGAGAAGGTAAATGTAATTTAATTTCGCTAGGTTAGGTTTTTAGTCCTGTAGAGATACCGTTATCCATTTTCTCTCCTGGCAGTAAAACCAGAAATGTTTTATTAGAAACAAGTTTTCAAGTATGTTAAGTAATAGGAAATGCAACATATACGCACAGATGTAAATGTAAAAAGCAATATCACAGTGGCAGCCAATAAACTATGCTGTGTTTAATGTTTTGAACATAAGTTTAAACAGTTAATTAAGGAAGATGAAAATATTAAAATGCATTTAAAAATCAGGGTTGGCTTTCAGAAGAGAAACACATAACAAGGACTACTTTAGACGTGAACTAACCCATTGAGTGAATATTCACTCATAGAAATCTGTGGGTGTCATGGATCTTGGCTAGCTAATGAAAAGTGAGGAGAGTTTACTGAAAAAAGGATTAAATGTAACTGTGATATGGTTAGGAAAGGTGTAATTTAGCCACCTCCCTGTCTTGTGACCCAGAGAGCACATAGGCCATAAGTTGATGCATTTGCTGTATTTATCTGTACTGAGTAGTACTCTGCATGCAATTTGGAAATATGCATGAAATATTAAAATATTATTTGTGAGAATAGTTTTGCTTAAAAGAAGTGAAGTCTTCATTGCACAATCCTTAGCAAACATCAGATTTCTGTAACAGAGAGAAATGACATAATTTTAATGATCAAGGATTGCTTTCCAAAGCCATATATGTAATTTAAAATGAAGTATAGTTAATGATTATACAATGTTAGTATTTAAAAACCTAGGTGAAGGAAGGGCAATTGCTATGGCAAATGCTATATTAGTCTTATTATAAATTAGTAAAAAAGAAGTTTTGTACTCTTGATACTGCTGAAAATTTGCTATTTTGTTACATAAGCACTACATCATATACTATATGCAAAAAGAATTAAAGTGTGCTTGCACAGGTAGACATTTTTTTAGTCAGTGCACATATGACTTCATAACCTTAACATTCTGTAAATTAGTTGGTTTGATTTTACATACCAGGCTGGATAATTAATAATAAAGTCAAACAATCAATAGCTTCAACCTGCTCATTTTTAATGTAGAGATGAATTCCTACCTCCAGAAGAAAATACACAAGCCTCTCTACATTCCTCTTCACTCTCAAAGCGGTTTGCATTTCCGTCGCAGCCACCATACCAAAACTGAGCACAAGCATTGGCTTGTTTATCATAATACCATTTTATCATATAAACACGGCATGGCCCTTGATCCAACCTTAACTTGCACCGGAGGTCCAGGATACTTTCTAAAATAAAGAAAAAAGAGGGATGTAAACAATTGAGTTTGTAACAGTCAATTATATTGCATAGATTTTACCTTTTAAACTCTGATTTTGTTTTTTTTTTTCCTGGTAATGTTATACAACAGTTTAAGATTCACTTTTAGTTGTAAAGATGTTAGTATTGAAGGAAAGTTAAAAGTGCATCTTAGTAGGTCGGTTAAACTATTCCTTTACTGGCATGGTTCTAGTAATTCCAGAAACAGTAGTATTATGGCTCTACATACCAAAAGAGCAAACAATATGAATATGATAATTTTGAAATCTATTTTTTAAGTGCAACCGGTCTTGTGAGCAACCTGAAATTGTAAGCCCAAGAGCTGTAAGGCAGTTGCATATACTGTTTTCAAATCATAAGCATGGCCATTGTCCTTCTGCTGCATGTTAGGTCTGTTTGTGGTTGGAAGAAGAGACGTTAAAATAGTCAGAAGAATATAAAACTTTAGTCTTGCTCTTGTAAGATATCTGTGTTACTTATCTAATATGAAGGTAGTAATTATGTGCATACATTATGTGAATGTAAAGCCTGTTGGTCTAGTGACTCCTACAGATATGCGTAAGACATACTAATGTGTGTGACATACTAATCTAGTCTCACTTACTTTAATAATACCATTTGAACACCATTTGCTGTGAAGTTTAATGTTGTGACACCAATATTTTGTCTTTGGCAACTCGTATCTTGTCACTTTAAAAAAAAAAAAAAAAAAAATATTGCCGGGGACCAGATAAGCCATGCCAATGTTCCCAGGAGGCATGGCACTGTGTTTCTATTGCTCGCTTCTGTTGCTCCCATCGTAATACACTATTACTGGAACTCAAAATCCCCCAAATGATGAACAAAATACATTTGGACATTTCATGTCCAAAGAATAAATGAAAATAATCAATCCTTTGAGAAGTCAGCTAATTATTATACTTTTCTTCAAATGACTAAACGCTGTTTTTTCCTATTTCTCCTCTCCTCTGAAGGAGAAAGCTATTTTTTCTGTCCAGTTCTGAAATCATTGTCTTTGTCTTTAATGAAGCCTCCTGTCTCCATAGACTGCCCCTTCTTGGCTGACAAATTACCTGCTCACTGTCCCACTGCAGTGAGCATTATGTTCTCTTTTTGGTGCCATTTATGAGCTCCTCTCAGATTACAGATAATCTTACTCTTGACATAAGTGGAGCAGTGGGATTTGGAACTTGGGAAGACAAGAATGGAAACTAGATCTGTTATAAAATCCTGAAATGGATTTCACATCTCTTCATTTGAAGACTTACAAAATCTTCAGAGAATAGAACAAAATTACTCTGATTTAGAGCCTTATTAAAAGTTATCATCAGGATAAGAGGGAACAAAATGAAAAACAAGTTATGATCTATAACCTGGTCTTGGTGTGAGTCCTGCAGTTGAAAGGGGTGATGTCATTACTTTATTGGATGGTGATTGTTTAGATGGCAATAATGGTACCACAGCTGCAGGTGAAAAGAAACAGAATAAGATGTTGATTTTTGATCAGGCAAAAATGAAGATGAAGAAATGAATGATGATAAAAATACCTCTAGTGTCTGCTGTTAGGAAAGGTGACTGTTTCTCCTCTTCTTCCTCTTCATAGGCTTCATATAGTACCACAGGAGGTATTTTGGTCTGAAATAAGCAGTTGATTTTCTTTGTTTTCCAGATACTGTGAAGTGTTTAAAAATTAACAAGCCCTCCATGACTTAGAGATTTGCTAACGTTTTTCCTTTCCATTTACCCTGACTTCAGTGTTAAGAACCAGAATTTTAACTCCACCTGGTTGGTTTACCAGGAAAATTGTCATACCTAAATATGAGAGATATATTTTTTTTTAGTTGACCTTTACAGAATTTTATTTATAAACTTAAAATTATAGTCTACAATGGAGTTCAATTCTTAATTATAACAGTGGAATTGCTTTTTAATAATGTTATGTTTCACACTGTGGCACAAATATTACTGCATTAAACAAAGGAATGATAGTTCTTGTAACAGTATCAGGAATAAATTATAGCAATTATTAATTATATATTATATTATAAATTATTATAAATCATAGCCTGCATGCAACATCAGAACTCTTGCTCAGAACAACCAGCTCTGAGCATACCAAGTTAAATGAGCTATTACAGTACCCATTGGCAGAAAAGTAAGGGAAGGTGACATACTACATCAGGCAGCACAGAGAGATATATATTTTAAACTTCTGCTCATTAAAATCTGCTGAATTTTTATACCGGAGCTAATGGATGAGGAAGATCAGCAAGACTCAGAGGACTTTCTGCTGTAGGTACTTCAGGTGTCTGTGCTGAAAGTGGTTGTCTATTAACATTGTTGTTCTGAAGTGTGTAGTATAAAGAACTTGGAGATACTGAATGGAAATATGAACTACTTATACTTGCACCATTTCCATTACGGTTGTATATTAAGGTACCATGTTCATCTTCACAAAATTGGTTGACTAATTTGGACTCCAGAGCTGTTTTAAAAAAAGAAAAAGTTAAAAAACATCATACTGAGAAATTCAATGACTTTCTAAAATGTGGATTATTTATATACGTCAGTAATACACATGTAATCCAGTACTGCTTTGGATTGTTTATATGTCCCTGAGAAGATTATTCCAGACTCTCTGCACAAATTTGCCAGCATGTAAGTCCTCTACATGGTACAAAATACAATGAACTTGAATAAAAGGTGTTTATCTAAGCTTAGTAACAACTACTAGCTGGTAATGGGAAAACAACTGCTTACCTTGATGATGTGAACAACTCAATGAAAAAGGGAAGTGAACAAGTAGAATTTATGACAATGGGTTTCATTCTGACTTACAGTCCAGCAGATGTGCAGTGCATGAGCACTTATTCAGCTTAGCAAACCAGTGTAAGCAGCTGTTTCCTAGGCTGGGTGACATCTTCCCGTTGGCACGTTGAATCATTGCCCTATAATGTGACTCCTTAAAAGAAGTGAATCTCTATCTCTAGATTCCTATTACTTTGCACCTTGTGACTAATCCTGATCAGCTCAAAACATAACATATCCAAAAAGATAGTGCTTTGCCCCCAGCATGCCCCGTTCTGAGAAGCATCAGATAAAATGCAGAATAAAACTTCAACGAACGCACCTGGAAGAGTGTTAAAGTCATCAATGAGAAACATGTGTTCTGTGTCTGGATCTGAAGCAATCAGATTTAGCTCACGCACAAACTCGGCCTGTGTTGGATCTGAAGTGTTTACAATTCCTATTGCGTACATTTCGATGTTTGCTGCGTGAGCCTCTCGAACGACAAGGTCTAGTTTTACAGCTTCTCTCCTGTCTGCTTGGCCATCTGTCAGCACAAGAGCTACTTTCCGCACTCCCTCTCGAGCACCGAGAAATCCTTCCTGGGTTGCTTTACGGATAGCAGTTCCTGTGTAAGTGCCTTCTCCCATGTATTGCATTTTTCTAATTGCTTGCTTAACATCCTGTCGAGTTGTATATTTGTTGAGACCAAATTCTAGTTGAACTTCTAAACTGTATAACACAAGGCCAATTCTGGTAGCATTTCTGCCTACAGTTACTCTGTCTACTAAAGCAGTTACAAAGTCTTTGATAATCTCAAAATTTTCTGGTCCCACACTCTCAGAGCTGTCAATCACAAATACAAGCTCCATAGGAATTTCCTTACACTTAATACCACAACCTGGAAAGGAAAAATAAAAAAAAAAACAGATCACAATGACTTGACTTGATATCATTTTGGAAAGGAGAAGAATGTAAATGTTATGAAGAAAATATAGAAACTGAACGTAAAGATTTCCTGAGTACTTACCACATATCTCTTTAATTAATTTAATTATATCTTCTCTCTGGATATGAAAATAATTAAATATGAAATTATTTTACAACTTTGCCTCTTTCAAATAATGGATAATATTGACACTAACAAAGGTTTTGTTTATAATTAATATTTGTGTCCTACAGGAACTTAGAAAAATCTTACTGTTTAACTTTCAAACCTGACCTTCCAAACGGGGAATGAGTCCCACATTTTACACTGAACTATTTCATATGCATATAACAATCATTAACTTGACAACACAGAAACATCTCTATCTAAAACAATTAACTACTGTTATTGTAAAAACGTTTTGTGATTAACTGATTCTTATTAAAACTGAAAATCATTCATATTTTAGTATCTGAATAATATGATATCCATTTCAACTGTATTGGGTGTGAAGAAACAGACCCAACTTTAGGAATTGTATTGGTTATAGTGAGCTGATGTATGACAGAGCACCAGCACAGAATGGAATTGGGAGTTGTGAGCCCTGGTTGTATCTGGCCCACTCTATTACCCACCTTTCATCAGAAAAAGGAAAAAACAGCTGCTGCCTTCAGAGATGTCTGTTCAGAAAAGTGAGACCTTCTGTGACATGTGAACAAAGTGTTTCTTGGTATTAGAGCAACCCTTTGTTATATTTTTTTAAGTGCATGACAGGACTCATTTGGCACTGAGTCAGTCTTTCAGATACAACCTTTTGCCATTGCTGCTCAGCTTTCATAAAACTCAGTAGTAGTCACTGAGATACTTTTACTGAATTTGGGTCAAGTGCAGTTCAGACTTAGCAGAAATATAATTAAGTTCATAGCATGACAGACCATGACAAGTTTTTTATACATTTAAATACTTGAAAAAAATCCTTTCTGCAGCAAGGGCACACCTGGGTCATCTAATGCTAACTGTAAAAGAAAATATAGCAGAAAAATGCCTAAATTCACCAGGAACCTTAAATTCCATTTCCGTATAAAGTAGATGAGAAAAAATCAGAAATCTTTGAGTTGTTTCATTCTATATTATTACTGAGACCACTTCTTGTCAGAGAGTTCCTTCCAAAATAATTAACAGGTTATGTTTCATCTGATAGGATCTAGTATTGTTTATATCTTGCCATGAGGGGATTTAAATGATGGAATTTGCTTACTGTTAGGCCTTGCTCTCCTTTTGGTCCAGTTTTGCCCTGTAACAGTGATTGTTAATCACAGAATCATAATTAAGCATTGCAATTAATTAGTAACATTGTAATTCAGAATATGATTTCATCAATACCATTATTTGTACAATATTTGCCTAATAAGAACTTTGGTTAGAAAAAGTGGTGTTTGTGTGATACTACCTTGTGGATTCAGTATCTGCAGCCTCCTAAAGAGGTGGTGTTTTAAGGGAATTGGATGACCTCAAATCTCCCACTCGATCACCGATTGTCACTTTACATTAGGAAGGGAGAATCTGTGCAAAGCTTTCTTGTCTACCATGTTGTGTTGATTTCCTGTCTCAATAGACTGTGTACCTGCCTGACACCCTGGAACGATGAGAATTCTGCCTCATTGTGTGTGAGTTTAGTAGGGCCAGTAGCAGGGCAAGAACAGCAATGGGATTTATATATTCCTGCTTAGTAGTATGCACATTTCAGAACAGAAGAGCACCACATTTTGCTTTTGTGCTTCTGGGGACCTGCCTATCTGCAGAAGTTATAATTTTGACTCCTATAGTTACTATGGTAGCTATAGTTACTTGGTAGCCATAGAATAGAATTGAATAGAACGGTAGCCATAGAATAGAATTGCACGGTTTTGTCTTGAAATACGGCAATTTTCCTTCACTGCTCTCCCAGTTTCAGCTGGGATAGAGTTCATTTTCTTCTTAGTAGCTGGTTCAGTGCTGCGTTTTGTGGGAATCACGTTGACAGCACACTGATCTTTTCGATGTTGTTTTTATGTGGTTTAAGAAAACAGCCATGATAAACCTGAGTTACTCACGGGTTCTCCAGATAAACCAGGGTCACCCACATCACCTTTTTCTCCTTTTTTCCCCTTGTCACCTGTAGCTCCTCGATCTCCCTTTAAAACCATGTTGATAAGCAGACAGAAAGCATAAGTCAGTTTTTATTACACTTTTCAAATTTCTCTCTAGTTGCCTTTGTTGAATTCACCTTCAGCTTCTGATATGACAGAAATCTTCATTAGACATCATGTAAATAACTTGGTATTTTATGAATTTCGTTAATAACTTAGAGTGTTGGCTAAGCATCCTTACGGGGAAAAAATAAGTGAAGCAGTTTGAACAATGAACCATCTCAAACAACTATATGCACACTCCGGAGGAATTTCTTGTGATATTACATGATGGAAATTATTATCTGTGTCTTAGAAAAATAAGATGATAGTTGGGAAATAGAAAAGAAATCCAAGGGTGTCATTGGAATGAATAATGAGAATATCACTCTGAGAAACCTTCTGTCCCAGAAAAGTATTTGGAATTGCAAACAGATGAATTTGCGTATCCTGTTTTGATTTTTAGTAGACTATGGTGTTTTGTACAGCCTTTCTGAGCCAATGTGATCACATCTAAAAACTGATTCCAACCTAAAGTTCTCTGTTTCTTAATATTGATGTAGTCCCCAGATTTTACATAGCAGGTGAAAGAAAGGCAGTAATATTAAATCTAATAATAAAAGAACTTCTAATAATAATATAATCTTGTAATATCTGGGGTTTTCCCAAATGCCCATTCCCTTTACACAGAATTTATAAGCCTTCAACGAGAGCTGACTGTAATGAGTATTTTCAGTATGTTGTTTTCCACCTAGGGCATTATCTCTGATTTACATATCATACCTTCTGTCCTAAAAGCCCATCTCCAGGGGGGCCTCTTGGTCCTGGCATTCCTTGAATTCCTTGTTCCCCCTAATGATAATCCAAGTAGTGATATTAACCCTTTGTAATCATTCATCATACTTTAAGTTTAAATGTTCAAAGAAAAAGTGTTTCAAACTGCATTTTAACAAGTATCTTGAGGCACTTTAGACAATGTAGTAGCTAGCTTATATTTCTCAAATATTTCTTTGGTATAAAGATATATAATATTGAGAAACCACATTATTGATTTTAATTTTAATTTGTTCCCTCTTTCTATCCCATTTTATTTCTTCTCATTCCTCTTTTTTTATTTCTGTCTTTTGAGTGTGTCTCATCTGACTGATGCTTTGGGTAAAAGTCCATGTTACAGGGAAAAATTAATAGTACACGTAGATTCAGGATGGAGACTCTTTCTCTACTGTAGATGGTATTCATATAACTACTTCAGGCTGTCTCCATGGGCATGAGAGCTGAGGAAGAGGAAATGGTATTTTTAATTTCATAAAGGAACCTTTAACTGATAAAAGTTCCTTCCTTCTCCCTCAACACACACGTGCTCAGGCTTGTTGTTTACAGCAGTAGAAACAGAACATACTTTGTACATGCTCCCATTATCCTTCTCATTTTCTAGCCTGAGGCTCTCTTCATATAAGAAACTATGTGAAATCTCCTTAACACTGTGATGGTCAGATTGACCACTCAGCACAGGTTAAATATTGAAGACACGGAGCCTTTTTACCTTAATTCCTTGAATACCTTCACCAGGAGGTCCCAGAGAACCAGGTGGCCCTGGGCGTCCTATGGTTCCCTAGAGAATATTCATAATAATATTGTTATACCACCATATAATTTCTTGTCCATCCTCTACCAGACATTTCTTTTTGTAAGTAGTGAGGAAAAGATTGCTCTGTCTGACAAAGACTTTTCAGCCTTTATCAGATTATTAAAATCCAGTTTATACTTCAAAGGAGTCACTTGGCTTAATGATTACTGAACATGAATAACCTTGCTGAGAGAGATATACATGGATTGTATTGGTGGGATATTGAGGACTGCATTAAGATTTAAGAGAGGATTATTATTGCTTTGTATCTTTCATCACCATTACACATAAGGCCTGTATGCATACATGTGCCATTGCAAATAAATACTTGTTGCTAATTCGTAAGCTAGTTTTCAAAAGAACTCTAGAGAAAATGTTTCCATTCCGTATGTTATTCCTAGGAAGCAATCAAAACCCACATAGTACAATATTAATTTTATGCCTGTATTGTTATTCCAGTATCCCTGCATGAAATTGTCTCATTCCTCATACTGTGCACATGCCAGTCCTTGGGACTAGTACTGGCTGGGGAAGTGCTTCACCACTGCTTTGCCCTGGACATGGTCTTCATGCCAATGTGAACTGAACCTCTGGGACCAATAAGCCACATTGTGCAGGTAACACGTTACTATGTTGCATAAACTTTGCATTTGACTTTGTTGAGTTCCTTTACATTTACATTCTAAACCATTTCTTTTGCATTAGTAGAATTCTAAAATTGAGTTGTAGGAGCATAAGAGTTTCCAGTTTGGAAAGTTTCATAGTGAAAATTGCTTTTTATAGTTACAATTATTTTCAGGCCTTTGTCATGGTGTATATTATAACTACAAAAATAATCCTTTTTTTCAGAGATTGATCCTTTTATTGGTCATGATATGTTTATTAGATTTGTATGGTAAAAAAGAAGAATTAATTCCAGAAGAACTCAACTGTATGCCTATAGCTGTAACAGTAGCATGGGCAAGACACGCCAAGTGCTTGCCAGGCCATTAATTTTGACCAGTGCCAGGTTTGAAGAAACTTTTGCTACTCAGCTGCAGCTAATGTCTGCAGGAGCTAAATGTTTTGTCACTGATCTTCACTGCAAGGTTATCACTTTATCATATGCAACTGGAAAAAGGCTATGGTTTATGGCTAGTCACCAGAAACATTTTTTGATTTTCTACAAAATAAACATTATTTGTTGGATTACTTGTTTCTAGTGAAGAGTGAAGACAGAAGACATTTGGATGTCTATGGCACGTTTATGCATTTTTATAGTATACTTTGTTTGTTTGTTTTTTAGAAAAAAGACAAAGGGAGACATAATTGTTAAATCTCTTACTTTTGGTCCTGGCAAACCTTGTCCTGGTGGACCGGGGAGGCCAGTTGGTCCTCTAATACCGGGATCACCCTGAAAGCCGATACTTAAAGAAATCAGCAGTAAATACAAAAGTTTAATTTTTCTCTAGAATTCCCAGCACCTCTGGGAAATGGGACAAAGAGAAGAGAACTATTGAACAACATGGTGCAAGTCCAAACAATGCAAACGCATGAATATGCCAGGCAGGACAACGGGGAAGTTATTGGGGATAAACAGCTAGTGGTCTAAACATATTCAAGACATATACAGCCAATTATGTATAGTTACACAGGAATTACAATTCCTATGTTGAAAACAAAACAAAAAACCCACAAAGATTTTGCTTGCTGTCAGTTGAATCACACTGAATCACAGTTCAAATTGACACTGTTTTAGCTTTTTCCTATCAATGCCTCCAGACAGCTAGGGGTTTGAGGTCAGTGGAAAAAATATGCATGTCCTTTTAAGAGACATCAAGCATGTTTAAATAGTTGCAGTCAATTCTTCAATTGCCTGTATAATGCCAGTAATCCTGAAATCCGCATCAGGATGAGTTCTGAAGTGAAGCTCGAAGAGCTTCTATGGGATCTATCTTTTATATACTGACAAGGAAATTAAAGCTGGACTAAAGAGGTATTCTGACTGTGACGTATAAGTAGGCATTGCATCTCCACAAAGTAGCATATCCGTATCCATATACATATACATACACATACATATGCATTTACTTTTCTAGAAGTTAAGGTCTGTACCTTAGGTCCTGGCAGTCCAACTCCATCTGGGCCTTGTTCACCAGGAATCCCAGGGAGGCCTGGCAAGCCCTGAAATTTTATATGCAGGCAACATACATTTAATTTACAGTTATACTGACTGTGTGTTTTTGTTAACATTTGTATGGTAGTGTCTTGAATATGTTGTCTCTGGTGGGATCACTTTAGTCTACAATTGGTTAAATTTTTACTCTGATAAGCCAGAAGTAGTGTCAGTGGTATTTGCATGTGTGTTGAATGCAGGGGGCTTGCATGTGTTTGAAGACAGAGGAGTCTAATCTGGAGAGGCAGTTACCAAAGCAGTTCTGCATTGTATAATCAAGAGAAGCAGAGGACAGGGAAGGTCTTGCACTATTTCAGAGGGAGATTTTCCTTCTGTGCTAAAATGCATTTCCACGGTTGAGGAGTCTTTTTAGGCTTTTAGACCAAAAAATCTTTCCTAGCATGTCAGACACAGAGGCAAACACTTACATGTAGCACTTATTTGTTCCCAATTCACATAAAAAAAAAGTCTATAAACTTACAGGTGGGCCGGGATAACCATCTCCTTTTGGGCCAAAGGGCCCGGGGGGTCCTGGAAGGCCTTGATCACCCTGATGAAGGCAGGAAAAACCTCTGAGTGAATGCCAGTACAGTTGTTAGCATGAAATTTTTCAGGAAAGTGAAACTTCTGTGGCAAATATACTGTAAACTGATTTTATCTGTCTGCTAATTATTTTACTATGTAAATTATTATTTTAGGTTTACTTAATCCTGGATTAAAACAGTAACATTTGATTGAGCTCAGCATTTACAGGACCAATCACTTCTAAGTCATTAATTTTAATATTTTTCAAGAGCTCTGTCTGTTGTCATTTGTGGCATACATATAAGAAGAAATTCTGTTAGTTGCATTCCCCATATTTTTATCATAATTTTATCATAATTTGTTCTAGAATTGTATTTTCCTATCATTCTGTGGAACCTCATTAAAGCTTCTAACAGGAACTTCCTATGGGAGATGTATAATTAAGCTTTTTTCATGGATGCAGATAGCTAGATTATTCAGGAACAGATTTACCAAGAAAACTAAAAGGACTTTAACCCTCCCAGCCACACTGGATGGTGCAGTGAACTGCTCAGACTTACGGTTGAATGGATGATCAAGATTGTGTTTGTCTCTGTAGCTATGCAAAATGTGGGCATGCAGAAATAATGCAAAAATAATTTTTAAAAATGAGATTGTAAAAGGCTTTCCCCTGTACAGCCTAGTGTAGGTATGTGTCTGAGAATGAAGTGACACCAAAACCATTAATGCTGACAAAGACAGCAAAAAGTGAAGAATGTAGTCACAGAAACAGGCAGTGTCACCCAACTGAAGGAGCTTTGGGCACTCAAGGCTGAGGGAGAGAGACCTGCAACTCTGAGCAAAGGGTTTGCTTCCTGTTGATTGATTCCTGTTGGATGCCCAGAAATGGGACAACATGCAGTTCTCTGAATTAACTGGACTGTACCAGAAAAGTATGTGATTCCCTTATCATAATCTTCTCCTGATGAAAATAAATGTAAGGATCCTGAAAACTGCCAACTGATCAAAAGGGGATAGAGATTGTTACATGTTTCTCATGTTTCTCTTACTATGTTCAGTTCACTCAAAGAACAGAAGTACTGTCAAATTCACTAAGAAAAAAAAGGGGAGGAGGGGCAAGCAGAATCCAGTATATTTTGAGAAACATATGTTTATATGTCCTGAGTTTCTTGGTGTTCAGACAAAATCATTCCTGGAATGAAGAGTGGATTATGCAAGTTGGATCTAGGTACCACTGAGGCAATACTAGAAAAGTGCTAGAGGGAAATCCTTAGCCACTTATTCATGTTCTTCTTGCACTACTTAAGGCATTTCTTCTCACAGTGTCAGTTTGGCCCATGTCCTGAGACCTTTTTGGAGTCTATAGATTACCATGTGTCAAAATTAGGAATGAAGCAAAGGAGCCTGGATGAGAAAAAGTAACTGTACTTGAGATGTAGGCTGTTGTAAGCACAGTTAATCAGGTGTCCTCTCTGAATTCACTTCTAATCAATTAGAAACAGTCATTCTTTTCCTGGTTCTGTGCCATCTGAAAGCTTATGGTTCACAGAATCCAGAAGATTTTCTGGCTCTGCAAATCCCTATACTCTGACTGAGGTGTAGGATACATTTGTTAAGAACTGTGAAAGACTTGGCCATCCTAGATTTTTGTTGCTTTACTGAAATCCTCTTGCCTTATTTTACAGTTCTATCAGAAATAAGTTTAACAATTTAGAAGCTACCTTTGCCCCAGGAAGTCCAAAACCTGGTTCTCCAACTGGTCCAGCAAGACCAGGTAACCCAATGTCACCCTGCAATGAAGAAAATAAATACTCCTGTTACGTATTTTATTAAACTCCAATCATAGGCTAGTTTTCTGTTATACAAATTTATATGTATCAAACATAATAGCTAATTTTATTTATTGCTACTACAAGCATTAAAACCCAAAAGCAGAATAAAGAAAAGTATTTTGATATCCAAGGTTATTCAAAATAAAGCAATCAAAGGCAGGCCACACCTCAAGCTGCCATACAGTTAATATGAGGGCACTGTGGTAACTAGGTTGGATATAATCCATAACTCTCTTCATAGGAAAGAAGAAGTTTTACTTGACCTTATAAGGCTGAAATGGTTTAAACAAGTATTAGCATAGCCTACTTCAGTTTTCACCCTATGTTTATAGGCACTAGGAGCT
Organism: Cephalopterus ornatus; assembly: GCA_013396775.1. Lineage (NCBI taxonomy): Eukaryota > Metazoa > Chordata > Aves > Passeriformes > Cotingidae > Cephalopterus > Cephalopterus ornatus. The sequence continues at coordinate 877,413 of VZRE01003104.1, read as the reverse complement.
GGAATCTGGGTGTTACCTTTGGCCCAGGCACAGCTCTTCCAGGAGGGCCTGGCATTCCAAGACGTCCTGGTGCTCCAGGCTCTCCCTGCAGTGAAGGAAGGAGAGAAAAAACATTTTTTTTCTGAATTTTTTTTCTGGATTTTTCTGAAAGTGAGCGTGACCATCTCATATAGAAAACATTTTTGCAACAATTTACAATATTCCATTAAAATTCTATTAGAATTTCTAATACACAATTCTATGTGGAATATCTAACTATTTGAAGGACTGATCAGAAGCTTGCTTCTGTTTTCTCAATGGAAATGAGATCCTTCTGAGTCACTGCACAAACAGATGCTATTAGTAGTCCCTCTCTGAGCGTCTTTGAGACTTAGTCATGCAGCACTCAAGAGTTCCTGCCTATCTCTGTAGGTATACTGAAAACATGTATACTTTTCTGTTAGATTAGATTTTTTGAAAATAGTCCTTTCAGTGTACTTTTTTACCTCTTTTTCCTTTTATGTGGAAATACTCTTGTGTGTATAAATAGCAAAAGACTTACTAAGAAACTAGAGGAGACACCTAGAGTAGCTCTTCTCTCACTTTCGGTGAGTACTGAGTATTTTAATGGAAACTCCAAATTCATAAAAGAATATCAGCCATGAGTCAGTGTAAGAGAAAATAAGGTCCTGTCACAGATGTATATTCCATACACAATACTATCTTCCCAAATATTTCAGTATAAAAATACCAGTAGATGCCTTAACTTTTTGTAAACCAACAGGGAAGCAACGCGGTAAAGGCAAAGTTTTTTAAAAAATACTTCTAGCTGTTTATAGGGATCATAGTGTGTCTTGCTAAGAGAAGCACTAGATGAACTTTTTAAATTTATTATTATTATTTAATGAAGCAAGTTCATTCTGGAACAGTTGTTTCTGAGATCTGGAACAAAGCACAGCTTTGGGAGGCTATTTTATACACATAACAGTAATAAACTCACTTTAGCTCCAGGAGGTCCAGGCACTCCTGTTGGTCCTGTTAATCCACGTATTCCTCTCTGACCTTGATCTCCCTACAAAAATGGAGAAGACATGTCACACATACCAAATAATATTAAGAATTATTATTATGAGAATGTGCTAACTGAAATTAACTGTAAATGTCAGTGAAAGATAGCAAAGTTCTGTCAGGTGGTGCACATGAGCTGTTCCTATTGCCTTCATTGGCAAGTCAGTTAATTCTGCTCAGTAATTGTCCAGTTCTGGATTTGTACAGTTACAACTACATAGATTTAATCCAAAATGAAATTAACTGACTTACCAGTGAACACTGTGGGGAAAAAAAACAACCCAAAAGGAATCTTAAGGATTGAATCCTTCCAGCTGAAAAGTAAGTTATTACATTAAAAAGATACTATCTAAGAAAAATTATCAAACCAGGAAAATATAATTCACTTGGTAATACTTTTTTTTTTATATTCTAAGGCAAATAGGGCCAGTCAATTGATCACGATGCGCTGTCTGATTGACCAGCTTATACTTCCAGGAAGAAAAAGCTGAAAATAGTGTAAAGTTTGTAAAGGGAAAGCTGGTATTCAAGCAGATTATTAGGCTGTAATAATTAGACCAAAAATAAAACTGTGAGTGCAGAATAATATTTTTTTGTTACTTAGATTAGACAAAAAAAGACAAGGCTTTGACAAACCTATTCCTGGAACATTACCATTGTGAGTGACATCTTTAGTAAGAAATTCTCACCTTTTCTCCCTGTATTCCAATCCCTGGAGCACCTTCAGGACCTCTAAGACCAGGTAAACCTGGTTCACCCTTGAATAGAAAAATCAAAGGAGCATTTCGTAACATTGCACAGACATGGTGCAAGATCAACTCTGTATTCCCTTGAATAACGTCATTAAAATCATAGACCTTTTAGAGTCAATGACAAAACTCCCACTGATGCCAGATGGGTTCAGGATTTTCTTCCCACATTCAGAAGCATGCAGGATAAAACTCCAGGTGGAATGCATGAAGGAGCCTTACTGATGGCTGAACACTTTGATTATATAATCTTAAATATTGGGGTTTCTGATTTTAGGAAAATAACGTGATCAGAAGGCCAGAAAGGTTTCCATAGCCATTTTAGTGGTTTTCCTTCTGAGTTGCAGGGCATTTAGTGGATTTTAAAAAGCCAAAAATTGTAAACAATATAAGACAATGCCCCACCCCAAAAAAGTAGAAAAAGTAAAGTTTTCCCTAAAAAATATATATTTGAAAGAGAATTCTTTTCCCTGAAAAAGTGTGGTGCTTTTCCACTTTCTCTTCCAGGTCTGGGTATCAGCACAGGGAGAACAGTAGAAATGCTTGGAGGGAAGCAGGTAGACTGCAGACAGAGATGAACCAACCTTTTGTCCAGGGGCTCCATCTTCTCCTGGAAGACCAGGCAGACCCGCCAGTCCTGAAGGCCCTGGCTCACCCTAACATCAATAAAAAGTAAATCCTTCTATTAAATGCAAACTTAATACTAATCTTTCTCTGACTTAGGGAAATCTATTTTTTTTTTTTCTAAATGGTAAATATATTTATAGCAAATATTTATGCATATCACCCCAAATCTTGACTTTATAAAGACAGCTCTCATTACCTGGTGCTGTCCTACCATCTGATTGTTTGAACTGTGCACTTTATTTGTGCAATTAAAATTATTAGCTGTTAATGCTCCAGCTCATTTTTAAAACATAATGCCATCATAAGCATTTATCAGATAGAACTGACTGTGACATGATGATTGAAATCTTGCCAGTGAATATCAGTGCAGATCTATTGATGGCAGTGGAATTATCTTGGGCCTATTTATGTAAGATTCAAGAGCCTGACCTGGCTTTAGATGAAATGGGATCATTTGGGGTCAAATGGGTTCAATCAGCATTACTATATTTTGTGAAATTAAAGAAAGAAGTTGAATAATTTCTTTTCCAACCCCTGTCCCAAATCTGTAACAAACAAGAGCAAAACCACATCCCTGTGTGTTTCTACTATCATGAAAGCACTTTTTCATCTATTCCCATATTTTATGTTAATGTGGCTGTTAATGACATAGGGGTTGGTTATTGTCTTGGTCACTTCAACACTAAGGTAATCTGGTTACAGCTTCGTCTCCTCTTAGCAACTGTGCTTTCTGTCTACTGGCACAGCTTGTTTCTCGTATGAGCGTGTGAGGATGTAGCTGCTGCTCTGTTTCCATCATAATCTGGTTGAAAAGGGAAGGAACAGCACAATAACCACTATTCAGTGCTTTTTTGCACCTCTCTGGCTGTAGCGTAGCTTACGCTTGGAACTGCAAGTTCTGGCAACTGTTTCATATTCCGGTTGGTTTTCTGGACCGAGGTGTAGGTGAGCTGTATGCAGCACTGACTTGAGCATGGGCCAGGCATGTGGAAATTTCTCTAGTCACCATAAATCTTACAACTTTTGTACAAAAGTGGTATATTTAAAATGTTCCCATATGTAGGGGTTATTAAAAGTCTGGCTTAAAAATTTAAAATACTAAGACCCTAAATTTTATTTCTAAACCTATTTTTAGTGTCTTCAGAAAGGATACCCAGGAAACACAAATTTATAATTTGAATAAACAAATAGAGAAAATAATTCCTCTATCAACAATGTACCTTAGAACCAGGTTCTCCAATACCTCTTTCTCCTGGCACTCCAGTCTCTCCAGGCAAGCCTTGTTCACCCTTAAGTAGATATTAGTTTTTAACAGCATTATTATGGAAAAGTATCAAAGCATACTCATCGTTCCTTACATTTAAAGGAAGATTACTATAATATTGTGTTATGTGACCCTTGGTCACAAAGATTGGGATTCTGCCACGTATTTTGAGCTGTCACCAAAGAGTTGTTGTACATTATAACAGCTGTAAATCTATAGTAGTATGTCACTGGGAATCTTTCCTCCCAAAGTAGCTGATATTCCAGGAGCATATCTGGCACCCACAGATAACTCATTCTTCTCTTTCTTTTTACCAGCGATAAAGCATATACCTGCACAATCACTTAAAATGTAAGAGGTGACATCTGATGCTGCAAAATTCTTTACGTGTCATGGACACCTGACCCACTTACATCTCTGGTTCCTTTATACCATGGTTTAATAGGCTTCAGTGATTCAGAACTTTATTTGTCACCTCTTTCAGGGAATCTCTTTAAATCTCAATTCCAAACACCTCTAGCGTGACATCTTTCATTAACAGTTCTGTATTTTGCAAATTTGTCAAGGCTAAATTATTCTAGCACTTTTCCGTCAGAAAAGGTAATCTTCATTACACCTTGGACCATTTTTAACATCTAGATACAGTAAATACACAAATTCAGGTGAGACAAGAGTCAGCAGAAGCAAAAAGAAAGGCAGCCAGTCTCTAAGGTATCTATGTATGTATTTTTCTGGCGTGAAAACAGTACAGTGAGGATAAAAGATGATATTGAAATTTTGGCGTTCCTCTCTGTTAAGTGCAATTACTTTTTGGAACTGTTTCCCTGCACCTGCATGTGATATGATGAAACTGAAAGTTCAAGGCAGACAACGCTCTAAATGGAAATGTATTGGACAAAGCGCAGCTCACTGTCTGGTCTGTGGTACCTCAAAGGTTCTGTGTTGAGTTGAGCCCAAACCGAAATAGATAGCTGTGGCATCAATTTACAAAGGCTTTTCACTGGAGTTGTATCTGCTGTACAGTTTTATAATAATAATAAAGAAAATAATTTTCTGCATTTACGTCAACACTTAGATTGCTGTTCAGCACTTTAACATGGATAAGGATAGAGACAGACCATTTCTTAATCATGAAACATAACAGTAAAAACAGCACAGTAGCTTTTACTTCAGAAAATGCCCTAACCTTTGGTCCAGGTAGACCCTGTCCTGGTAGACCTCTAGAGCCGGGTGGTCCTTTTGGGCCCTCCACTCCCTGAGAAGATTAGTTAAGTAATTATTAAAAATAAAATAGTCTCTGTTACTTTACTATACATTTAAGTATGAGGTGAGGGGGAAGTGAAAATTGCACCTTCTCTCCTTGAATTCCAATTCCAGGTAATCCAACTGGTCCAGGTAAACCAGGAGGACCAAATTCACCCTGGCAAAAAAAGTACAATTGCTTAGTTGTGTAAAGATACAGAAAAAATCTGGGACAACTCCCATGCTAGTACATGTTGACTTAACCTCTCTTGAAGTCAGTGAAGCTGGGGAAGGAATCTGATCTTTTATTTTTCATATATGCATTTATTCTGTGCTGGTTCCATTGCTAGTATCTTTTTCCCTTTTTAAACCTAAATTTTCCCACAGAATCGGATGCTTTTTCTAACATCTGTTTTAATATGAAGAAATATTAAAATAGGTTTGGAGAATTTATTGAGCATAAATCTCAACAAAATACCATATTATCCAGGGTCTTTTGTAGGTTCCTTGCCTCATTACACCTTTTGCAGTGAATATCAGTCACATATTCCCTGTATTATGTAGATTTATTGGCACTTCGTTAATCCCCTGGTGTATTCCTTGCTTACCTTTTCACCTTTTATGCTGATGCCTGGCAGTCCACGAGGGCCTTTTGGTCCATCAAAACCACGGTCTCCCTACATGAAAAAATAATATGTTGTTAACTGTGTAACTAGAGACAGTGTTTACTCTGTCATCATGAAAACCAGAACGAGAATCAGCAAGCAGCTCCCAAATCTGCGTTCCAGAGGTGATCTTTTCAAATCAGCTTGCTCTGCAGTTTGAAATTGCTTATGAAAGAGCTGAACAGGCTTCTTTTTATCTTTCTGCCCATCCCAATTGCTTAAGGTCCTGTTTTGCATCCTCCCAAATCAATGGCAAAACCAGAACTGATTTAAATGTTTGCAAAGCTGAGTACTGAGACCAACTGAAAACTGAATTCTGCTTATTTGTCTCATGGGTTAATTGCATTAAAGTGTGGCAAGGAGGATCTGGCTCTCACTAAACATTTTGCCCGACTGAAGACCAGACCAACTGTACTGTTGTAGAAGTCTATTTGTAAATGTCATTGTCTTTTTAAATGTTTGTTTACAAAGCAGTGGTCTTGGGAAAGTGCAAGTTACTAATAAGGGTGCAAATATTGTGCTTTCTTGTACTTATGTTAATAAAACATGTAGAGGCAGATGTTAGCTTGTATAAATTGTCACAGAATCACTAAGACATCACAGTTACGCTCCAGATGGGTCTTTTCTATCCCCACTAACCAATTCCATCGTTTTAACTTTTACTAAAATACATTATGTGGATTTCTGTTTTAAATTCTTTACTCCTGATGCTTTAGAACATCTGCCTTCGTTATCCTTCCTACTCAGCTGTGGGCTTGTAGTAAAGACATTGTGAAGAAAGCAACTGTAAATTTGCTTAGATTAACAAATCACCTGTTTAAAATGTGTTTAAAAGCAGAAAGCTGACATGCTTGGCAGCCATAAATAGGATTAGAGATACAGACTCTGTTGATACATGCTTGGCTCCAAGTCAGACTTGGCAGTAAAAAGTAGTGCATTTTTTACAGAACCAAGAGTTCCAATAGTGCTGGCAGGATTCCACTTTGATTATTTTATTTTGTCTGTCTATCTCAATTGCTTAATAGTTTCGGTTAGATTATGCACTTGTCTGTACTTGTTCCCACTGTGCCTTGCTGCTGTGCTTTACTTATTAGTTGTAGTGTTTCTTCCCACATAAATTGGTATTTCAGTGGCAATGGGGCGATTTTGAAGTGCATTTTCTTCAAATTGTTTCTTGTTTGTTTTCATTCATGAGATCTGCTAAGCAAATACAAGCCACCAACAATGAGGTTAAATCATTTATATAATTCATCATAAAATACACACCAAATGTTTGAAGATATGTTGCTAGCAGCAGTTAAATTTAAACCTACCTGACTACAGTATTGAGCTAAGCAGAAATCCTAAGATTTTTGTAAAGGTACAGTTGGGCTCTGCATCTGTGAAACAATTTTTTGTTGTTTTCCCAACCAGAATTGCCTTGGCGCATGCATAAAAATGAGCAAACTGTTTAGTTGCTTATTTAGCTTGTGCACAAGCTGTGTCACTTCATTATTGTAACCACAGGCCAAAGCAACAAACTTGGCCTGGGAACTAGTTTTCAGTGAGCAGCCAGAGGATCTTCTAGTGAGTCCATCCATGCAGGTGCAACTACTACTGCCATTACTTTGACTGGATCTGAAAATTAGTAAGAGCAGCTTTCTTTTCCCACAAACTGAATTCGGACTTCTGCTAAAATGCATAAGCTGGTGGCTGAGGTATGTAAGAAGCTTAGAAGCCTGTCTTTAGTGACAGCGAAGATCTCTCTGTATAAGGATTTAGAAAAAAGCAAAAACAAAATGCTAAATTTTTCATCTAGAAACAATTTTATAGTATTGTATTTATGCTCAAGGCTCTTTTAAAATTATAGCTTGAACTCATTCCACACTTAGATCCCACAAATCAAGCATCAGGGGAATTAAATATCGGCTTTACAGGCCCCAGAGGCTAGCTGTCCCTACAAGTCATGTTTGGACCAAGTGAATTCCATGAAAATATATCGAGTTGTTTGATGCCAAATTTTAATATTATTTACAAGGTACTTTTCTCAGATTCCTGTGACTGCTATGGACTTGTTTTGGCGTGCACTCATTGAATGGTGCTGCTCTGGTCTTAAAACCCTTTGAGTGCTGTACCTTCGCTCCTGGAAGCCCTTCTCCCGGTGGACCTCTTTCTCCTTGAACACCTTGTGGTCCTTGAGGCCCCTGTTAACAGAAGTTCAAAATTACCTAGAATATGTATTAATCACTGAAATGAACAGCAGTGTTTTCTATGTCATTGTCAATTATAAGCACATGTTCAAATGTTGGTGTAGTGATAACCTGTTAAAAATAATACAGTAATACTGTATTCCCAGTGAATAAGTGATGAGCATTCAGGCCTGCAGCAATAACAATATTTTTCTGGTTACCAATGAATCACAGGTTATGTAACTGAAATTCCTGCTCTTTATACTTTGGAAATCTTCACTCCCTAAACTTCTGTTTTACAAATTCTTACTGATCCTTATTAATGTATCAGTATAATCATGAGATACAGGGAGAACCAGATTAAAGCACAGAGTAGTGCTGAGGGAGACAAGGCTGTAGAGTTATTTGATTGTAATTGGCAGAGAGAGTAATAGTACGCCCTTCTCTTTTTGAAAGCAGATCTGATAAGGGCACAAGGGGCAAATAAGACAACCAAAACATATCACTAAATGCAAGTCCAAAATCTGTGCATATTGAGCCTGCTTCATTGTGTTTTCCAGCGTCTGTTTTTTGTGTGGTTTTTTCTCTGATTTATTCCTTGAGGTGACACACACACCACAGAATGCTGGTAGATTTGGCTTTGCATAGCCTAAATATACTTCTGCACAGAGCTTTAGAATTATTCCTAGTTCTTAGGTAAGGATAATTACACTGCATTCAGCCATAAGAAGAAACTTCTTTTGAAGCCAATAAACTTTAAAGCAAATTAAAGAAACATCCTTAGTATATTTTTTTAAGATCAGAATCTCTTGTTATAGCAATACAGCTTTTGTGATTAGCAAAGATTCACATCGCAGGCATCTCTTCCCCCAAGAAGTGGCTCTTTGCTCTATGGTGTTATTGAAGAGACTTTGCAAGCATTTCAACTGTCACTACTGGCCTGATTCGTACTCCTCTTTTCCTTGGCCTCTTCAGCAAGAACTCGCTTCTCTCCAGTAGTGTATTTTCAGCAGGTTTGAGATAAGTCAGTTCAGCTACGAAACAATTTTTCTCTTTTTCATGGGAGCACCTATTTTGAAATTATTATTACAAGTCTTTCCTTGTCAGTGGGGAAAAGCTACTTGTGAAAAAAACTGGACAAACTTTCCCTCTTGGTTGCACTAGAAGTCTTTCATCCAGGTGATGGGAAATGCTGTACTGTATTTAACTCAGTAAAACATGCTGCCTGACATTTAGAGAAAAATGACCATAACATTTACGCACTGATTTTCTGAATTACCACAAAGAGGTTGAGTTCAGGACTACCAGCAGGAGGAAGGGGAGGAAAAGAGGGAAGAGACTTCAGAGCCAAACCTACTATAAATTCTGAAGTTCTCCCCCTGAAAGCCGTGCTGGTGGTACTGAAAAGCAGTCAACTTAGAAGCTACCACTTAGGGATTTGAATCTGTCAGGTGACAGATTTATTTAAATACTTAATGTGATTTTGCATAAGATGTTGGTTTTTTCATAGCTGTTTTGGAGACAAAGATAATTAGGAAAGTTAATAAATTGGAAATATTTCCAGTTTATTGAGGGAAATGAGAGTCAGACAATGTAGCATTTATGACAGTGAGAAACAGTGGAAGAAGGAAAAGAGATGGTATCATTTAACACACATTTTTACAGGGAAGCATAGAGAATTTTCCCTTTCTGTCCTGCTTCCTTCTCATCAAATAAAAGATAGACGTACCATAAATCCTGGCTCACCAACTCCAGGTGGCCCAATGGGGCCCGGTCTTCCTGTCAAACCGATGTCACCCTTCAAACAAAGATGTACTTTGAATATGCCTGATTTAGGTGCTTTTTTGTGTGCAGCATATAACAGCTCATCAGACATTCTGTGCTTGAAATACTTCATGTAGTAGAATACAAGAATGGCAGAGAAAGTCTGAGTGTCCTCAGAGTCACACAACATACAAGGCCGAATAGACATTGAACTGGTGCAGTTTCACAGCATGCATTTCTATGCATTTAAGAGAAGACAGTGTTGAATCTAAACAGTTAATTATTCCCATCATATTCCCAACCAAGAAATCAGTATTTCTATCATAGAGTTTTTGTTCTCTTTATGCCAGTCATCTAAACCAACAAGTCTGTTTTGCACAGAATAACTTCTGTTTAAGACCATGAATGTGCTTTTACTCAGCCATGCTCTGCTTGGATTGAATTATGTCAAGCGTAACAACTACTGTAAAAAAGTCCTTTAAAATATATACTTAAAATTTACTTCTTTTGTTCCAAACATGTTGATCAACATACAAAATACCTTTCCAGTACCACAAAAACAGAATTTAGGGTTTTGAAGTTTCTCATATATCACCAAGTCTACTGTCTCAGCTGTCTTGGTCTTTGTTCTTATCCCACAATACTTGCAATACAGAAGATGAGAGATGCTTGTACCTTTGGGCCTGGCAGTCCTATTCCAGTCTCTCCAGGCAAGCCAGGTGGCCCAGGGAGACCTCTTTCACCCTTTTAAAGAATGGAAAAGAAACAATTCTGCTTACAGATTGGTGCCCAGGAAAATCAGTTTAACTCAGTTTGTAGGTTAATTTGTGTGTGTCATGAATTTCAGCCCATGGAAAGTCTCTTCTATAGTACTTCATCTGTTCACCCTTTCAATGCTTCAAAATTCCCTTGGTTAAGAGCATAATTTATCCTGTACAAAGTGATAACAGGTTAAGTAAAAGGTAAAAAGTTTCATTTCATTTCATGTTTTGACCCCCACCTGTTCTATGCACCAATATTGGCCAGCAGGTGCTTTACATACAGTGCAAAGATGATATCAAGAGAGATAACAAATAATGTCTTTTATACACTTATCTTCAAGTTTTTCTCTACAACAATATTCCTTTTTAGCTACAGAATTCTTCTTGAGAATGAACAGTTTCAAGGGAAGACTTGATTTGAGATGCCCAACAGAATTGCTGTTCGGCATTTAGGGAAAAAAAACTATTAAATTAAAATCTGAAGAAATACAATGCTGAGTAATATTCTGTGATGCTACCATATTTTTACTCTTCATAAGTGTGATTTGGAGTGTGATTTGGACCTGAATTCAATACAAAGAGCAAATTAATACCTTTCTTAGGAACCTTGTAGAATACAAAAAGTATATGATTTGCTATGGGAGTCACATTAAATTGCATCCACTGCAAGAAGGGTGTAGAGTATAAAGATAAAATAATTATCTTTATGAGGCTATATTAATACCTTTTAGCATTAATAAAGAGAAGAAATAATGCAGTTCTTGCCTTTGATCCTTGCAGGCCTTCAGGCCCTTGATCTCCAGGTTGTCCTTGTGGACCCTGTTAAAACAGGAATGTTTTTAATGAGATTTTTCATGCTTTCATAACAATGGCAGCTTGAAAAACAATCTGTAATTTGCTGTAGTCTGCATGAAAATAAGAGTTTCAGACATTTCAGAACTGAAGCTTTGCTTTCCGATGCACATACAGATTACGTGCTCAGCTCAGTTGGAGCTGGGTCTGGTAATTGAGGGAGAGGATTTGGCTCTTCCTTTATTTAAATACAGTTAAAGGTAATCTACAGTCAACATCTATGGTGGGCTAAGCTTTGTGGCCTTCAGTCCAAGAGTTTTGGGATGACAAGAGACAAGAGTTTCCATGTACTTCTTGAGATAATGAAATAGTTAAGGCACTGAACAGGAAATGAGTGATTTTGTTTTTTATAGAACTGTATTTGCTGTAATCTTTGAGACAAATAAGGATGATTTATTTGTCTACCCTGCTTTTCCAAATTTTTGTTAATTTTGCTGTTTAAGACGATAGATTTTGGGTGCCTTGAACTCAGCAACTCAAAGATTCCATGACAACCGTGGTATGGTATTATTTCAGAGCTTTGAATCCAGGGAACCAGGAATAGTTTCTTTTTTTGTTTGTTTGGAGAGGTTTTTGTTTGTATGAATGTTTGTGGATTTTTTTTTTACCTGTAGGCCTTTTATTCCTCTGGGGCCTACTGGACCTTCAGGACCCTGAAAGATAAGTGAAAAAAATGATATATTTATGTATATGTAGATTTCATCAAAACTTCTTTTAGATAACTTTTTACTAAGCTGTCTGATTTAGATGTCTTTCCATTAAAATAAAAACTAAATTTAAGAGAAACTCAGTAGCCAGAAAGTATTAAATAAATATTTTTTAAATGGACTGGTTATCAAAATAGAGAGTAACAATGAACAGAGTTTATTATCAAGGACCAGTAATCCAGGATTAAACTCTGTTTGTTTCATTTAAAATATTTACAGCAATTATACACTGAGTCTTAAAGACTGGAGTTTGAAACCTTAATTTCATTTTTAGCTCTCTTTCCTTTTGCTTACTACTTCAAGCTTTCCGCCTCTGTTAAAGTAGATTTTTACCATTGTTATAAACAATGTTATAAAATGTAGGAAGAGCTGAGAAGGTTACTGAAAATGGTGTCCTTGCTCACTTAATATTTTAAAACTGTCAGCTGTTAATTTCCCTCAGCCTTAGAATTAATATGTGCCTTAAATCTCTGACCATGATTGTTATTCAGAGAATTGTAGTTGTTCTGTGGTTTAACTGTGTTTTCTGAAAGTATAACAACTTCGTGGCTACTTACTCTGTCTCCTTTTATTCCTGGGATTCCACATTCACCCCTTTCACCCTGGGAAGGAATAGGAATAAATATTTATGAGTTATATTGGCATATCATCCTTATTCTCTGGGTGCTTTAGTTGAAAACTTAGTTGTTATTCTATTCATGACATATTATAGCAATTGTGTTTTAATTTCATTGAGGAAGAGTCCCATCTTCTATTACAGCTTGTGCAGCAACTGTGAAGATGATGTTATTGTTTGTTACTAGTATTTATAGGAAGTATGGCACTGTACGGAATAAATAATTCTAACATCAAATATCTAAGTATAAGATCTGACTAAAAGAAGTACCTTCTCTCCTTTATATCCAGATTTGCCCTGGAAAAATAAAAAAGCAAAGCAGGTTGTGAGGATACAAAATCTAAATGTAGCAGTGTGAGTATTGGCTCCATTAACATTCTACTCTCTCCAGAAAAACAGCATTTCAAGTAGAAAAGATGATCTCTGATAAACATGGTAATATGATTCAAAATACTGCGCCTACTGGTCATGGTAGAGGCTGTTGTATGAGTGAACAAATCTTATGAAAGGGTCATTTTTGACTGGGATTTTGGTGATGTAAAAGCAGATCAAGTAGAGCTCATATTTCCATCTTAGCAAGAAACATGATAAAATAAGAAAGCAAGAAAAAAGTCACCAATTAAAAAGGATGTACTGAATAAATAAGAAAACATAAAGCAGAGTGATTCATACGTGAATGAATTCTGTATTAAGCACTAAGAGACTGGTCCTACAGTTACTTCCTATGCATATTTCATTCAACTTTTTCATTGCTATTATACACATTGCTGTTACATATCTCTATTTGCCAAATGAGAAATTTAAACTAACCCAGAATAATGCAGGCAGAGTGTCAATTTCTGTAATGTTCTTAGGTTATTGTATCAGAGCATTTCATACTTTTTAGGAGGGACTATGGATTATCAGAGAGTATTTTCTAACTCACACTTACAAGAAGAAATTATTCCTTTTCTTTAAACAATGAGAATGTTTTTGGTTCTTCTACTGTTACTGAATCTTTAGTTGGTAAACCAAAATTGAAATTTGCTGTTTTAATTAAAAAAACAAAACAAAACAAATCAAAAGTGGTGTTTTGCCTTAAAGGAAATCTGCTTATTGCACTGCTCATTGGAGAAAAAGGGAAAAAACTTTTTTACCTCTATTCCATCTCGTCCTGGGATTCCATTAAGACCTGGCTCCCCCTATGAATAATCCAAAATCAAGATCAGTGAAATAAGGACAGGATAGGATTGTCCTGATTATCTGAGTATATCTTAATATCTACAGAGATGCAATAGAGAGAGCACACCAGCTTTTATGTGTCAGATACAAGCTTTTAATTTGTAAAGAATACTTGTCTTTACTACAGCAAAAGGGGGTAGATGAAGTCTAAGAAATTCACAGGTGGAAAGGACATAGGCAATGTTAGGATAAACTTTCCATATTAATAAAGGACCAGATCTTTCTCCTAAATGTGAAAAATCACATCACCTTTGCTCCTTTCAAGCCTGGAGCTCCATCATCCCCAGTGCGACCCTTTTTACCCTGGAAATAACAAAATAAGATTCTTATATGTTGGTAAAATAATTTTGTTTTACAATATATATGCTATTTTTTTATATTTAGGATATTTTCTTCCTATAGATTTATTTTTAAAAATCTCTGCATTTACCATAACCTTGAAATTGAATTTCTGGAAACAGCAGGACCAACTCAATAGGCAGCCATTTTTCTCTTTTGTCTTTGTTGTAAACAAAAATTGTTCAGATCTCCTCTGAAGAAAAGAGGGGATTAGATGCTTTTGTAGCTACCCAGCTTGCTAAGTGGGTGTTTTGTTTTCTTCTGAACTCTTTGAGCTGTATGCTTCTGTGTAAAAGGTACCTGCACTCTCCAACTAATGAAAGCAAATAATAACCCAAACAAAATTACTGTTTGCACATAATAGAGGCTACATTTTCGATTTAAATGTGCTTTACTCTGCAGCATAGAACCAGTATGTATTTCTGTTTATGTATATACAGGATGTTCAGGTCAAAAGGATGAGGGTGGGCAAACAGGGTTCTTTTCAATCTCTGACACTGTCCCTTCACCTTGAGCAAGGGTTATAAGGTACTATGGTGCTTTAGTTCAATGTTAGGGATATAATATCAGATCATTCAGTTATTTTTGAAATACAAACCTTGGAGTTTATATCACCAAACCTTGTATGAAGCAATCCCCTAGATTTGCTTAGGGGCTCTATTTGTAAGACTATTCTGAAAGAAATCTAGCCCATCTTACCTTTTTTACAAGTCTCTTGTCTCGGTTGCCATTCACTTAAGGGTTGGACTTGATGTTCCTTGTGTGTCCCTTCCAACTCAGAATATTCTGTGATTCTGTGGTTTGTTCCTGATGCTCCAGTATCTTGCTCTCTCTCTTGATTTCAGAGAGCTTTTTAGTTACTAATGTTTGATTTGGGGCTAGTTAGATCCAGCTGCTCTTGTCTGATTGCAACGGGTGAATTATTATTCCACACCGGAAAGTCGTTTCTTTCTGCCTTTTATATTGCTGTAGCTAAAAGCAGAGCCTCACCACACCACAGTGTTCTTTTATCAGAGGGAATGTCCTGTGGCATTCTCAGGTCTCTCTCTACATTTCCTACTAGTGTGACATTTCCATGCAATTTAACCATGGAGGACTACATATCAAACCTTGAACTCTTGTTGTCTCAGGATTTGGATTCACATAATTTCTTTTAAAAATTCCAACCGTCTTGATTTATACTGTATATCAGTTATTTGAGAAATGACAGCTACTTACAGCAGGGCCAGGAAGGCCTCTTTCTCCCTTCTCACAGTTACATGTGGCAACCTGGGGACACTTTGAACGAAAATAGTACAAAACACCACATTTTAACAAAAGAGATAGAAAACACGCGGACATCTCCCTTAAGTTACTGTATGGCTAGTCTGAGTACACCAGTGATGACCAGATATTATATTTACATGTTTTACAGAAATCTTTTAACTGTCAGTTAACACTCATCTGGATTGTGGCCTCCTACATTCCATCCAAAAATTTGTATCATTCCCAATCCTGAAATTTCAGTCATCTCGATAATGGCTTTACCTCCAAACCCTTCACAAGGTCAGTTCATAAGTAATCTGTTTTGATTTGTTTTGATTACTAGGTACTATAGAGATAGCCAAGACAATGGGGTAAGAAAACATCTTACATCCCTTTTCTACTTAACTCCACTATACGTAGAATAGATCATAGTTTAGCTCTATAAACAAAATATGTATGGATGTATATTTTTATTTAGTTAATGCAATTCATTATAACATTTTCTAATCTTTCTTTCTCTTCTGTCATCTCTACCATCATGTGTCCCAGTCAAACATCATTAAGGTATGTATTTATGTGATTTTTAAGATCTTTTTTAAACTTTAAAACCATAACATAATGTAGAATTACTACAGCTACTGGAGTTATTTTTGAAGGAGGGATAAAGAATGTTGTTTTTATTTTTGGTTTAGTTGTTTATCTCTGCTCATCTTGGAGATGTCTAGAAGTGAAGGGTTTAAATATCATACTTGTCTGAATATCCCAAACAATGTTTTCCAAGGCTAATATTGGATGCCTTATTACTTCTATACTGACAGAGAAAAATCAAGGTGTCAGAGGAAATGAGTGAAAAATAAAATGTTTCAAGTGAACACTCATAATATTTAGAAATTTGCTTGAGCTGTTCATGAGAAGAGATTTTGTCTGAGATAACTGTACCTTAAATAGCACTGGCATCTTTAAAAGGAAAGCTAACTTTATTCCCATCAAAATGCCAGCCAGACCTACCAATGCCTGCAGTCAGGGTGACACAGTGTGGACAATCTGGAAAAATGCAATGGTAGAGCTTTGAGTTCTTCCCCTAATTTAAATTCTATTACATAGGAGGAGGATTAAGGGCTAGAAGTGCACTACATTCAGCTGTGTCTCATGTTTTCTTTTCCACTGAGTCTGTTAGATGAAATGCCAAGATGTATCAGCAAATCCTTGTTAACCTGAATAGTCATATATTGTTCTTTTTTAACTTGGAAAATACATTAGGATAGCAAATTACATTAGTAATTTGTAAATTAGTGATTTAGATAATTAATTTACATTAGTGAATTACATTAGGATAGCAAATTAAAGTTCTGTCCTGCAAATACAAAAACATTTAACCTGAAGGCAATCCCATTAGACTCAATACTTAACCAACTTACTGAGCGATCAGTTTTCTTGACTTATGTTTCCATATAATTGTGAATATCTATATTAGACAGTAGTTCTGTATTGGAAGAGAAAAAGTACTTACCTCTTCCTCAGACAGATCTTTCTGTAAAAGACAGATATTGAAAACAACATTAGAAACTTAGAGTCATAATCCAGCTTTACAGAAAGTACAGTGAAAGATGTGAAAATGAATTGCTTCAGCAACTAGTTAATTAAATTACTCAATTACATAATGACTAACATTAATTAAACTTTAATTTCTGGGAAACATTTTAGCAATCTATTCTAAAAAAAAATTTCAATATTTTCAATTCTTCCTATTGTTGACTGAAATCACTGACTCTCTTTGTCCAGCCATAATTTACTAAAATTACAATGATAAACAGGTTAGCTAGGTATATGGGAACAGTGCACCCACAAACGACATTGTTTCCAAAGGGTTGAACAGCAGCAGCTCTCCAGTAGGAGTGGAGGATATGTACTCTACACTTGAGAAAATCAGCGGCTCTTCCTTTGATACTCTTAGGTACCCACAACATGAGAACAGTAAGAACACCTTAGAAAAGATTTGACTTTGACAGTGATCACATTAAATTATCATCATTGGCTTAGCTTTTTTTTTTTAGAAGATCTCCAGAGAAACACCCATTCCTCCCACTTTTCATAACTAATATAGTCTCTTGAGAGAACATAAATGTGTTGATGTGCAGCAATGGAATACAGGTCTCAAAAATTCTCACGCATGCACGTGTAATTATGACAAAGCCATTATTTAAGCCAAACCTCTCAAAAGAGGCCCCTGAAGATGCCTGCCTGTTTGGAATGTGTTTAGTCACTTGAGAGGTGGTTGCTGTGACACAGAAAGCAGCGGTAGTAGCAGAGAAGGGTGATGTGCAGGGAAACCAATGCAAAGACACAGGCTGTCAAAGTGAAGGACAGGCAGATAGGAAAACCAGCTTAGCTGCCTGCTCTAGGCCTCTGAGAGCACTTAGGTGTCCGCCTCACTGCAGGAGTCTCCTGGGTGTTATTCAGATTTCTAGTTTATATCTCTGTGCGTGCTTAGAACAGGACTCCATCCACTTCTTGTGGCACCAGGGTTATTGGCTAGAGTATGGCTCTGTTTTCCACACTTGGCAGGGAATGTTTTTTATAAATGAAGTCTAAATAGAGAAGAAAGGCATACAAACAAAAGTTCAAGCTCAATTTACTCATCTCCCCTTTATTATGTGGTAGGCTTTCCATGGAAATTTAAAGATGGCCATCACCAAGTTCAGATTTTATCTAAGTTGAGCTATCTCCATGGTCTACAAATTTATTTTCACTTCTGCAAGAGCTGTATCTTTTCCTGATGTCATTTTCCTACTTGCTACAGAAGAAAGCCCTAGGATGTAAAAAAACTTGACTGCTCTTTTTAAGAAAGGAGGTTTGAAATACCTTTCTTAGGAGGAAAAACAGAGATAAAAATAATGTCACAACAGCGCTCTTTAAATTTAATTCAGTTTCCAACATCAAGTATTTCGGCTGACAAGGTCTGAATGGTGGGGAGAGAAACAAAACCTGTGCTTTGGCACAGTGATCTTATTAATAAGTGGGCCACTTTAACATGTAAAAAGTACAGGTTTCTTCAATAGCGTGAGCATTTCAAAATATTAGAAATAAGACAATTTTTTACATATGTTCCTAAAACTATTTCAAATTCTTTCTCATACATACCATTTCTTTGAGAACCTTCTCCACAGCTTCTTTCTCCAGGAGGTTGAAAACAAACCTGGATGCTGGGACACTGGCCAGGAGCCGGAGCTTGGCAGCATTGCTAACTTCCTCAGCCGTTCTGGTCATTCCCATTATGAAAAAATTAATTCCTTGGTGTTTAGCATCAGCTGTAGCTGCAAAAATATCTGGGTTTCTTGGATGGTCCACTCCATCGGTGAAAAGCACGGCTACTTTCACACTACCTGAAGTGCCTTCAGTCACGTAGAGTTGTGTCAGATTAGTTATAGCATAAGTTGTGTAGGTGCCATGACCTATGTAGGTGATGGGAGCAATGTGGGATTTGAATGCTTCAGGACCTTTCCAGTCGTGAAAAGTTTGCTCTATGGAAACTGTGCTGCTGTACTGAAGCAAGGCCATTCTCCAGCTAAGGGTATGTCCAGAACTAAGCTGTAGACTTTTCATTCTGTCTACTGTTTGCAGTACAAATTTTTTCTGCTGTTCATGATTATAGTCCTTAGCACTTTCAGAGCTGTCCAGTAAAAAAGCAATTTCCAGAATGCAGTCTTCATCTAGAATAAATAGGTATGTAGGTGAGTGGAGTGACTTCATACTAAATCTCATCTACCCTTACATGTATTTTAGGTTTCCAAAGAAATTTTTGACAATATCTGTGATCACAAGTGGGAGTCCTTCATGAAAATAGAGCATATAGAAGCTGAGGAATTTGCTCCAGAACAGATGCCCCAAGGAATAAAAAACTGAAGGTGAGTTGATGTTATGTAGTATGAAATGAGGAATGTTGTAGTGGTTTTTTACTTTCATTCTGTCCTCTTGCCTGGTACTTCATTGAATATCCTACCAGCATGAGGACTGGCAAGGTGGGAGTTGTGTACAGGAAAATGATACTTACTGAATAAGACACTGGAATGTGATTTGGCAGAGCTGGATTTTGTCCCTGGTACTGACACTCACATTCAGTGACATAAAAATTTCCAAAAGCAGGATCTGCAGACTATTAATTTTCTGAACTACTGATGACATTACTTCTATAAAAATACAGTTATATGGCTATTATTCTTCTTGTGACAGTAAGAGGCTATCAGCCATATCATAAAAAACACAGAAGTAATCTCCTTTTCTGAAATACACAAAAGGGGAGGGAAAAGATGGGAGTAAAAAGACAGAAGTGCAAAAATAAGGCACGTGCAAATGTAGGATGAGGCAAACCTGGCTGATTATAAGCAGTACCATAGATGGCAAGTTAGCCATATAGTCCAGAATGCAAATAAATCAGGGTAAAAAACCCTGCACCTGTTTTAAAATTACAGTATTCACCTTGATCACTTGGGCTGGGATATTTCTCTATAGTATTTGACAAAATGTGTTCAGGTTTTGATCTTTTCAATCCATTTCTTCTTTCTTCCCTGAGATTTTCTGCTAAAGACTCGTGGTGTTCAAGTATCCACAAAAGCCACGAGAATCTGAGGAACATCATTTGTTTGGTTTCTGTTTCCTAAACAACACAAATAATAATACGGAAGTACAGCAGTACAAGGACAATAAAACATTATTAAATTTTGATTCATCAGGTTGCTTAGTAGACTGTATTTTAAACTACAGTCCCTAAGAACAAGCTGATTTTACTTTCTTTGGGTAAAATCTTCTCAAAAGCATGTAATAAATAATAAACAGAGACATACTGGAGTGATTTTCAGGCAAAGTGCATATAGTTCTGGCACACAACAAACTGGAGATAGACACTCTACAAACACACTTCAGTTCTCTCTCACTGCCTGGTAGCGTTTGTACAACCAGAAGTCTCAGAAACCTTAACTGTGGCTGTACCCATGTGGATGCACTATAAACACAAAGTGTAATTCACAGGGGTGTTTTTTATAAACCTGCTTTTTCTAGAGCTGACATGGGGAGAAGGAGGTACAAAGGAAAAGCTGAATTTTTCCCTCTTCTCTTTACTTAAGAACTGAGGGTCATGCATACTTCTTCTTGCTATCACAGCCACCCTGGCCTCACCGGTCCTACAGAGGAACAGTTGTGGCCTGAGGATCTGTAAAAGCATGAACA
This sequence comes from Cephalopterus ornatus, assembly GCA_013396775.1. Lineage (NCBI taxonomy): Eukaryota > Metazoa > Chordata > Aves > Passeriformes > Cotingidae > Cephalopterus > Cephalopterus ornatus. Next base: position 856,923 of record VZRE01003104.1, on the reverse strand, counting down.
TACCTGCTGTGCAACCCTGGGGACATGGGGGCCCAGAGTGCTGAGCCCAGGCTTGACAGCTACCTATTGCTAGGACTTCTTACTTCTGCAGGGACCAGAGCTGTTTGTCCTGGGCTCACAGAGACACCTGGAGCAGCTCACAGTCTGCTCAGGGACTGACAAGTCACTCCTGCCTCACTTCGGTTTCACTGTCACCTGCCTGCAAACTCCCCCCAGGGAGCCACAATGCATACCCAAAGGGCAGCTCAGCGGCAAGAATGAACCTGCCAGGACTGAGCTTCTCACATAAATTCCTAACACAGCCATGTCTGCAGGATTTCTTTGGCTCCTGGTAGTTTAGGGCAGGAATTCTTTTGCCCACAGACACAGAAAGGACGGGGGTCCTTACCTCAACGTTCCTAAGCAAAAGGCTCTGCAGAGATGCAGGATGCTGCCCTGGGCTCGCTGGCAGCTGCGTTGCCCTCCCCTTGCTGGATGCTCTGTGAGGAAAGGAGGGAGAAGTTGGGCTGCAAGCTCCTGTGAGAATCGGTGTCATATGTCAGGAGGGGCCAGCAGACAAAGGCAAGGAGAAAAGCAAAGAAGAGTAATCCTCACTCCCCCTTCTCCGCACCCACCCACTCCTCTCCTCCTCCCCAGGCTTTGCATATGCATCCGAGGTTTGTTCTTCCACAGCCATTTTCACAGGAACGTGTAAGGAAGAGGACTGTTCTCACCCTAACACACTTCCCTACACACCAGCGCAGTTGGGTTCACTCTCCTCTCCCATCACTACCACACACCTTTCCCCCTCATACCTCTGCACATCTGCCATGTCTTGGCAAGGCCGCTTGTCGTACTGGGCATCATATTTTCAACATCATCTTAGCAGTGTGTGTCTGTATGATCCCTTTCAAACCTGAATGAATATCCTCTTAATGAGGATATGACTGCCTTAATGAGGGGTTCCTGTTAACTGCTGTAGTAAAAAGGTATTTACTGTCCCATGAACTTAGGAAACTGAAATTTCAGTTCCTGGTGAAATTGCCCAGCGTGAGATGGTCAAAAAAAGTCAGACCAGTCTGAAAGCCAGTTTCAGACTACAGTTTCTCCAGGTTTGTCTGTCACACCTATCCTTTCAAAGACTGCAATAGAGAACAAAGACTGACACATAGTATGATGCCTTCAAAACTTAGGCGTGTGGCTAAGGATCCTGAAGCATACCTCTTTTACCGGTAGCTGCATCTTGTCACCTAATTCTTCAAATATCCTCAGAAACTTTACATAATGAATTAATGTATTAAACAAGTAGCTCTTTTTCCCATAAATGCCTTTTTTCTTTTCCTGTGGACTCATAATTTTCCATCTACAGGCACACAAAGAGGACCCAGTGCTAACTGCTGTCCTCCTTTCCATCTGAAGTGTCCACCAGCGCAGCCCACTTATCACAGTCACAGCCAAGGTAGCTGAAGGGATTGTGGGGAAAGCATGCAGCTTTGGTTCCAATTTAGATAGGTGAGAGGGACTGGTAGGACAATGCAGCTGGATGCTGAAGCCATTTGCTGTGGTTCAAAATTTGCTGTGGTTCTAACTCTTTTTTCTATTTTCTATCTTTGCCAGTAATTAGTGCTAAATTGGTGAACTAGGATGGCTGAATGCAACTCTGCATATTGTATGACTGCTCATCCTTACCTAAGCTGAAACTAGCTCAGCTAACAGCTACTTGTGCTATAGTTACAGCTAAGAAAGAATCTTCTTTCAGGGCTGGAAAGAATTGATGTTTATTCTGTTGAGCCACTTTTATTTTTCTGTTCTTACACTGTCATATTAAGATTTTGATTAAGGCAAGGAATGAAAAAGCAATTTCTTGCCCTTTAGGGAATACAAATAATATGGTGTTTAATTGAAATAGGTATAATAAATCTCCCATAGCCCCTAAATCATATTGAGAAAAAAAAATTCTGATTTCAGCAAGAAAAAGCATGTTATCTATGGCTGGGATTGTATGCCTCCAAAAAGCAAAACATTGTCATTCTTTCATTTTCACTGCTAATTCCTACCTTAAAACATAGCTGGCAAATAATTTCTTTATTAAGTAACTATTCTGCTTGTATGTTTAGTAGCAAGATCTTGGCTTCAGGATATTGCCTCTTATTAATGGGTAATGTTTACCTTCAGGAAAAATTTTTCTCTTTTTTTTGTTCTTGGCCAGGTGCAACTTTAAAAGCTTGGTGAGGCCTTCACATTTTTATACCTGTTTGCGTGGGATGCATGGTGTTATTCTATCCAGAATTCCAGGTATGTGACATAACATACAGTACACTTCTGGACTTGCAGTCTTCTGAAGTTGTGATGTTCTCAATAACTGCACTATTCTTATAGTGACAGTTTATCAAAACCTAGATGATACCAATGTAAAATATATATGCATTTATGCATCTGAGATAACTCTTAAAAATAAAAATTAACAGCAAACCTTCTTGCCTCATTTACTGCAAACTTTACCAAGTACTTATTTAATATTTTAATGGCTTTACACTGGATTTTTAACATAGAATAAATGCCTTAAAAGGTATGATTAGGAATATTCATGCTGTAGTTTAAATATTATAAATTTACTGCTGGAATTCAATTTTTTTGTAAAGGAGTAAAAAAGTATTTTATCTTAAGGTATCTAGAGATTGGGTGCTTCAGCACACAATTTACATTTCCATTCAACTAATATTTAAATATACTTTAGTATCTTTGACATCTCTGGGAGATGACACTACAGGTTTCTGTACTTAGTTGACTAAATTGGGCCCAGCTACCCTAGCTCATATATGCTTCCAACATGACAGTAGTTGGCATTAAGACTGGTAATCTTTGCAGGAATCAAAGACTGAAATGAATATAAAGGCTATGCTACAATTGCCCCAACTGAAGCTGAGGTCACAGATATTGCTGCATATTCAGATCTTTGGATTTTTTCCATCACTGTTTGAAATCCAAGAGTTCTTAGCTGCCTGATCTCAGTATTTCAATCAGAGAAATCAGGTCTGGCATTCTTTTCAAAGAATAAAGGGGTATATGAGAGCTGTTTAAAACCACATCTAAATAGGCTATACTCAATCAAAGGGAATTTCTTATTATTTTAGAATCATGAGGAGAGGTGTCGTGAAGAAAGATCTGCAAGATCTCTTTGCTAGTGAGTGTGTTTAAGCACTACTAAGAAGGAAGACAAAAGTGATATTTACACCCCTTTGTCAGTGCCATTACGATTACATAGATGGTGGCAGCTTCAGAGCTACATGAGATTGCAAGGTCACTTTGAAGGGACACTAAGTGAAGATGGGGCTTGGATGCGAGTTGCTGTGGTGTCCAGTGGCCTCTTGTGTCAGCAACAGCCCTCGCTATCACTTCCCAGTGGGCAGAAGCAGCAGCAAGCCTGACTGTTCCAAACTTCTTTCCTAGTGCTGTCTTCTTTGTCTGTCCCTCCCCCCTCTGTATGCGTATCTCTCTTACAGCCTTGTCTGGCTCAACCGTGACCACTTCATCGGCTATTTAGCAAAATTCAGTAAATTATTGAGAAGCCTTGAGTCATTTCTCTTAAGATGAATTAAGTAGTCTCTTCTAGCATGATATCATGTCACTAGAATGTGAGAGAGCCCTGACTAGTCCTTCAGCTGTCCACCAAGCCTGCAACAGCATTGGAGGTGGAGTAATCACATTTTGCATAGCTAACAAAATACCATCTGAATATTTCTATATGTTAAAGCAATACAGAACCACCAAGGAGGCTAGTTTGTGGGAGCAGCATGAAGCAGACAGACCATGCCTTCAATTTTTCTCTGCTCTGATGGTAATTTTTTGGTCCCAAATAGCTTGACATGGAGCTCCTGAAAGTATTTGCATTTTTTTGCCACCTCAGTGTGAATAATTCACATATCAAGTCTGCTGTGAACTGTTAAAAATATGCACATTTCACACAATCTTCTTCTAGTGTTTCATGGCCTCAAGATAGTCTTGACCATTTAACCTGACTGCATCATGGTGTAATGGTATTTCAAGAGTATTTATTTCATTATACTATACATGTCAGTACATGACCAAAGTGCCCAGAAGAAACAAAAACCTACCTGACTCAAACTCATAAAATAATGAAAGCACACCATTTACAATATTTTGAATCCTGATATTAATGAGCAATGTTATAAAGAATGTGGTTCACATGTAAGTTGTATCACATATGTGAATTTTAGGAAAAATAGTTCAAAAGTTCAAATACTCAAAGTAATTGAACAAGAAAATTGAAACCCGTGAAACTTAACTTGACTCAAGAGCGTATGTGAAGAAGGATAAAATAAAAACCTATATTTCACCTTTTGATTGCAAAATGTGTTCTAGTGAATTTGGCAGGATTCAGGCTGGATAGTTTGCAAAGTATGGTAAGGTGACTTCTCTTTGTCAACTGTTGAGGCTACAGTTTAAAAAAAAATTTAATATGAACCTGTGTTCTTCCACAAAACCTGACTGTTCTATATGACAAATTATCCCTTAATGGCACAACCTTATAAAAACCTATAATGAAATCCTGGTGTACGTGACGGTAGTGGCGGAACTATTGATTCCAGCAAAGAATTTTGTCTTTGCTTTTTGGTACAAATCTTGAGCATGTAATCTGAAAGAGCTGATCAAAGCAGATCAAGTTTATTGGTTTTCATCTAAAGTCACTGTCACAGAAAATGCTGTAGCAAGGGCTTTGATGGCAAAGACTTACTCTTTGCGTAGCCCCCAACAGATTTTAAAGATTTGATGCCTAAAAGGCTGAGGAGAAAAAGACTCCGAGCCAATTTAATATGGGAGATAAGATATGAGGGCAAGGGTTTTAATGAGCCTCCAGGCTGCGAAGAATACAGTTACACGTGAGCACAGAATGCAGATGTTACAAACTTTTATGATGATTTTCATCCAATCCCCATGTGGCCACCCCTCGGTTCTGCCCCGTTCTGGCCCCTGACATGCCCCTTCGGGAATTGAGTCTGGGGGAGTTTGGGACCCCCTCTTCCTCATCTTCATGTGCCTCGAAGCATGTGCAGTTCCTGGAGGTTTTCCAAAGCTCTGGGCTTGAAGGTCATTGTGTCTATGTCTGAATCTTCTGGTAGAGATTTTAGGGTGTTTTCTGTAATTCTACCTTGCAAGGGAGACTAAACAACTGATGGAATTTAGAGGGATTGATATGGGATGGGGTAACAGGGCTTGCGTATGTGTAAACATTAGGCTACAGAGTGTGGGAAAGTACAGCTACATTAAAATCTACATTTACTATACAACTACTTCTAGAATCTATAAAAATTAGACAAAAACTCTAAGGCATCAGATTCTTGGATATTGGAGCATAAGCTTGTCTTTTTTTTTTTTTTTTTTTTTGGTGGGTGNTTTTTGTCAGCTGGTGTGAACATGGCTCTCCATTTCTCCATTTTTTAATACTGCTCTTCTGCAACATTTTTCAGGAGGTGCAACAAGAAAAAAACAAAGCATAAAAGAGAGCAGGCTGTCTTCAGTACTTTCCCATTTTAACTCTAGACAATACAGCCAAAAACTCACTCTGAGCATTTTGAGGGTAAGTAAATACTCATAATCTGCACGCAATAGCAACCAATATCAAAGCTTTTGTTTTGTTTTTAAGATATTTGCTTACTTCTGCTTTTATTCTAATAGTTCTCCTTTCATTTTCAGTTTCCCTCACTAAGAGGTGTTTTCCACCTTACAGCCTAAGTATGTAAACACATCAGTAACAGTTTCCATAGCATTCGGCTTAACAAGGGAATGAAAGCATACCAAAAAATAGTACAGCTACAGTTTTAACATACCAAATACATTTGATGGTATTGAACATTTAACTGAATCAAGAATACTCTGAAAATTAAAACTAGACCAAATCTTAAAGATTTGATTTGCTACATTAGTGCCAAAGAAAACCTACTTTGACAAGTACATTTCATTTTGAATTTGCTGTTACATCTCAGTTACTTCTTATTGTACAGTTTACTTTGCATAACTATTTTCTTCCACTTGCCTGATTTTCATGAAGATAACTGTAATTAGCAACACAAAACTCTTTCCTCTTTAAATAAATTAAACACTATTCCTCTTTAAATACAGTAATTATGTTTTTCAGGAGCGGAAGCTCATATATTTTGAGGAAGTTGCGGTAAAGAGCAAATGCTTCAATCTCACCTAGCACATTTTGAGAAGATACTGTCTGATAAATGTAAGAGGAATTAGTCTGCTGGAAATATAATTAGCAAGTTAAAGCACGTTGCTGTATATAGTACCCAGCATTTTGCAAATGACAGAAGTTTGGTAGAAGAAGTCATGTTGCATGTAATTCTAGAGTCCTAATCCTTTTCGTACTGGGAGTTAGTTCTGTCTTTCGGAGAAGTGATTATTTATAGCATTATAAAAAGACATGCATTTATATTACAACTATTGTTGTCAGTATAACTCTAAACTTGCATAAACATTAGCATTTGCATCTTTTAACCTATGGATTTTTAAACTGTTTATAATATGCAGTAGACTACTTGCACAAAAAAATTACTTCTCTTGGTGTTAGACTGAAATTCTATGGCCAGAACCTGTGTATTAATCCTGCAGTTGCTACATAATCACTAGTACTTGAATCTAATGCCATACTTAGAGTTTGTAATCCTTGTAAAAAGGATTATGTGGAAATACAGAAAATAAATGTCCATTTCTGAGGTAGTTAACCTACCATAGTGTTTTAATATCAAAACATCTTTCTCCTCTCCTTCTGGTATTATTATCTCTTAACCAAAATGATTAGAGAGGTGGGACTAGATTCTCTAAATTTTTTAAAGCTTGCAGTATTCTAAACTCCTTAAATGCTTGTGCACAGGGCTACAGAACATCTGACTTCTTAGGGGATCTTAAGACAACAAGTAAGTTTATATATAGTGTGAGTTTTCAGCTGAATTATTTTTGTCTTATGTATGCTATTGAGCAACTGAGGCTTTTGATGTGTTTTTCAGAAGAGAAGGCTGATGGTCTGGAGTGGAATCTCAGTCCTGAAAAAATAAGGTTGGTGTACAAAAAAAAAAAATTCAGTTAAAAGATATGGCCACGGGGTGTCAGCCTTGACTCAAGTATGAACGTTGCATGCGCATTGCTGAGTGCAGAGTTTGCTGAGAGATGACGGATAGAGCAAGGCTATTATAAGATCAGTACTATGGCTAACTGCCTTCTTTAAAACTTCAGGAAATCGAGGTCATGTAGGAGTAACAGTGCTATCACTATAATCACTTTGGTTCAAAAAGAGACCAAAACATATAATCCGGTTGGTTTATAGCTTTCTTTTTCTGTTGAGTGGTCTGTTTGGGCATTGCACATTACTTGTGGATCAGAAATATGAGGATGGGAATAGCTGATTTATCCTCCTTCCTGGCTTGTAATGAAGTGTGGGCTACTGGAGGTGTCCCTGAAGTAGAGAAAAAGGGGGCTTAAGTAAGATTTCTTGTGTGAATAGCGTTGCCTGTTGGAATGGCTGAGATACAGAGTTTGTCAGTTAAATTAGACTGCTTAGTATGTTGCTGCACTTTTCCTTTATATGAGAACTTAGTCCTTTTCAGAGTTATTGTCATGTGACAGACCTTCAGCCTTCTTTTCTGAAAACTACTTGAAAAGGTTTAGTTGTTCTTCACTGCAGAAAATAAAGTGTTTTTTTTTTAACGACAGCATTTCTACACTCTCTTCACAAAAGTATTTTAAACTGAGCTTTGAATACTGCACACACAATAAATGTCTAAGGCTATATTACATTTCCTTATGTTAGCCTATCTTCACCTGACAGACATGGAAATAAAAAAATTACTTAGAGAACATCAAATAGTAGTAAATCAGTTTTGCCAAGCTCTGTTTGTGAATGGGGCTCAGACTATTAGTGATTCAGCTAAAATGAAAATGCTGGTTCAAAATATTTTATAAAGCTTTCATTGTTAAAATTAATTCAGCTTTGGATCATCTCAGAGTATGAAGACTTTCGGAAAGCAGTAACCAAATTCAAGGAAATGTGTAAAGCTGTAATACACTAGTTAAATAAAATTCATTTAAGAAACTTTCCAAAGTGAGCAAATTACAAACTCATCTTTTCTGTCTTTTTTGAGATCAGAAAGTAGCCTAACAATCTGTTCCTTCCTCTACTTCTTTTGATTACCTGCATTTATTGCTTGTATTTTCAGAAGTTTTTTCCCTAATGAATCTGCTTTTCCAGAGTGAGGTGATAGTGCTGACAAAGCTGACATAACTGGGAAAGAATTTTCCTTGTGGAAAAAAACTTCTTAGTGCTATATTTCTTATATTCTTGAGATTGAATGTAGAACTGAGATAACCTCAAATGCATGCTAGCTGAATATTAGAACATTGAAGTACCTACCATCTGTGAGCAGGATCCTGAACCATCTTCATCATGACTTTTATGTTCTAACTGGGCAGTTTTTTATGTGGACATGTCAACTGAAGATACATATTTTACAGATTAGTGGCTTTTTTTTTGAGGAGCATCTCTAACTGCTTCACACTGGTTTGTAGACATGTGCTGGGAGCGCTGTGTGACAGAACTACTCCAAATATGGTTCAAAACTTGCTTCCATGAGTTATATAGTGACAACTACCACATGCCTGTAGAGATTGCTGGGTTCTGGGATGACAGTTCTAAACTGTAACTGGGAGCTGGGAGATGATGAATGATGCAGTAAGGTTAGGTTGAAGAGAACAGCAGTACTTTTTTTTCTGCATGCTCATGAAACTTGACCTAGACAAAGCAGCAACCACTTACACAACAAACCTGCCTGTTACTTGTAGTGTGGTGCAAAACAGTGGACCTTAGACCTCTTTGCCTTCTTGGCTTGAGAGCCTCTTGAGAACTCTGGTCTGGAGTCGAACTTCTTACCCCACTCTAAATACATGAAATTCTAGTGACTTTAAAATCTAGATTTTAAAATAAGGGGGAAAAAAAAGGGAGGTTTCCTGAAATGTAAATGCTTCCTCCTAGTTCTAATTCTTGTATATTATGAAACACGCTGTGGCATAATTCAGTTACCTTGCCAAATGTAAGCAGGAGGAATTTGCAGAGTTTACAAAGATCTTGGTGCAGTATTCTTTGAGTATTGTGTGTTTCTTTGCTACAGTCTTCACTGTGTCAGGTATTTGGTCCACCTCAGCCCTGTTGGTAATGGTTACTATCAAAAGGAAGATAAAGTCAAGAATGAAGAAGTCCTTTTTCAAAGAAGGAGATGTTAAGTGTACTGAATGCATTACTATTTTATTTGCTTTTAGAAGCCATTTGTGCCATAGACCGTCCTGAAGAGACCATCACAGTTGATATCTGTTTCCCAGGTCTGTTAAATGTCACCTCAGAGATGAGGAAAAATTTCTCCCCCTCCCCTTAAACTCTTTTAGCCAGGGGCAGCTCAAGTAAAGATCACTTCAAAGGCAAAGCTTGGCTTGTTTTTGTTTTTTTTTGCTTGGCATTGCAGTGGCAGTAGATGGTAGCCCTAATTTTACTGTCACAGTTAAACATTATGACTATGCCTGGTCCTTTTCATATTTGAGCCTATTCGGAACATCTCTTGTGAAGATGCTGGAATTGCAGTAGCTTAAAATTGGTGTTACAGAAATGGGATCATTCCCCATACACAATAAGAGCTCTAAGGCAGAAAAAGCATGTGACTTGACATCCCTTATCTTCAGCTGCAATTCCTTTCAGGAGTGCTTAGATAAGATTAAAAGAACCAGGCTTTCTACCAACATCTCCCACTTTTTCACCTGAAGAAATTTGCTGAGAAAAGGAGCAGGCTATGGCTGCAGAATTTGAGTAATTCTAACATATCACAACACAGATGCAAATTCAAGGAGAATAGGGCTCATTTCTGCAAATCTTTGTGAAACTGAGCACTTTTTTTATGTTGCATTTGAGTTGATAGAAAAAATTCTGTTAACTCCTTTTTGTCATTTATTCTCTGTGGAAAATTGTGTAAACCAAATATTAAAAGTGCCACAAACCAAAATCTGAGAGGATTCTTCCAGATAGTTTAAACAAACCAAAACTAAATTCAACAGACTATTAATTTTTTTTTAGAGCTGTGAACTTAAGTAGCCTGAAAATGTAAACTATAATGTTCCCCAGAATATTTTAGTATCTTGTAGAGTAAACCTGCTAAACCAAAGTTTAGTGTATTGAAATTGTTTGAGGGTATTTGTGTTTATTTTTGGCCTATCCCTCCTGTGACTGGATTCTAAAATGAGCGATGAGTTACGTAGATGCTACAAGAGCAATAGCATGTGATGAAGTCCCCAGAAATACTGAATTCTTTTATGCAGAAAGCTCAATACCTGCTGTCAACTGATTTGATGCTTCTGCAAGCATGTATGCCAGCAATGTATCAAACATCTAACAAATGCATTACTCCTGTAGGTGTTTAAATCACAGGCAAAGCTTCTGTTTGGGAATCTGACATGAGAGTCTCTATGAGATATGTAGTATGTTCAGACTGAGCACATCTGGGAGAGTGGGCTGTAGTGGAGACACTGCAAGATGCACCCACATTTTTTCTTCTTCCTTACCTCTCTCCACAAATAATCTAGGATAACACTGGATTAGTTCTGTGCTCTCTTCTGTAGAATTAATTGGTATAATTGAACTAGTATCCTGAGTCAACATCATATTTGTCTACTCTTGTTCTTCACAAATACAAAATTAATCAAACCCAACAAAGCTATTTTCAATTAAACTGAATGAAATATAGGTGTGTTCCTGGATTGTTTGTAGCCATAATGCATGTAGTAAAGTCTGCTTACAGCTGAGCCCTGCTCAGCAGCTGGGTAGGTAAAATGCCAAGGAAGAGAGGTAGCAAGAAGAAGGAAGAGGAAAAGGGTCTCTGATTCCCATAGTCCCTGTAAATCGTGCCAATTATCTTGTATCTTGGAGCCTAGTTTTCTATTAGTGATTTGATACCAGAATTAAATCTGAGTGTGTGGACTATATTTTCCTACCCTGCAAATGCTTATCTGGTTTTTAGACACTGGTAATAATTCTTTAAAATATAGTACTAGCTTTTGAAATTTTGGAAGCAATAGATGGAACTTAGCTAGCTAGCAATTGCTATGATAGCAGAATGGTTTTATCATAAATCTGGTTGCAAGCATCAGTTAATATATTACTGTGTTTTCCACATCAGGAGATAGCATTTAAGTTTTGTATTTAGAATTTGCATGTCCACATGTAAAAAACAAGGTTTAAATTAATATCTAGACTATATAAAAATAATGGAAATACTGGGTTCCAGTGCAGTTATTCTTCAGATTTTAGTAATAAAACAATTATGAGAATAGCTTTACATGCTCATTTGATAGTGGCATCCAAAGGTTCAATTAGAATGAAGAATTAATTGGATGGAACAGTGTAAAAATATGATTAGGCTCCTCCATATTTAAAAACAGTGAAACATGAGCAGAGATGATAGATTCTTTAGCCTGATTTCGGGAATGTGACCCATGAGAAAATACCTTTTGCTATGGAAAAAAAAAAAGGCATATCCTGCAGCATATGATTGAGGGCATGGAGTGCAATTTTGTCCCTGCGGAAACTGGTCAGTTGTGACAGGTTTTGTAATCTCAAAAATAATAATGGTTCTCTTTGGTATTCTAGAATATGGAAAATCCTGTATTCTTACATTATAGCCCTTGAACTGAATCCCAGAGAGAATGATATTTTGCATAGCTTTCTTCTAATGTAACCTTATACTGTTAAAACCTAAGGGTCAAACTAAAATGGAAAACTGCCCACAAATCCCTGGTCTTTCACTATGTTTAACTCGGGATGAGCGTGAGATGATGACAGGTGGCTTTAAAGTACCTTTTGTCCTTTCCTAATCCTGGTTTATAGGGATTTAAACATCACAGGCATAGTAAGTAGTCAATGAACTGCTCTAGCTCATGCATAGTTTTCCTGGGATCACTGTGAACTAGGAAAATATACAGGGTGTACTGTTCTACCTTCATCTCTTCCTGGTATGCACTCTAGTTGTGTGCCTGAGTAAGATCTGCTCTGGTGACCCTAAACTATATTCAGTTTGTATGGGGTTTTTTATACTGATAAGTTAGTTCAAACCAGCAGCTTCACAGCTGTAAATCTGACCTCGCATCTCGTACTGCAACTTGATCACTGTGTCAGTTTTCGTAAGAAGTAATTGTTTTGTTATAAGAAGAGTAGTAAGAACTACTGCTTATATTTATTACATTAGTTTTGTTTGCATTCCTCTTTGCTCTCTCTTATAACTTAATATTTAAAGAATCAGATTTATGCCTGCAAGTAAATATTAGAAAGACCAGAATATACTAGCAAGGAAGGAAAAGGAACTGGGCATGTAGAAGAATATGTGATTTCATACTAGGGTAAGTGCAGGTATAGCAACAGAAATAAACAAAGGGAAGAGTAAGATTTGGGTTTAAGGTTCTCTTTCATCAAAAAGACTTTTGTGCAGAAATGGAAGAATGCTGGCCCTAACATTATATATAATTTGAATCTCTGCTGATTGTAGTCAGTGCTTCAATATTTGAAACAGTTGTAGTGTGATGACATTTGGAAAAGTTGGATGACAGTAAAATATGAGAAGAGTTTCATGTAGTTTTGAATGTATTCTGTAAGTTTTTTTGAAACTCATTTATCTGTGTTGATTTAAAATATGAAAAAGTTCACCTAAATATAATGAATTACTACACTCAGGAGACTTGTCAAAGCCCAAGCAAGATGGAATCAACAGTGACTAATGGCAATGAGGTGCATAAAGGAACAGATATGACTAAATCATATTACGAGGATGGTGTGGGATGCCTTTGTTGATTACAGAAGATGTAAATCTTTGTCTTGAATTTTCACTAGGTTTCTTTGATTGCTGGATATAAAGAGAGATACATGCTTCTGCTAGAAAAGGTAAACATTGTTCAGCACACTTTCTATTCAATAGTCTTTACTTTGGTATCTCTGAGGATCATTTTCTGCCTGTTGGATGATGGCAGCTTTTTAAATGAGAACTTCACCATTCATATATATGTGCCTTTCCACTTCGTGTTCAATCACTTCATTATGCTCAAAAGGTAACAAACCTTGAAGACCACTCAGAAACAACAGCTAATAAAAATTCAGGGAACTGATTCTCTGAAAGTTTGATTGGAAAAACTGACTGTTAACTACAAGAAGTTCCTGCTTGTATCAAGGACAACTAGAAACCTAATTTGTAAAGTCAGGCGTGAGTTTTTGTCATCTTTTATTGAAGAACACCTTCTTTTCTTCCTGCAGTACATTCAGGCATCTTATGTTTCATTTGAATAATGGTTATGGGTAGCTGTTCACTGACTGCTGATGAATCTTAGCTGAAACTACTGAACTTTGGACTTTTGCCTTTAAAGTCTAATGGAGCCTCAGTTTAACCTAATGTCTAATTTTTTAAAAAGATCTAGAAGAAAGCTTTTCAACTGTGACCTGTGGAAATAATCTGAACACTTAGGGAATTGAAGACATACTCATATCTATTTGATCACCTTGCAGCTTTTCACAAGTAGATGGCAATAGTAATATATCAGGACTGCTGAGTCCATACTCCCCTTTTTCCATCGTGCAATAATTAACTGGGTATCCAGCTTCATAAATCAAAGGTCTAAAATTTGAGCCTTGTCCTTTTAATTATTTCTGGAGTTTTGACTACAACACTACAATATGAATAAAACATTACTTTCAGGTCAGCATGAGGTTTCAAGCTAATGGCCTTCAAATTAATGAAACAACTTCTTCTACTGTACCTAATCAGCCACAGAGGATTATGGGGACCTAGGGCACTTTCATTAGTATCTCTTAAAGTGCCTGACACAAAGTGACATAGCTCCAGTTTTTCAAGGCTAAGCATTAAACAGTCATTCTTAAGGAACAAAAAAAATTTTAATATCTAGTGGATGTGGTATGTAGCTTGTGGCTCTGGTTTACAATGACACTTAAGCACAATTGTTTATCCTAAAGAAGAAAAAAAAAAAAGCAATGAACAACCCCTCCAAAGCCTTTTAAGACATCAGTAATTACAACAGGTATATTGCTTAGCTGTTCTCATACATATTTTTCAAACTTACAAACTACTGTTCCAGTGAAAATTTAGGCAAAATGAGTAAAGAATGTGTTCCAGTTTCTTGAATATGCCCTTCATTTTATAGAACTGTGCAGCTTCACTAGAAACTCAAGTGTTGCATATCTGAAATTTCTTAAAGTCACTTTTCTTACAAGAAAAGTAACTTTCATGTTGCTTTTAATTTGAGATCTCATCCTGCATGATGCTGTATTCAAAACAGTAAAACAACAGGAGGTACCTTTTACTGAGGGTCTTTAGAAGTACATTAGTCAGGAAAAATCTTAAATTTTGGAACTTCCAAATGCAAACAGGAATGCATAGAGGAAGGAGGAATTGAGTTAGCCATCTTGCAAAACACAAGTCATGACATCAAGCTGCTTTTTGATGGCAAACTTCAACCTCACAATTTTGTATTCTGTGAAGCAACTATAAAAATAACACTATATACTCTCCTCATGGTAGCTCAGGTGGATCTAACTTCTCTAGGCATGCTATCCTGTTCCTCCGGGGTAGTAAGGTACGATGTGTTGAGATGTGTTGAGATGTCGGTACGAGCAGTACAGTCAGTGTGAGGGTGTTGTGCCCCTGCTGCCGTTTGCAGCTCTTTGGCTGTGGGACTATGCTAAGAAGCAGGCACGGCCAGCGCTCTCCTGAGGGGACAAAAGGGACTGTGAATGGCAATGCTGCAGCTCCAAGGGAAAGTGGATAAAGGGGGAAGGGTGGACTACTCAAGCCAGTCACCCTGCTTGCTAAAGTTTGTGCTCACTGAACTGTCCTATATCTCATTCCCGCGAACAAGTCCCCCAAGGAGGAGAGAGGTTGGGTTTTTTTAATTATTGTAATCCTTTTGACCTCATGCATTCATGAGTTTGGTCTCTTCTTGTCAAAGTAGTTTTGCAGGTTGGCTGAATCAGGTACTATTTTCAAAGCAAATATTTTGAATATTGTTCCTTAGCAATCAGGTAAGAATTGCCAAAGTGTGGCTTATCTTGAGCTATCATTTTCTTCATATTTTTCCATTTAATTTAACATTAAAAATACATTTATACTATACAAATCAATACACTGTGTAACTTTGTTTTTAGAAAGATTGTGTTTCATAGGCCTGTTGATGTCTAGTCCTCTTTTCCAATGAGCATAAAGGCTTGTTCACAAAATTCATAGTTAGACCATATTTTCAGCTTTGGACAGTGTTTAATCACTGATGTTCAGTAACATCAGCTGAGAATCTGTCACCTGCAATGCCTCTACTGCTAAACCGTGTTCTCATTTGTTTATTCTTATTACCCTGGATTTGGCCTAGAATTCTAATTAATACTACTGATATGAAAGCTTATTATTTAGCAGGTGCTTTGACTGACTGCTTTCATGATCTCTCAAGTGTTTCATCATGGCTGTTGGAGGAATGAAACCTAACAGGTTTTAGTATGTAAGAGTCCCACTTAGGAAAGTGTTTGTCCTGAACAGAGCTGATATCTGTTATTAATAGGAAAGTATATAAATGAAAATAAGGACTCAGAGTTGTTCCAGCCTATCCTATTTCCCTTGTTAGTACCCTAAAAAGTTTTTAGAACAGGAGTCATTTGGAAATGTCTCTTTACCTCCCATTCCTTTTCAAGTACAAATTCCCTCTGTTGCTTCCCTGCAGGGCAGAAAAGGCACCGAAGGGCCAGTGAATTGGAGCTAAAGTGAGGACCTTTGTTCCTCAGAGACAGACAAAATGTTTGCATTAAGGCAAGTACCAGGATCTTGGGTAATTAGAGATAAAGCCGGGGTAAAGCATACTTTCCTGTACTTTGTGACTGTGTCAGAATGGGGCACAGGCACTTCCAGGCTGGACCAGACAGCGCTGACCAAAGGGTGGAGAGGACAACTGGAAGCTGTTTAATATTTCTTCACTTTCTTCTGCCTTCCAAGTAAATAAACTCTCTCATCTCTATATGATTACTGTTAAACTCCATCACAGGCCCATTTCTGCAGCTGAAATACACCTGGGAGTTGCTTGCGAGTGTCTTTACTGACTGTCTCTCTACTAGTCCTACTTGTTCAGTGGCAGTTACCAAAAAAGCACGTGGTTCCCATGCACTGCTTCTTGTTCCAGGATGCACTAATAGAATTCCAGGTCGAAAGAGAGAAGTTGTAATGCGCCACTAACCAGAAGACCTTGAGGAAACTTTTGGCCACAGTGTCAGCTGCATTGTGCAATCCTGACTCTGTGATTTCTGTTCTGGACCAATTCACATCTCCTCGGTTTAATGTTTCTCACATTCATGTGATCTGGGGATCCACCTTTGATCCAGTCTTCTGAAAGTCTGTGCTCTACTTATGAATAGGCATTAGATGTTTGGGAACTATATAAGCTAAGGCTCTCTCTTTATTAGTTTGAGATTATTTGGGTTTGGTTTGTTCTTTAAATCCTTGAAAGAAAGTATCTCCCTGGCAAATAATTTCCATTGTTTTAGATACTATGAAATGTGATGTGGCTTATATGAGAAACTTGGTGAACTCAGCGCTATTGTCTGCTTTTCTTTGTTGTGTTGTAGAGTTGAAATTAATACTGGTTCCTTGTATAAGATGTAACTCAGTGCCTGAAAATGTGATTTTCCTGTTTATGGAAACTTCTGCTCACAACGTATGTATTTGGAAAGATTAAGTGGTGAAGTGCAAATACACATTGCTACTGTGGATACCCATGAAAACAACTAAGTCTGTTCTGCCTGAAGCTTGATGGCTTTGATGCAAACTGAAGTGGGCCTTAGGTGAAGGAAATGTCTCAAGAGTAGTACCTCTAAAGAGACCCTCCTGCCTTTAATAGCCTCTTACTAATGGAAGCCTCTAACACACACACACACATACACACAAATTGTTGCTTTCTGTAAAACTAAGGTTCAGTAAAGAACTAGGACACTTTAGATTGTAGAATAGCAAAGATGGATGAAATCTGAATAATTGCTGCAGTTGGGGACTTGTATTATTACCCAGCCACAGAGACTGTCCTTAGTTTAAATTTGTATGACTTGTCATTACCAGTGTTCTCTCAAAAAATGAGCATGGCTTTAGTATGTTTAAAATGTAGCCTTGCTGTAGTATAAGTACACAAAAATAACAAAAAAAGCTTGTCATGATAAAGACATAGGATTTAATGATGAAACTTATATGTTAAATTGGAAACACAGCTTGTAACTTAAAATATTTTCTTTGTGGAAACACCTGGATTTATCCAAGGACAGACTGACCACAAGATTACTGAATGCCAATGGCAATTACAGCTTTATCGGATAATGCACTGGGCAGATCGTTAGCCTCTGTAAACTGTCCCAAGAAGTTCAGAAGAGACAAATTTACAGGTGCAAATCTGACCCTCAGTTTCTTTAACTGAATGTATATCTTTTTTTTCTTTTTTAACTATCAGCTTTGTATCTTTACCTAGTCATACATCAACCCTGATGTTTCTGTCTGTCTGGTAAGAATTGCATGAGTTTGGACACTGACTTGAACTGAACTTTGGTCAAAAGTGAAGCCTTTTAAATTTTAACTTCCTTGCTTAGTGTGCATCTGTAATATTTAAGCACCATAGTTGCTAGTTCTAAATTACACTTTTAACTGCTTTTCTGAGTGCTTGCTTACAGCAAAAACCAGGCAAGCAAAGACATCCCAAACTGTATTTTGAATTAAGAGTAGATTTCAGTAAACAACTGCATTGCCTGTGTTTTCTCCCTCTAACTTTCTAACAGATATACTCTGCATCTTCTTAAACATGCAATAATCAACTAAAAATCCCTAAGTCTAGTTCACTCAGAAACAGTCAGCTGCCATTTTAGTCAACAGGAAGCTGAGAGGGAGAGGTGCATTACACCCACATGGGCAATTGTGGATGTAGTTATGGGAAAGCTTTGAGGAATTTTGATTCTGATCTTGCAGCTCTAGTCTTCATGAAGTCCTGTTTAGTGGTGTTCAGCAGGACAGGGTCCCTTTAGTTCAATAATAAGGTGCCATGATAAAGTGAGTGGAGAAAATTTTAGATGAAGTAAGCAGAGAACACCATTGTCCTGTGGTGGCTCCTTCGTTACTATCATTCCTCAGCAGTAAAGCATCTTGGCTGATCAGTTCGTTTGTCTCTGAATGCAAATTTTGTCTTCTGAGTGCAAAGAAAAATGGGTGGGAAGGGCTTGATCCACTGTCTCAGTACAGGGCTTCCCCTCACTGTCAACAGCATCTCCAGCATTCCTTTTGTAGAATCCCGCTTGCCTACCATCATGTGGGAAGTACAGATGAGTAGAAATGGTGATAGTGAATGGGGCAGGAGCAAACCTTCTGGCTGCCAACTGTTTGGGAGTGAAACATAGGTAGGTGCCTCCCAAAGCTTGTATCCAGGTCACCTCAAACATACAATGGCAGAAGACTGTACACAGCTCCCAGTCTGGGGTTGCAGCTCCCAAGTGCTGTTTGCCCTGTTTGAGTGTTGCTGGGGTGTGAACTGGTTTAAACAATTCCTCTTATAATTAAGAACGGTCAATCTGTGTGTTGGCTTTACAGGCACCCATCTGTACAGAGCAGATCTGCTTGCTCCCCTCAGAGGATCCCTTCCTTCCCTCCCCATCGGCCTTGTTTGGGGATTAAAGCAGCAGCGGCCCCATACACAAACGCAGCTGGTTCCGTTTGGTCAGCCTGAGCCTTGCTGTGAAACCACGACAAGAATTCCAGTAAGTTGGCAACACTGAAACACAAAGAAAACAACAATAGGAAAAGTCCTTCCGTGCAGAAAGGAATGTTTCAAGCACTGTTCCCCTACAGTGAAAGGAGAGAGAGGGTGGGAGGGAGGAGAGAGATTTGAAGAGGGCATGTCTCCCCCTCCCCCGGCAGCTCTGGATCTTGTGATGGAGAGATCTTATCCTCTCTTTGTGATTCAGAGGTGCCAGGAAGCTAATTGAATATTCTGATCTGCCCCCAGTGTTTCTTGTGGCTTGACCCCGGTGCTGTGTCGTACCACTACACCAAACAGCCCTGAACCTGCATAAATCACAACCTTGCAAAAGCCTGTGCTCCACATCTTCTCTCCCCACCCCCCCTTTTCCATCTTGATAGATAGAAACCTTTACGAAAAGGTTTAGAGGGATTAGCGTCCTAGAGGACCTGGAGAAAAATCACAGTCTGCTAATAAGCAGCAACATGTTCCTTTGCAACTTTTGCAGGAGCAATACAGGCACCTCTACCCCTTAATTGAAACTGCAGTCCGTGGCAAAAAGAAGAAGCGTTAAGCTTTGAAATATTGCTTAAGTTCTGTTGCAGCATCAGCAAACAGCCGTTGCAGTATAATGAGCATGGCATAATGCTCATGCAAATGATATATGGTTTCTATAATGGTGGTGTTATTGAAATTAATCTGACAAAGCCACTTGCAAGACAAGTAGACCCATCCTTCCTCCCATGGTATGTATGTATGGGCAGTAGTCATTGTTGACATGCATGTGTATGTGTGCACACATGCAGAGAAGGGAATAGCTCGGCATAATTAAATGTTCTACATGGAAAACTATTTCTGACTAATATAAAACAAAATAATGATTTAACTTCACACAGTTTATATATGATGCTTCTAATCCCACAAGCAAAGCCTCCAAAATGTTTGTCCTTTTACCAAGGCTGCATTCCAGCCTGAAGAATTAGGGTATCTTTATCTTTCCCCTGTGATCCTACAGACTGCTCTACCCTTGTTAAGAGGGTATATCGTTCCCGAAATGGCAGCAGTAAAACACAGGCAGACATTTCATGTGTGCTGCACACACTGTTGGAGAGTTCGATCTAGAGTAGGGTGTCTCCAGCTGATATCTTAAGAATTCACAGCCAAAGCACTTTACCAAACTGATTTCATCAGCTAAGAAAGTGCATAAGTAAGTTTCATCTCTACAGTTTTCCTTTCACAGTATTTATGTGAGGAGTACTAAATTCTTAGCTTTACCCCTGCATTGATGAGTAGATGTTGTGACGTTTTTCAGAGTTATCAAAACTACTTTTCTTGTTTGGAGCATGTCTTTGGGACGCTAAAACCTGGGACATATTTCACTTGCCATCTGCAATTCCCCGATCTACTCAAACTACATGAGTACTCAAAATACAGTGTAGCACCAATGGACTCTGATACAAAGTCTGCAAAGTGCAGGGACTTGGAAGCATCTTGCCTATCCTGCAAAGTGTGGAAGGAGGGGCAGAGGCAGCCTGTGGCTGCAGGGCCTGGAGCAGTGCCTGATTCCCGCATGCTAGTTCCGGGGCCGCCGGGTATAAAGAGCTTTATCCAATGTCTGGAGGGTGGGAGTTTATAGAAAACGCGATGTCTCAACAGGCGAACACGCCTTTCTCCTGGAACTAGCGGGATAAGAAAAAGAAACCAGGCTCCTTGTGCAGCTGCTGTGCAGATCAGCACCCCGGAGCCGAGGAGCCAGCTCCTGAGGAAGCTGGAGCATCCCAGCCCAGATGGGACCTCACCGTCGGATGGATGGAAGAGCAGCAACTGCTTGCAAACTGCTCATATTATTCACTGCATGCATAATGCGGGGCAGTTGCCAAGGTAAGCGCTATGCTCCAGACTCTCCGGACTGGGACTTGCACCGCAAGGAGCACATCCCTCTCCGGGGAATTCTATGAGAAAAAGACAAAAGTGCCTGAAAGTAGAGGGTTAATGGGCGCTGATTCAAGGAGTTCTTTCTAATAGCTAGGGGAGACAGCTGGCTCTTTCCAGGAGTCATTTGTTGGAGTCCGTTTCTGTTGTGGAAAAGGAAGTAGTGCCTTAAGAATACCACAAACACCACCGGCTCTTTACCTTCACTTCATTTTGGTTTTAAATTATTCCAGGATGCTTTCTCTGATGGTTTTTCTGGTTTGTACAAACTTTTTTTTTCCTGATTGTACAGGACGATAACACACAAATGTGGCTAAATTTGGAGGGACAGATCAGACATTGTAACTCCACTATCTAAACTCGCAGTTTTACAAAGATGCAAGTGGGCAGTTTTTCCTGTTACTGGCTGTGGATAAGGCAAAAAAACCCTCCACCCCAGACTTTTTGCGTTTTTTTCCTTGTGATCTTTGTGCCCTTCTTGCTACTGGAGTATGGGTGATTTTGCAGAGCAGAGTTCACCTGCATTCCAAGAGCTGGTTTGGTGACCACTGAAGTTGTACCTAGAGTTGTTTTTGATGAGTGCACAGGCTGCGGCACTTGCACGTAGACAGGTTGGGCTGGGAGGTGGGGGGCTGGTTCCGCATGGACACGCTTGTGTACGTGTGGTATATGCAGTCATTTACAGAAGGCTATAAGAAAGAAACAGATGCTAAGTCTGGAGCACAATAAGCTCCCCTCAGTCGGTCTCAGACGCAGATTTGAAGTTGAGAGAGGGAGAACTTTTTCTCTGGGCTTTACTGTTGCTAGGCGACATCGAGGAGCATGTGACGGGCAGAGCAGGCTGAGTGCTGCTCCTCTGGTACTAATCTGGCTGCGAGGGATGGAGTAGCCGTGTCCCCAAGTCCTCTCTCCGGCCTGTGACTGCAGCCCATCTTCTTGCCTTCCCCTTCTTCTCGCAATTTAATTGTCTTGAAGTGCAAATCAAACCTGTCTTGTTGGAGCAAGAGTGGCTGGAGTGCATTTCCTCCACCCCGTGTATTGACCTGCAGTCCTGCTGGTTCTGTGTGTCTCTGTGTATTACGTGTGTGTTCAAATTGTTAATCTGCTTTCTTTGCTCAACTCTTAGTTTAAGCTCCTTAGACAGAATCAACTAAGTAATTATTCTGCAACTGCTGCTAGCAGCTCCCACTTATGAGCAAGGAAATAAGAGATAGCTAATGTGCAGCAGGAGACCTGCAAAAACTCTGGCCAAGGAGGTCACACTGGGCAGAGTTAATCCTATGCACTATTATTTTACATTGGATAGAATGGAAGCTGCAGTGCAGATTAAAACTTTATTTCTTTGCTCTACAGTTCTTTGTGATTGTTCAGGACGTGCCTGGTAAATGATATGACAGAATACACAGAGAGATTTGAACTAGTATCCATAGGTAGTGGAACTACGGAAGGTTTTTACTTTTATGGTGTCTCCCTGTTCCTCTGTCGCCTCCCCCTGCCTTCAGAGTAGAATAACTGTTCAAATGAAACAGTATAAATGATAGTGCTTTTCCTTGATTTACCTAATTCTGGTTTTACTGGAATTGAATGTACAGCTTATAAATGGAATAAAAATGCTGCTTCTCATAATTGCTAGCAGTACAGAGTTTGGTTCTGTAACCTTTATAAGTCTTGTTGCCTGTGGGGTAATTGTTCTCAGAAAAATTTGCTTCTGGAATCTCAAAAACTGGTTAAGCGAAGGTAGTGTCAAGCAGAAGCGTAATGGGACTATGGTTAATGTTTGTTTTGAGGAATATCAAAGTGCTTCACACTCATAGTCAGAAATTAGAGACAATGGATGGATATAGCTCAGCAGTTTTGCAGAGAGCAAATGAGATCATTAGGGCAACTTCACATTTGAACAATGACTTCTTTAATGTTACTGCAAAGCATACTAGATCTACATACTCATGCAATATTCTACATAGTATCTGTTACTGGGCTTACCTTGTCTAACATGGAAGGCCTGCTGTACTTTTTTTTAATGAGGATTTAGTACCTATGAGTGTTTGAATTTTTTTTTTTTGTTCTTGATGGTTGAACATCAGAAGAACTGTTGTTTTAATTTCTTTATAAAATCATTAATATATATAAAATAATATCTAAATCATTAATAGAACTCTGCTTTTCTGTATAAAAAAAGAAACTTTCTTTCTAGACACAAAGTATGAATAACATTCTTCACAAATCTAATAGAGTAGTATTTCTGTAACCTATATAATTCAGATTACTTAAATTTCATTCATTGCTTTTTGATGTCCCTTAGGTCCTGATGACCTGCTTTCAACTAAGATGCTGTAAATCTTCCAGAAAATAAATGTATTAGTATTAAAATAATATGAATTATTTAATAAATGACATTGGTATTAATTTTTGTCACAACTTCTGTTAAATTAGTGCAAGTTACGAAACAGCAGCGACATCCTCTTTTCCAGACTTGCGTGTACTTACACTGAAATTGTGGCTTTGCTGCAATTCATTACAAAATACCAAATTGCTATGTAAAGGCCAGGATTCCACTTTATTGTATAGTTTACAATCTTTAAATTGTTGTTTGCATTTCCTCTCTTTCTGGTGGATACTTCTGAGGATCTTTTTATTTCTTTAGCATGCTTCATGTATAGAATCATAGCCGGCAGATTCACTTTGCTTTGAATTGTTTGAGATCTATGATTGCTTAGCCATGCTGTGAATTTTCCGTGCTCATAATCATAATCGTGGAAACTTTTGAATTCTGGGAAATGCAATTGGAAATGCAAGCATTTCCATTAATGGTCTTTCTCTCTACATATATGCAAATTTTTTTAAATTGTACATTCTCTGTTAAGAGGCCAGAAGATCACAGCTAGGTTGACTTCTAGTATTTATTTTTTTGCTTCTCTTTTCAATAACTCATCGTTTACTGATTTTTTTTAAGGTTTCTGTTGTAGATTTTTTCTTGCTTGTTTGTTTGTTTGCTTGTTTTATTTTAGGAAAGCTGATTAGCTGTTCTGTATGCATCCTGGCAAAATGTGATTTGTCCAGAAACTTTGCTGTAACATAAAAGTTAGTGCACCAAATTGGATTTGCATCCTAAATCTCTGCAATGATAAATCATCAGCTTAATGCATCCCAGGCCAATATGAGTAAAATTTGTTACCATTATAAGGTCTCTGTTAGTCTGAGAATGAAGGCTATTCTAAGAATGAATGCATATGATGTGATATCTCAGAGATCACAATGGATGTTTGCACGAAGTGGGACAGGCCAGAAAGGAATAGATATGGTAAGACCGAGCAGAGAAGAGGTACAGCAGCTCTTTTTAGAATGGTGTGGAGAAACATACTTTTCCATCAGGCATTGTAATAGTTCAATCTCCAAATTAATAATTCAGTGGTTTTTAGACATTGTCTTCACTCAAATCTACTTAATTTGTCTGTAGGATGATGTACAGTGACGTTGCTGTAGGCGACAGGCCAGAGTCAGCATTCATACTTCCTTGTACAGCACTGAGCACATTTAAATGACAGGGAAGCCTGTCTGTAAGATTCCACCCCTGCCAAGACCTAGTGTTTGAAGACCTTGAGTGAGACTTTCCTTGGGGACCGAGGATTTGGAAATAATGAGCAGGGAGAAAGGATGGCAAGAAAAATGAATATGGCAATGCAATCATACAATTGAATGGATATTGTGCATGACCTGAGGACTGCAGTGTTCATAATCCTGCACTAGTGCCATTTTCTTAGTTTGTCTTGGAGATGTTCTCACACAAAATCAAGAGCCGAAATCCCACTCAGTGTCCATCTACCTGGTTCTGAACTGGTTTATTTCTTGAGGTCTGACAATTCAAAAGTACCTATCAGTGAAACATGTTATAGTCTTCTCACATTTTAGTTTGTGAGTATTTCTGTGCACTAACAGGTTTAGGAGGGTTTTTTTTGTTCCTTTTAATGAATAGCCCACTTGTGGTACATCTCTTGAATTTTCTTAATAATTTACTCTTTTTCTGTATTCTGTTCAGTAAAGCATATCAGGTATTTGCAAAGTAATCAGCTAAAGCAAAGAATGGAGCAAACCACAGAAATTTAGTTAAAAATTGAAAGCAGTAATTGGATGACACCTGGTTAGATTTAGGTTCTATGCCAAATGCTAAGATTACAGTAAATAATTAAGTTTACAGGAGTGAAGACAAATAGAGACAGAGCATCTAAGGAGATTTTAACTAAGATAAATGTATGATGTGTACGATGCTTCTATTTCCCTGTAAGACAACCCAAAACCTTCTTTCATATATTGAGCTGATTGGAAATTTGAGCAATGAAATCCTACTTTAATCCAGATTTACTTGCCATGTGTTTTGCAGGAAATGAGCAAAGATTCATTTGGGGGAAAGGTAGAATGCAATTTCATTAAAGCCTTTTAATTCTTTTCCTTTTGGGCTTCCTGGATTGACATGAAGTCGGTCATACTGTTTGGAGCCTTTCCCTTCCATATACCTTCTTGGACTCTTAGATTATTGCCAGATCAAAGTCTAGTGGTATTTGGGTTTTTTTAACTTCCCATTCTTTAGCACCGAACCTGGAGGTTCTTCTCTCTCTCTATATATATATATTTTTTAAATCTGAATACTCTTTTTTTTAATTGAGCTATAAGCAAGCACATTGTAGAGGAAGTTCAATTTATCCTTTATGAATATTGGATCAAAATCTGTTTAGTCTGCCTACAATACTTATTTTTAGATCTGAGAGGTTGTGATAACTTTTCAGATAGACAAATATGTAACTTGAATCATATTGTACTATCACTTTTTTGATCTGGAGTTGTATCTCCTTTTCCAGAGCTCTTAAAACATACTGGGACCATATAGGACTTCGGATGCTTCAAAGGAAATTACACTTTCTAGAAGTTGTCATTGTTGATGCTAAAGGTTCCTTCTAGTTAATGATTGACAGGTTGACATCTGTTTAAAGAGAAGTGGATGTTTTTATTCCACTACGGCTAATCAGCGATGATAATCAGATAATTTGCCTGTTTCTTTTTAGTAGCTTATACTGAATGTGGCAGATAAAGGACAAAGATGCTTATGAAATTATTTAAAATTAAAGTGCTTCTTTATATAATTTCACAACAATACATTATTCTTAAAATTATTGGAGCTGTTTCTAGATGAAGGAATAAAAGGTTTCTTTTGAGTCATCCCAGTGTGACTCTTTTAATTTCAAAGAAAGTACCCTGAGTTATACTGGTCTAAGACATAGAAAATAGGATTCAGGAAGACTAAACATCTCTTTTAATAGCTTGGTATTGTTTTAGATCAATTTTGAAGTCCACTTTGTAATGATAAAGTTAATTTTATTAACTGCTTTTTGCTTCCTTGTCTCAGTACACTTTTAGAACAGTTTAAAAAAATGAAATTTAATGAGTATGCATAGAAATGTCTAATGGAATGGATTGCCTTTAGTGGATTCCTTAAGCTTTTACTGTTGGTTTCAAGGCTTTTAATGTTTTCTTTGTTTTGCAATGCTTAAAGTGGATTAGAGATCAAGGATCACTGTTACAAGTTTTGTTTTGGATTAATGAAATGACATGTAAGAGTTGACTGAAATGGTCCTACTTCTATGACCTGTTCTATTTTATATTTTTAACATGAATAAGTTGCCTTTGTTTTACAATCAAGAAGTCAGATCTTCAGCAAAAGGGCACTGTTTACAGCAGCAGTGTGTCTGCCCAATTATTTTCTTGCACAAGCAGGTCATGATACTACACCCTGCTGAGCTGAGTCAGAGAATGGGGATCCATTCCAACTGGGACTGCCTTTGATGGGGATTGCAGTGTCATTCTTTTGTGGAGCAAGAAGATTGGGGGTTTCCTTGTCTTCTGTGGCATCTCTTTAAAAAAAAAAAGACATAGTCCACAAGATATCCCAGGAACTGATACATTCACTGATGTGTTTAGAATCTAGGGAATGGTTTTTTCCTTTATAAACCATGGCGCACATTTATCAACTCAGAGAAATATACCACAGAAAGTTTAGTGTATTTTGAGGAAGTATAAGACCTGCAGAACTGGAATAGAAACATCAATAATCCTCCTCAGATTTGCCCCGCAGAATGGGGGCAAAATTTACTGTGTAAAGTTCCTGTCATTCAACACCAGTGGGAGACTCCATTTAAATCTGATCGAGCCCTTGTCATACCTTGCCATCTAAGGGCACAGTTCTGAGAAGTGATGAGCCAAGTGAACAGTTCACTGCTGCTGGAAGTAGGATGCCCCACTCTCCTTCCCTCTCTTCTCTAATGTCCCGTGCCCATGTTGCTGCCAGCCTAGAGTTGTTGGTGTGTGCTTTGTGCTAGCATACCACTGCTCATCAGACCTTCTCTGAGGTGCTTTCACTTAGAAACCTGAGGGAAAGCTAAACCAGGCCTAGGGAATTAGGTGATTTCCTGGTGGCTTAGTGATTTTGAGCAGCATGCAGGTAGTAGTAGGGGAGTAGTTACTGGAGTTTGGAAAAGAAAGAGTAAGAAGGAGAGTGCAAGTGCAAGAAAAAAAGGTGTCGGAAAGAGGGAGAGAAAGAGACACTCTCTTTTTCTGTGGTAAGTCAATGGATTGTGTCTGCTGGTCGTGCAACAACTGCCTAATGCTACTGCTAAAAACGTAAAGGCAATGCTTGGCTAGCACGCTGGTAACAAGAGTGGTCCATCAGGGCTGTAGTGAACAAGTGTTAGCGCTGGCAGAAACCCTTTTGTAAAGTTGTCCAGTGTAATCAGATGGCTTGGCTTCAGTGGGACTGCTCACGTGTTCACTTTTGAGCAGGATTATAGGGCTGTTCTCAACTTGCAATGCAATAGATGAACTGGACGATAACCAAGCACATGGAATGCTGCTGCAGTTTTTGTTGGCCTTCTACCTGTGTTATGAAAAATAACTTTTACTGCTGTAAGGCCTAGTAGTTTTTTAAACCATTTCATGTGAAAGAAAAAAGCTCCAGTTTACATCTGAAATGAGTGACAAAGTCTGTGGTGTCTTCCATAAGAATATTTGAGCTGTTTTTACCTTTTTAAGCTGTATTACCTTTGCAGTTTTTACTTTTCTCTATGAAGTCAGCCACTTTTAAGCCTTGCTGAAATTGAGTGCAATACTTTAACTTGTTGGCCTAGTTAACTTTTTCTAATAGGAGACTTAAATCCTAAGAAATTTCATAAGGCAGTAGAAGGAGAGAGAGACTCCAATTATCACCCTGCTAAACAAAAAAATCTCGTCATTATACATTCTCTATGGAAGCACTGACTCTCTGGCCAGCAATATTGCAGGCATGTTGCAATCTTCTAGCAGGAGTTGTGAAAGACTGATGGAAAACTATTGCTATGAGGAAGGGATTACAATTTCAAGGCTACAGGCCTGTAGGCAAATGCCTGCAGTTCTCTGAGCAATGTTATTTGTATGTTGTGTGCTACCACTGCCGTACTTGGGAGGCAATGTATGCCCTTCCTGTTGTTTTGTGTGCTTCCTTCTGGATGTAAGGACATAGTGGGCAGTAGACAGTGTGCAGTACTTTTATGTTCTTTTGTTTCCAAGGATGTGGCAAGTGTAGGGCTTATGGAACTACACAAGCTGGAGCAGTTCTTCCCTACTATTCACTTCTGTGCCTGGAACGCTGCTTAGCGTAGCTAGCTAATATAATTAAGGGAATTACTTAAAATATTATGCCTAGCAGCCACCAATGAAGGGAAGTTACAGCAGAATCAAGCATTCTTAAAAAAATCCAAATGGATGAGTAAATTTGACAGTTAAAAGAGTTTGGATGGTTAGGGAAGATCTAACTAAAATGCCTCCATTGGGGTTAACAGGAAGAGTAATATTTCAGTGGGAGATGGTATTTCTTATATCTGTCCTCCTCTGATGAATTCAAGGATTTTGTCTTTTTAATGATAGGCAAAGGATGATTTAATTATTGTTTATTTTCAGGTCCATTAAGATAAAGCTGCATTTTGTGTGAGCATATTGGACAACAGTGTTGTTTCAGTTCAGGTGATCCTGGCAGGGGGTTTGGAACTGGGTGATCTTTAATGTCCCTTCCAATCCAAACCATTCTGTGATTCTGTGATTGTTCATTTACTCAGGCCTGCCTTACCATATGGAATTTCCTTTTCAGGAAGCTTGATAAGGAGTGATCAGCCATTAGCTGCAAGCTGAAACAGAGTCACTGCTGTATAAGGGAGAAACGTGAAGTGACAGTGCATCCAAAGAAATATGTGTAGTTCCCAATGTCATGGGCAGCATTAGAATATCTGTCTAGGCACATTAGATGCTTGTAGCATGTGGTTTATCTCTTTACTGTACTGAAACATCTATTCTGCAATTTTGAAAATGTTCTCACATGTTTAGTTTGCAATAAGTAACAGTTGCAATTTTTGAAGTGCCAAATGATGACTAGTGCCCTGTAAAGCTTTGGGACACAGCTTAAATTGTCTTTTTTTTAAAATCTAGAATCCTACTAATAAGATAGTGAAGAATTTTGTTGTGGATATATGTTCTGTGGTGGGAAGACAGAAATAGCTTTCATTTTGTGTGCTTACCATGTTTTATTTTCTGTAAGGGAAAGTGGATAATTTTTGCATGACAAGTTTCATTTTTCGTTGAATAGCTCATGATATAATATTATAGTAAGGTTTAGGATTTGGCAAAGTGTTATATGTTGCATAGCAATTTTCATTCTAGCAAAGATACATAAAAGAAATACTAAAACTACACAATTTCACTGTCGTAAACTGCGTTGGAAGGCTCTTACTGATGTGAATTCCTACTGCTACAATGACTCATCAGATTTCAGGAGTGCATGACTGAATTGAATGCAGGTCCTCATCTCAGCATGGGGTCTAATTTTGAGAAAAAACAGCACACTAGTTGGAAAATTTACTTAAAAAACAGTACAGCTCTCAAAATGAGTAGAGCTTCCTGAGAAGTTTGTTTTATATGCATCTATTGGACTTTTCTTAGTGATATGTACTGTACATGTTCTCTTTAAGTTGTTTAAGCACTTTTTTTTCTATTTCCACACACTGTAGTTGTAAATACTTCCTAATCTTGAAGATTTTCCTTGTTTGGTCATATTCCCCCCTCCTTCTGTTAGCCAGTTGTTATTCTACAGCAGCCTTGGGGCCATTAGCAAGATTCATTCTTATGAAAATGTTTGGGATGCTTCCTTCTGTGAGTAACTGAGGGTGTCTTTATTTCTTCTGTGTTTGCTTGTTCTTCTTCCTTTCTATGTCATTTGGTCAATTAGAACAGATTTTTGCATATTTAATGTGCCATTGATGAAAAAGAAGCTTCTGAGATTTAGGAGAGCTCCTACAGTGTATGCTTTCCTAGAGATCACGGGGCTTGCTTCAATTATGCAGCTAACACAATCACAACTGATTTGTGTGGATTAAGACACCTAATGCCAAGACAACTGGTTGAGATTACCCAATTTAGTGCAGAACATGTCCTTTACATGTAATGTATCTGAAATACAATTTTGTATTGAGAAAGCTACTGCAGGTACTGGTTCTCTTGAATTTGGCCACACAGATAATGCCTTTACTAAATTCTCTTAAGAAGGGAGTACAAATAGTTTTTGTTAGTTTCATCCTGGAAAATACTTATATAAAGTTGAGATTAAAGAAAGTGGCCAACAAAAATTAATGCCTGATCCTCCGTTATCACTGAAGTACAAGAAATTTGACAGTGAGTTAAATGGAAGAAGGAACCTGGTCTGTTCTATATAAGGAATATTTGCTTTATCAGTAGAAAGGAGTATCACCTCCTGTCTATTAGAATTAGCCCTTGCTTAAAGGGATTATTTCTCATTCCTGCCTTGTTCTAGGAATAAGAAGATAGTAATAGTTTATTTTTTGCTTTAAAAAAGTGTGTGAGTTGAAGCAAGATTATAAAGGACCTTAATTTTTATTGATTTGCTTGTAGTACTGCATCATGTAAAAGATACATGCTGTGAATATGTGCTGTTTGTGAGCATGTATGATAAACAAACTCTAATGGTTTTAAATTTAAGAAGTTTATTTTTTTTTACTTTCAAGGTCAGTGTGAATAATTTTAAAATACTAAATATCTTAACTTTTTTTACTTTTTCCAGAATGATTGGATTTAAAGTGATAATGTAGAAATCACACTTATTTTGTTCTGAGGACCAGAGTTTTAAGAAAAAAAAAAAATTAAAACAGAGATTTTTTTCCCCTAAGTGGTCCATATGTGGTTTATCAAAAAATTTATTATTTATTATAATTTATTATTAATTCAGGCTTATACTTGAAAAAAATAAAATTGAGTAGATTTGTTAAAAAATAATTCATAAACCATTTCTATTTTTATCAGGCTGCTTGCAGTTGTTGCTTTTTCAGTTAATAAAGCTGAAGTAAGGTAGAGAGTATGAGGATTATGAATATCTTTAACGTTGCTAGGAGGCATTTACAGTGTCATTCCTTTGAACTTGTTGTCTGCAGGAGACTTGAACTCTTTTTTCTTTGCAGGAAAGCTTTCCTGCTTAGTTTCAGTAGATTAAAATCCTGAATTTCTTTAATTCTTGGATTTATGTTGAGGCATTAGCAAAAATTAATCTATAGTCCTCTTATAACTGTATTAACTCAAAACAAGTAGTTTAACATAGAGTACACTAATTTTAAGTATTTTTATGAAAGATTTTGCATGTGAGCATTACTAAAATGAGATTTGATGCTTTAGTTTTAACAATGGCTTTAATTGACAAGTGTCTGTATGTGCAACATGCTGACACAAAGCATAGACTATAATGCAGATTTTGCTGGGGTTTTTTTTGCTGCTTGTCAAGTAAAGGGAAACCATAAAGATCTGCTGATGCTGCAGTGAAATGTGATATTTCTAAGTCCATATTTTCACTTTTGGTCTTGAATTTTAAGGTGCTTTTTATTATAAATCAGTGAGTAAAAATTTACCATGTAGGTATTGGATCTTGTCTATCAGAATAGAACCCATTTCTTACAGCTTCTGATACCTGTCATTGTGCTGAACACAGCACAATGTGGTTTACTCAAGACTGAGTCTAGCTAGTGCCAGTGAAGAACCAGATCTGTTGCTTCAAGTTCTGTCCTTTATCATTTCCACCACTGCCCTCTGACTCCCACCCCCAAATAATCTGCAATGTGCCTTGCTACTTGTACTGTCTAATAAATGCACCAGCCAAAGGGAGCGTGCCTCTCATGTACTGTGCCTTTCCGAGTGCTAACAGAGGGACAGTAGAATATGACTCTGTGTTGGTGAGGGGAAGAACAGGGCCGTTTGGCCTCTTGACATCGGGACTCCCAGGTGAGTTCAAGAGTCTGTCGTCTTTATGCTGCAAACTGTCTGGGTATGGCCCTTCTTTTTGTTACGTCATTGTACAGCGCAAGGCACAAAGAGCTGCTGAGCCTGTAGATACTCTTTTACTAATAATAATCTCGTTATATGTAATTGGATGATAATTCAGTAAAATAAATCCTACACTTCCCTATTAACATTGTGTTTCTGTCTCTCTGGCACTGCAGGTATTCTGCTATAGGTTGTCCCTTGACTAGTCCCCTGTCTGCCTACTGATCTGTATACAAAGATCTTACAGCCATGTGAAGTGCACATTTGCAGACACACATTTCTACTGCCTTTTTGTTGATATTGTCAGTTAAAATTGTTTCTCTAATGTAATCTAGTTTAGAGACACATAGATACAAAAGCCATTTTATGTTGCAAGGTCTTGAAGACTGCAGATAAATCTGCTGCTTTCTGTAATAGCTATAAATGCTTATGTGGTCTGTTTTTTGTAAATCAGAATAGTTTATATTAAATATAATGAAGTTTGAATAGTGTAGAAAGACTGAAGGTTAAATATTGTCTCAAGGTATATGAAATTTAGCATAATTTTATCAGACTATTTTTCCTTGTATTTTAAATAATATTTTTTCATTTGCCTATTGTAATTGCTACAGAATACTGCTTTTCAATATCATAGGATATTGTACAATAATAAGCTAAAGTTTTTCCTAAACTATGGATTTTGCTTCTTTCCCCATTACTGTGGGGGAACAGAGGTGGAATTTACAGAGGTTCACCTTCCCCTCCCTGAGCATTCCAAACACTTGTGCTGTTTGGCATGTAATTAAGCGAGGCAAAAATCTGATATCAAAATGTATGGACGGTGATTCTCCAGGATTCTTTTACCTGGAAGGCCACTGGAATGGGCTGCTCTGTTTGGGGGCTGAATGGGAACAGAGAATAGGCTTAGTTGGAAGACAGAAAGGGAGAAAAGAGAGCTTCTCACTTATTTTTCTCACTTACTTTTCTTTTTGTGAATTTTATGTGGAAGAGGTTTGTAATGCACAGTTTGTTTGCATTTACTTGTTAAAAACCTGCAGATGTATTAAAAGTGGAACTGTTCAGTTGAAAAAAATTGCCTTGAAGAAGATTACTCTTTTAAGTTAAAAAAAATAAATCTGTTGAGGGAGTTGATTCCTGAAGTGTAAAGTATTTGCAGCAGTGTAAATTTGATTTTTGAGTGGACAGTTTGAGAATAGTACAATCTACC
Organism: Cephalopterus ornatus; assembly: GCA_013396775.1. Classification (NCBI taxonomy): domain Eukaryota; kingdom Metazoa; phylum Chordata; class Aves; order Passeriformes; family Cotingidae; genus Cephalopterus; species Cephalopterus ornatus. Next base: position 823,556 of record VZRE01003104.1, on the reverse strand, counting down.
CTGGGCTTAATACGTTCCTCATTACTTTAAATCCTTCATTCAGGCTTAACTGTTAAAGAAGTGTTAGCAGTTCTCAAAGGTATTGTGAGTACAAGGAAGGGAGAAGGAATGAGGGGGTTTGGCCTATTCTGTGTAGTCAGAATGAACAGTCATGACCCTTAATCTGTGGATGACAAATGTAATTCAAAAGATTTGTAGTCAGAGTTAAAAGTGTGAGGGACTTCAGGGTTGAATGGGCAGGTAAAATATGTGTGAATAGAATAGAAAGGACTAGAACTGTTCAGGAAGGAACTGCAAGGAGTCAAAAGTAATGCAGTGGCAAAGAGTAAGGCTGTATTGGTTTCTACTATAAGTCAAACATAACATTCTGGTTTTGATACAAGGTGATTGACTTTAAGGATTTAATTCTCAAACTAAATATTTCTACAGAAACATTGGCACAAATGAAGCCCAGTGAAGGTTGAGAGGGTGTAGTGGACTGCCATCCTATTGAAGACTGTAGCCCTATGGGTTAGAGCATTGTGCTGTGAAATGTGGGAAGCTATTAACCTCTCTCTCTTCTGCTGGAGTTCCCTATGACTTTGAGTTCCCCGTGACACTGAATAACATTCATTAGGGTTGTAAAGGTTGAGTGTCATCCTCTAATGGCAGTGGGGTTTGTCTTAGACAGTGGTTTACCACAGGATACTTCATTCATAGACAGGCAGCAATTGTTGCAGAACAGGAGGTGAATAGTGCTTGCATTGCATTATTTCCTTTGGTAAAAGATGCATTTACTTTTAATAAATTAAAAGTGAAAAAGGTATTTTATTTAGTTTGTGTTTTGTTCGATTTTTGCTCTGGCAAAATCGCTATCGTGTTGCTTTATTCCAGTGGAAAATGACTATCTGACAGAATCTTTGTTCAAGCAGCTTTCCCAGAGCCAGTAATGTAAGACTTCTTGTTTTACCTAAGCAAGTTCTGAATCTTAAACATCCACTCAGAATCTCTTAAAGGAGAATCCCAGACACAGAGAACAATGGAAAAACTAGTGACAAAGTTAGCATAAAGCCCAAAGATAGTAAGTGTAGGAAGAAGTTTAGAAATGGGGCTTTAGGCTGTATTTTTCCAGTGATGCTTCTGATCTTTGGTTTGCATTTTTCAGTATTAGACTGGTTTATATTTGTTACAGCCTTGGTGTCTTCCTGAATATTGAACAGTTGAACCAGATCTTACCTTTCCAAATTATTTTTGTTAAGGCACAGAGATTCTCCTTCATATATATTCTAGTGTGATTCTTAAGGTTTGCCGTGCATTTTAGCCTATATTTTACTAGTGCTTTAATCACAGTAAGACTAAAACTGAATTATGATAATAGTAGAGGAACACAAAAAATTCAATCATTTCTGAAATTCAAACTTTCAAAAGTCACTCAAAATCTTTTCTGTTAGCAAATTTTGAGCATGACAGTGAAGACTGCTTATTTTATTTCTTGTTTTTAAACTTAGTGGTTATTTCCTCCAGCAATCTTGCTAACAGGATTCTGTTTGCCTGAAAGAAGTGTCTGGTTTTATCAGCATTTGTCAGAGGAAATCTGAATTTCTATGTAAATTAGGTCATTAGCATTAATTTTTGTCAGTATCTGACTGATTAGTGAGCTGTCCTACCATTAAAAAAAAAAAACCACAAAAAATCTTATTTAAAGGAAAACCTTCAAATAAATTACTAATGACTAAATCTTGAGTGAATTGAGGCTTCAAAAAATGTCAATAAACAAGCCAATATCCCTTGTCTTCTGACAGTCCCCACTCTTGGTGAAACCCAGGTGCTGCAGGCTCACGTTGCATAGCATATACCAATCCTGGTTATTGCTGACATGGTTATTTTTCTTTCATTCTGGGTATTTCTCCTGGGCATTTCTAGGAGTAATTTTGTAATCATGCATTCTTCTCCTGATTACTTTCTCCTCTATCAAAGTTAGAATTGTTTTTGAACAGTTGAAGCACAAGCTTTTTAGAACCTTTGTGAGAAGTGCCCTTGATATTTTTACTTCTTTCATATTATTTGTTTTCAAAGATTGTCTCTTTAATGAATTTACATAATTATCTGCTATGTCATTTTCTTTGTTCTAAAGATAATATAAAACAATGATAAGTGAAGTATCAGTCTTTTCATATTTTTATAGATGTTTCAGAGCTCTTTTCCTTCAATTATAAGAAAGTGTAGAAGATAACACTCTAAAGCCTAATGCCATAATAAAATGAGTTATAACATTTCTGCTGAAGAATTATATAAATGGACATCGATACAGTGCTTAGTGTATGTAGGTGTGAGCAATTTAAACTATGATTCTGCGAAGTATTACAGAGTGTAGCAGAACTGTGTGATTCTCAGTTTTTGTGTTAACATTCACTTACCATTTCTCATACTGTACAAAGACTGCTGTGTTTATAATGCTTTTTAAAAAGTTTATCTGTGTTATCTTCTCGTTTTAATCACTAGAAGGGCATGTTTAACTATAGGAACTTGAATACAAGATAGGCAAAATAAATTGCTAGTATTGTACATAGTGCTTGAAATTTTTTTAGCTAATTATTATTTAGAAATAATGTACAAATTACTCATATTGATTGCTTATAGGCATCTGTTTAATTAAAAATTCTAATCATGTGGATGCAGATTTAATTCTATATTGTAACTTCTTCTTAAATAAGTGACTATGAATATTCCAGTAGTTTTGAAAACAATAATATATTGAATATACGAACAGATTTAGTGTTTGCTTTGCTTAGTAATTGCTATTGATAAATGGTGGTTTATGTGTTGTGTTTATTAGAGCTTTAACTGCTAATCTTATATGAAAATATTGCTTTGTAGGGCAAAATTCAGGGAGAGGGCCTGGGATTCCAGAGTGAACTTGTACATTCCTTCAGGGCATTTTTGCAAGGGAGGTTGTTGTGTTTTAAAGGTAGTTGATAAGAGACCTGCACCACCAACCCCAGACCTGCACCACCAACCACCATCATGCATTAGTCTATAGAAGGTATTTGGGTGAACATACTCCTGTACCACTCCGTACCACCATTTATCCAAGTGAAATTTTTGACCATTTGCAGGATACATTATAAATCAGGATGTCACTACCAGACAATCAGATTTGAACATTCCTTGCATAAAGTAGCTTGCCTATATCCCTAAGGAATACATCACTTAACTATGTTTATGTGACAGTGTTGATATGCCTGGTTTTACATGAAAGTTAGGGTAGCGTGTTATTTATGTCATCACGAATTCATGAAGTAGGTGGTTGTGCTTTATGTATACTGAGGTTATCTTCTCTGGACAAATCACTCAGAATAATTGAAAGATGTAGTTCTATCTTATGGCTATTAATTAAATAAGGAAACAGGATTTTTTTTCTTCAGAGTTGGACTTTGCTACTACCTCAGGTTTTTTCAGTGTTCCTTCCTCTGAGGTGCTGACAACAGATTAACATGAAACAGAGCGCTGTTGAACCTAATTATGTTATAGCTCATTGTTTTGGGGACCTATAAAACTGTTCACTCCCTTTTTATGAGGCCATAGGCACAATGAAAAGCCATAAACAGTACCTTTTCTCTTTCCTATGGGACTGGAGATTTCATTAGTTGACTAATAAAGGCCCGAGCTGCATTTACACCTGGGAATGAATGCTTCTTTATCAGGTCGTAATCCTTTGTAGGTCAAGCAGGAGGGTATGACAGCAGGACAGCTTTTGATCAACCATAAATGGCTGAAAGCTTAATTTTTTCTAAAATTATTTGCTATTCAAATCTTGACTGAAGACATGCTTTTTTGTACTTCATAGAAAAGATTTTAAATATGTGAACATTATTAAAAAACAAAACAAAACTGAGATCTTTCTACACTTTCAAGCATCTACTGTTGAAATAAGATTTCCACATAGCTAAAGGGATTATTATTATTATTTTTTAAAATCCTCATGGATTTTGGAGATCACTGATGTTTAACATGTTTAGCCCTTAGAAATAATGTGCAAAATGATGCCCTACCTTTATTTAAAGTCTAGACTGCTTGGGAATTTAAAATTGATGCATTCCTGCTAAATAGGTTTCTGTAGTGTAGGTGTTCCTCTGAGAGTTGTTTAGTTTAATTTTCCTTTTTTGAAACTGTTTTTGTTTTGTTAGTATAATATACGAATATAAAAATTATTGTCATTTTCTAACGATTTAGCAGAGAATGTCCTGTAATGTTTAGAGACGGTTACTTACTTTTTTTGTTTGACTGGGTGTGTAGAGATCTTTTTTATCTATGTAATTTTTAATATGTCTTGTATTATTGTAATATCATTTTCTCTCCTTTCTGTGTCACAAGGCAATGGACAGATTATAGTTGTTTAACAGGAACGAACTTCACTGTCTGTATTTTATGTGCTTGTACTGCTAAGCTGCTGGTTACTCTGTTTTACCACAGGATGTGAGCTGGGGCAGTTTCGCTGTGGGAATGGTCGCTGTATCCCTGCAGATTGGAGGTGTGATGGGGCCAGAGACTGCTCGGATGACACAGATGAAGCTGGTTGCCGTAAGTGAAACAAATACAGAGCAACTCTTACGTAATATAATTAATAAGATCCCAATGTTCCTGGGGCACAAGGATGAATATTGAAGAGGGAGAAAACTCTTTCTTGTCTTGAGATACTGCAGAATGTCTTTGAGTCATATTTCATGAGTTTGTTTGCTTTGGTAGTCAGAAAATCAAGTAGTGCTCAGCTTCTAACATGACTTAATCTTTTCTTAAAAATCTGACTGTCCAATAATGCAGTTTCATTTTGTGACTAATGTTCTAAGTAGATGTAGAAATGTATTGTATGCTACTGTTGCAGTAATCCTGAATATTGCATGTGTACACAGCTATACCAGCATCACCTGTGCTCCAAATCTTTGCATTTTCCAAGCCCTGGAAAACAAACTGTGCCTACTGCACCTAAAGCAGGGTTGTGCTTAGCTGTCTAGAGTTGGCTGTGCTGCGCCAGCAGTTCAGGGACAATTGTATTCATATGGACTGTAATATCCATGCACAAAGATTCTCTCAAGCTAAATGGAAAAGCTGTGAAGATGAAGAATTTCCTTCCACAGTCTGTTTTCAGGAACTCACCTGCATTTTACCTTCTTGGATACAGTGTTTTTTGAGGTCTTGTGGGTTGGTGCAGTTATCAACCCACTTACAGATTAGGCCTGTTTTTGCCCCTCAGCTGATGGGAAGTGAGAAAGACTAATTTATGTCAGTTTTTTTCACACTGTATTATTTTTTTGCTGCTTGATCCATATAATAATTGGAGGTCATTGACATGGCTTGGCAGTCTGATTTGTTGCATAGCACTTTAGTTAGCTCAAGAAAAGCAGTGCAGTTCTGGGTGAAGAATACCTTTAAACTGGCAAAATAAAATGGTGTTGTCCTATTGCTTTTTTTTTCCTTTTAGCTCTTTCAACTAGTCATAATATTATGTTTCAACTTGGTTCTGAACTGCAACTGAAAAGAAGTCTCTGGGCTTTGAAAAAGAAGTGGGTAAAATTCATCTTGACTTTGTGAAAGATAAAAAAAAAAAAACACAAACAAAAAACCAACAAAAATCTGGACCCTTACTACATTTGTCATAGTTATAAACATGAAGTTGTTCTCATTTTAATTCATGTGATGAATTAGGAAGACGAAAATTAAACTTTTCAATTTTTTTCAGTTAATTGTACTTCTAAAAACAGTATGTTAATGTGCCATAGGTAGTAGAGCACATCAGGTCTAGCAAGATAGTTTTAAACTGTTTAAAACTGGTCAGAGGTTAAAATCATGTTAAAAGATTATTCTTTTGTTCTCAAAGCAGGAATTAAAAAAGTATGCAAGAAGTATATGTCTAGTATGTAATCTATTTTATTCCTCTAATTTACCTCCAATGTTATTTTGTTCTTTGCAACTCTAAATCTACAAATTTTCTCCGTTGATGCTTTGGTTACATTGGAAGTTGTACTTACGCATCATCTCATGAGCACAATCTAGTTGACCTTGCACAAGTGCACAAACATGATCCTGAGAAAAAAAGATGGTTAAGGCCAGGGTCCTGTGTACTGAACTGTGTTGTGCTAGTGATTCTTCCCAGGAATATTAACTGGGGACAGAGTAAGCTGTAACACAGTTTCAAATATTTATTTTGATCTTTCTCTTTGATGAGTCCCCTGTTATTTGTCTATTTGAAAAGTACAGGGTGGAGCTGGGACAATAATTCAGATTGTTCTGACCTGGCCCTCACTCTTTCCTCATGAATTCACAGCGAAGAATCACAAGCTTGTCTTGAAAGGCCTTCTTCCTACCAGAGATAGAGCACCTGCGGGGCAGTGAGAGCAACTGAACAGACCCCTGTGAGACTAGGGAGGCTAGTGGGACTCCATAGAGACGTGAAAAAAAAGGTGCTCTGCTAGAGGGCAGTTCAGAACCTGAAACTTCTTGAGGCCTGCCTTCTAGAGGAGCCTGGGTCTCCAGGAGAGGATATAAAGCTGAAGATTCCTGTGCAGGAGTTCCCTCAGCTGAGTTTTGCCTTTGAGCATCCTTTGGCTGGTCCCCTTTCCCCTCTTGAGTCTGTCTGTTTTCTTTGAACAGTTAAACTCTTCATGTGTTTTGTGGAAGTTAAAGTTCATCAACACTTGAACCTTAAGCCTTCTTTTCCCTTATGTAATTATTTTCTTTGAAAGTGCTTTCCCAGATGCCTGTGAAATGACAGTTTTTTTCTTTGCTTACACTAGCCCAACCTACCTGCGAGGGAAATCAGTTTCAATGTCAGACTGACGGTGAATGTATTCCACAATCTTGGGTTTGTGATGATGAGGAAGACTGTGAAGATGGCTCAGATGAGCATCAACAATGCCGTAAGTATTTTAAGTTTAATGTTATACTAGCTTTGTGAAATAAGGCAATTTACATAGCACCATATTGAGGACATACACAAACAAGCCTGCTGTAAGTACAGAAGAGTCTCTCTAAAGTGGTTCTAGAAATTAAATAATCTGAAGTCTGAAGTAGATAAAATACAGAAAATATGTCCAAAAAGACACCTCCAAAAATTGAAATCCAAAAATTACTGATGTTTCAGTTAATTAAAAAAAATATACAGTGGATATTAGTTTTACACTTGATTCAAAATTTAGTACTTTTAAAAACAGTGAAATACATATAATACTATGATGTCTGCTCTATCCATTACCTAACAAAATTCACACTGGCATCTTAGAACTATATATACAAAAACCTGAGAATGATTATTGCACCAAATTACATTCTCTGCATTATTGCCTAAGACAGAGTATTCTGAAGAACTGGTTTCCTGCTACTTCAGTATTCAAAGTTACTTTGATGAGGATAAGATTAATTTATTTTCATTTTGATTCTGTGTATAATTTTTTTATAACTTCTTTAAACTGAACAACTGGAGCAACTCACCAACCCCTGGGGAGGTTCAAAGTTTTAAGTTTGGAAGGATTTTGCTCGCAGACTTGGTTTGTGCTTTTATATCTTGATACTTGTTCCCACTGAGGATGGAAAAATTTAAATGCCTTTTGCTTTTCTCTTCCTCTGAGAAGGTGTCAGCACAACTGCTGGTTATGTTTTAACTAAGGAATCTGTAGATAAAAAATGCAAAATGAGCAACAATTCTGAGTTTGACTTTTGAACTAGGTCACTGTAACGTTGTTCTCCATGTACTAGTTAATCATGTGGCACTGCGCTGCTGCCGTTTTTGAGTAATCTCCTGGTATTTGGCCTTGTTCTTCTAAACGGACTTTTTGTCTCTGTGTTTGGGAAACCTAGAGGAGCTTTTTCTCCTTGAAATGTTAAAAAATTTTTCCTGAGAAAACTAGCCGACAGCTCTGGAAGTCATATGTGCAGAATTAAAATGAATTGTTTTACTTTACTGTCTTGCTCTTGTTTTTCCTCATGACTGTAGCATCCCAGTAGCTGGTCTTACTTCTGAGAACACTGCTGGCAGAAGGCGGCATAGAGAGCCCCTGTAGAGCAGCACATGCCCACATACCAGTGTATAGACTGAGGTGATGTTGAGATATAGCATGAGTTTGAAGGAAACATGTGCAGGTGGCAGAGGGAAGGAAAAGTTTACAATAAGTTTACCCTTCACAGATTCAAGTAGTTTGCCTAAAAAGAACCGAAAGTTTAATTTAACTGTAGTGGAATCAAGGTGGAATTGAACAGTTTTACGTGATTGCTTTTCACTGACACCTGTCACGAGAAGACCGTCATAATCATTCTTGATCCTTTGTTAGTTATGAATGAAAACAATTTCTGACTTTTGAGGCCAAAGCTATATTAGACAGCAGTGCCTTACCTCCAACTCTGCTGTGTTTATGTTGTGATATTCTGATTGACCAAATAACTTAGTTACTGACAGATTTTGACCCAGTAAATAAAATAATAGAGAAAACTTTAAATCAGTGAGAATTGGTAATTTAATGTTTTAGGCAGAACAGCTGTAGCGAGGTAACTTTTAACCTAGAGGTCAACCCCTTCAGTGAGAAAAGCAGTGAACTTGCTGACTTACAGAAGGCCTCACAGAGCTATCCTATCTGCCATGTACTTGTCAAGTGTTCTTCAATCTCCTCGAAATATCAGTACACGAGAGGAAAAAGTGCTGATATTTATGAGGAAGATGAAGTAGTTAAAGAGGAAGAAGGAAAATATTCTTCTTCATAAAAAGTCTTGGTTGATGGAAAAGACTGATGGAGTGCCTGTGTCTTGCAGCGGGAAGGACGTGCTCAAGTGTGCAGTTCACATGTTCAAACGGACAGTGTATCCCGAGCACATACTGGTGCGATCGAGTAGAGGACTGCGCTGATGGAACAGATGAAAGAGCCTGCCGTGAGTCTTAACTCTTAGCGCAAGATCTGGTTTCATCTCATCTCTCTGTGGCATTTTAATAAATTTGTAAGATTAAAGGGCTTGTTGATAGACAGGATGACCACAATATGCTTCTTGTTACTGGAGTTTTGTTTCGGGTTCTCTTGTGTATTGGAACTGGTGTAGTGATACAGATCCTTTATCGCAGAACTCAAATGCAAACTGCCACCACAGGATCAGGGCTTCTTGTTTCTCATCATCTGAAAGATAATTATTACTGCATTGGGAAAAAGTAACCATATTTAATTGGCTCGTAGCTTTGGAACACTCAGAGCTAACTTTGCCAAATTTTTTCATATTCTTTTTTCATGCTCCTTATGAAATCAGTAGTAGTTATAACCTGTGTAGAAAATCAGAATTTGGCTCCAAATCGCTTCTTTGAGGAACTTTCACCCTTTCAAAAGCATTTGTATTCTAGACTGCAGCTTCCTGTGGAGATGATTTGGTTATGTTGTATTCAGACAAGTTGTTTATATTGTGCCAACAGCATGCAGATGGACAAGTAGTTTTTTTCAATCTAACTTCCCCAGAGTTAAATCTACCTGGCTGCTGACAGTCTCCCTAGATCCTGGCCTAGGCTGAATACCGATGGAAAGGAAAAGCTGGCCATAGAGTAGAGACCAGAAATGTTTTTGTCTAATATGTACACAACAGTGTGTAACAATGTGTCTGTTCATTGTCAGTGCTAAGGAAAACCTTCACACACCCTGAGTGACATCTAACACAAAAGCTGCTATTCCAGCTGTTAGAACTTAGTGTGCCTTTGGGAAAAAGACGTAACTGTAAACTTCGCTCAGAACCAGACCCAGGATGGGAGGTGAGGAAAAGAGGATAGGATGCTAATGGATGGATAAGGGAGCAAGAAATAAAATGTTGTTAATGGCTGAGCTTAGAGGAAAAAGGGCGTAGCACATGCTGTGTGAAGGAAAATTAGAGTATTACATGGTCAGCCAACTGCTAATGTGTTTTATCCCTGACTCACAAGTGACTAAAAGGTACACTATGTAGATTGAAAAGTGATTTAGAACTATATCGTGGTCTGGAATAAAATGTTGTTGAATCATCCGGCTTGGAACTTACTATGTGGTAGACTCACAGCCAGTCCTGAAGTCCCCAACACAAATGGCTAAAAGCCAAGATTCCAAGTACCCCATATCATTGCTGGAAGAATATCTTCTGTAGACTGGTATTTTTTCTCTCAAAGTTTGGAGGAAGAAAAGGGATAGGTAACTTAGTTTAACAAATCTATCCCACATTGAAAAAATCCTGAAGAAAAGATATTTGTTTCAAAAATGCATTACCTTTTTTAAATGTAATTTAAAAAAGAGGAACTGCTGAGTGTCTCTGAGAAACCTGTGAGTAGTCACTGAATACAGTGCAGAACATCCGGATGCCACAGTGTGATTGTTATAGTGCAGTTCATCTGTGGCAGGCTGGGAGTGGAGTCCTAAGGATGATATGTAGTTTTTAAGACTGAAGCTGCTGTGATGTTTGAAACTTGAAGTGCATATTTTATTTCATGTTTAACATTCTCATCTAAGTAAATGAAAAAGGCAGTTGGGAAGGACCCCTCTTGAAACATGAACAGTAGGACTCTACTGCTGTGTAGGAAACGCAGTCATTGCTGCACCAGCCAGTTGGCTCCCCGACTGTTGTGAAGGCAGCAGATTTAGCCCCAGGGAGAGGGACTGCCTCCTATCATTCAACAGCCTCTACTCTGGTTTATTAGGCAATGTGTTGACAGTCCTTCTAAGACAGAAGAATGACTGTGACTTAGAATACTGAAAGTACCCGTGTTAGACTAGTTTAAAGAAATGTGACAGTGCTGAAGACAAGAGGATCAAGAAGAATGTAATGACAAGACCCTTGAGGAAGGCTGGTTAATTTTATTGCCTTTTTGTCTTTGCAAGGCCTGGAACTTTAAACAGAAGCCATAACATAAGATTAACAGTTTGGTGATTTTATGATTAACTGCCCAGTAGGGATTAGTGTAAGTGTTCGATTTTTGCAGCAGATTCTAATACTTGCTTTGAATATTATTTTCCCCCACTGTTTAGTCCATTTCCCTTTCCACACTATCTGATATAAACAAATATAAGAGGAATATTACTATTTTAGCCTTTTTATTTGTCATTAGTTTTCCCTTATATAATATGTACTAAAAGGTTTCATAAATACAAATGAAACATCCTTGAAAAACAGAAGAAAAAAGCTATTAATAATTGATTCTGTTATTTCGTGGAGCATAACAAAATACAAACGTATATCTGTTTACTTATGCCTTTCATTCACTGCTCTGCCTGGAAGCAGATTTAGATTGTAAAGAAGATAAAGTCTTGTTGCCGAATAGGTTACACTATTTAAGAAACTAGTCAAATGCAAAATGTCACCAATATAAAGTAACTCTGCAATTAAACGTGTAAAATAATAGAACAAAGGAATTCAGAGCCTTAGTCCATTTTACTGCTAATGGGATTAACAGCAAGGGAAAACTGCCCATGCAGAGGCTAAGATAAACATCAGAACAATGTTTCAGCTACAGGTCATTTAATTAGTGCATTGAAGCTGTTTTAATTTCATACAATTGTGGGTTTTATTTTTCTTTAAATGCACATATCAGGCTTTTTTTCTAGCTTTTTAAAAGAGTCAGCAGCTAGCAAATAATTTTAAAACTTTAGAAACATAAAATGAAATGGCAGACTATTTTGGGTAGGAAATACTTTTTGGGAGTAAGTAGTCAATACTGGTATCATTTTTCTGTGTTACATTTCTCTCAATTTAAGGTAGAATTCTCTCTCCTGCCTCAGCTTCCTCGCTGAAAAATGAAAATCCCAGCCCTGTCCTTTTTGCCTTGCTATGACTGACAGAATAATGTGTCTTTCCTGGGTACAGCTCTGGCAGCTGAGCATTGCTTCGAGGCTGTGAGGGAGGAAGGGTTGTTTGAGGCTGATGGGCTGAGTGTGAGCACAGAGTCTCTGCATTTTTGATTCTAATGTTCATGTTGAGTTGCTGCCATAGGTCAACTGTCTAACCTGTTAATTTTTGCCTTGCGTTTGCTGTGCTAAATAGCTGTTGTGGTCAGGAAGTGGGCAGCCAGCTCTGGGATTAATTTGCAGAGATCAGGGTGAAAGTGAACAAAGATCAAGAACTGAAGAGATCATAGGGGCTGTAGTCCAAGAAAGAAGAAAAAGGCCATGGCCTTTTTCCTGCAGGGAAGTAGCAAAACTGGAGCATGGTAAGAAAGGCAACCAAAAACTAGAGTGTCAGGAATCAAAATGAGGAACTAAGGCCAGGAATGAGGGTCTAGTCAGCCTGCCAGCTCTGAAAGCATCTCTGCTATGAACACTGCCTAGTATCATGTAGCTCACAGGATTCTTGGGTGTGGAGTAAGTCCTCCTCCTGGTGTCTCCAGTAGGCTGTCTGGGCAATGTTTTGGCGCCTGTGAGGTCGTGATTCATGGCAGTGAGTCAAAGGGATTTAATTAATTTTATTTTGTAAAATGTTTTGGAATGTTGCTGCAATAAAAGACACTTGTAAGTAGGAAATTGCCATTTATTATTATTTTTTTATTTCTCCTTCTTGTAACATGGATTAGGATTACGGAAGGTTACACTTTCTGACTATGTGACAGAAATTAGCTTCTGCTGAATCAAAAGTCATTTACAACTGTTTCCTTTTGCTATTTTCATATGGATTTATTTCCAGCTTGCAGAAAAAAGTGTTAGACAGAAAGAAAAATAACATAGGTTTCAAGCATCTTCCACGTGTCCATCGAAACATGCCATTTCAAAGGGGTTTGCAGCTATTGCCCCAAAACAGTTACAAGGAACAAGGTGCCTCATCTGTCACTTGTGCTGGCATTTGCCAGTTTGTGTTTTGCAACTGAAGTGCTGGCATGCCTGAGGAGACAGATGGTGTAGAAATATTTTGGCTAAGAAAGAGATGCCTGAGAGAAGGGGAGAAAAAGAAGAGCTCCCTTTCTTCCTGAGCATTGGAATGAACATAGGGGAAAATCATTTCCTCCTGTTTTCACATATTATCTTCTAGGAATTGTGATGATGAGGGAAACAGTTTTTCTTTTTAGTTTTCTGTAAACTTATCAACAGGTTCTTGGAAGGAAAAGATAAAGGAAACAACTTCGTGTAGGAGGCTCTTGACCATCAAAAGCAAGGTGAAAGAAAACAGTGTTTATATTTTTCTGTCCCTTCACTTTTCTCTTAATGCCATGTTCAGTCTTATACTGTCTCCTTTCACTCTCTTCTCTTGTACAGCTGTATTCTCAGACCTCCTTGGGTGCAAACTACCTACCTTGTTGTCCTTTGAACTCAGAACCTTTTAACCTTCCCTAGAAGAGAACCCTTTCAGGTCATTCACAGAGCACAGAAACTTCTTCCATGTCCCCCTTACAACAGAGATAGTATCAGCAATTTCTCTGATTGGTGTCAGTTCTTGCATAGCAGTGGGGTTTGAGTATAACAGTCAAATGCATTGATCTTGAATTGGGTGCATGCAGAGAAACCTTTGTTAAAATAAAAAGTCAAATAAAAGCAAGGAAATGTTTATTGTGCAAGCTCCAAATGCAGTGCCTAATGTAAGACCTTCCCACTTAAATTCAAAATGTCATGATAATCAGCTTCCAGACTTTGTTTGCTAAAGAGCTTTTTATTAAGCTAGATTGTATAGGTCTTCCGGTTTAGGGAGTTCATCCCATTCCTACCCTCCTCACTGCTAAAGTTCAGATTCTTCTTTTCCTTTTAAGAAGTTTCCGGTTGGTGATAGGAGTAGAAGAACTAAGCTCATTCATTCCTGATATTTTCAAAATTTTGGAGAGAAAGAAGGGGAGATTAAGTTCAGGTTTTCTGCAGTTGAAGGACAGGCAGTCCTTGGTTTTCAGATATCCTGGTAGTGTTATGAAGTTCTGTTTTGGCTTCCTTCAGTCTCTCAGCATGGACACCCCAAACATAATGCCATAGGTGCATCTTGTGTGTGATTTCCAAAGGGGCCTTAGCTAGACACTCTTGGAAAGTGGTTTGTCCTCACAGAAGCCAGCATTTGTTGCTTAATTCTTTTACCTTTGCTACTTTTCGTCGCATAAAAATAACCCAGCTACTGTGGAACTGTCCTGATGGCACAGATGCTCCTGAAACCTGCAGTGCATTGGCCACAGCCTTTGGTGTAGATCACAACTTTGTCATTATTCATGAGGATTAGTTTTTAATGGCCAAAATAATTAAAACCATTTTATTAAAATAATATGCTATAAGGTACAAAGAGTACAATGTACAATGAATAATGCAGTGAAAAATATCTTTCAGATCAGTGAGCAGGCTGTGATCAGAACTATAATTTACTAAGCTCGGTCTTTTGACAGAGGATTGAGAATGGGATTACCTGTACAGAATTTAAAAATTAAATTAACCTCCATTGGGATTTTCAAAGAATGTTTTTGCATGTGCAAGTACAATTAAAATAAAGAATCTGTATGCAAAGCAGATTTGAAAAGAAAACAAGGAAAAAGAAGCATTTATTCACATTTTAGTAAACCACCAATTTAGTCAGAATGTATATTTTCAAGTGTCTTCAAAACATCTTTATTTATTGTTCTGTTTGGTATTTTTATGGTGATTTGCATTTATACAATACACTAGATTATATAATATAATAAAGATTTTTCCAGGCTGATGACATTGCCAGTCTTGCGGCTGGAGAGAAGACTTTGACAAAGTTTTCCTTCTTCTAAGGGAGTTTAATATAAGCTTGAGAAAAGTCTTATTACTGACTAGATCCTTAGTTTGCCTGGGCATTCTTGAAGAAGCAGGCAGTTCAAGGCAATGGGTTCAGCTGTCTATTTGCTTGACATTTAGTCCATCAGAAAGAGCTTGGAACATCACTGGAGGTATTTCTGTGGCATATGAAGAAAAATGGAGAAAATCACAAAACTATCCAATATAAATCCCTTAGAAGCTTTTCTGCTTCAGTGCAGTGAAGAGCACATACCTTGTATTCTTCTTTTTCTTCAATGTGCAATGTAATACTTACAGTACTCTTGTATTGCGATTTCCTCTGGGAACTAACACCAGAAGGCCACAGGTAGCATGTTTTGAATTCCCAAGAGTATGAATGAAACTGTGTCTAAGTAAAAACCTGCTCCATCTGCTTTATTAACTACCAGGGAAGTAAAATGGGATGAGAATTCAAACCGAAAATCTGAAAGGTACAAAATGTAATTTGGCTCTTCGACGTCTAGAGTTCATTTATCTTCTATATAGAGACAAGGGTTCAATAAAACTCACTTCTAAACTTAGCAATTATTTGCTTTCATGCTTGCCATTTGGCTGAAATAATTAAGTTTTGTGTATATGCCAATGAGCTAAACTGTGAGCTCATGCTCTCCCACTCAGCTCTACCATGTGCCTATGCTTAATTTGTTAGATAGTTACACTGAACTCACTGACTGCTTCTATAAAGATGTATTTTCAGAATTGGTTTTGTTTCAAATAATCCCTTGGATTGGCCTGTAGGTCATCTACATAAAAAACCTGAAAAATCATTATTTCTGCAGCATCTGTTTTTATTTCTGAAGAGGAAAACAAGTAATAAAAAAAAGAGGTCCTAACATTGATCATGGAGCTGGAAGTTTAATATCCTTGGCTTATTTAGAACAAAACCATAAAACCCTGAAATCTCTGAGTGTGAGAATTCATGACATTCTAAGAGGACCTAGGAACTCCAAATTTCAGGAATTCCTTTGCTATCTAAACACCTTTATTAAGATCAAGGAAGTGTAAAACTGAGCTACAAATAAATTAAATGTTCACTGCTTGCTCTCTTTTTGTGTTCCATTGTTTTCTCTCATGTTGTAAACTGTATGGGTTGCAAATCTTTTTGGAATGTGGAAGGGCATGTAATTTTTCCCTTGTTGCTTGCAAGGTTTCGTAGCATCTGTCTAGAGGATATTTTTGAATATCTGTTGGGGGAGACAGTAAATGGATTGTCAGTCAGTACTAGTACAGGAAGTTTTGTATTACCTTTTTGTTTTCCTTTAAATCAAGATATTCTGTTGACACTGGATGTGTATGACCCGTTAAAGTCTAAAATTCATACTGATACTAAAGGATTTTTATTGTAGACTATCCAAGATGCGACCAGTTATCATGTGCAAATGGAGCATGTTTTAATGCAAGCCAGCGATGTGATGGCAAAGTTGATTGCAGAGATTCTTCTGATGAAGTTAATTGCAGTAAGTACCATGTGCAGAGTGATTCCAAACAAATATGCTTTATAGACCTCCTTTTAGACTTAAAGACTGTATAGTTTTCTGACAGATTTTCTTTATGTCTTTCTGTGATAAAATCTCTTTCAGCACGTGGCTGTACCAGCACGCAGTTTCAGTGTGCTAATGGAGAATGTATCCCTCGAGCCTTCATCTGTGACCATGATGATGACTGTGGAGACAGGAGTGATGAAAACTCTTGCAGTATGATGCCTTTTTTTTTTTTTTCAGTTTCTTTAACTGTTTTACCAAGAACTGGTTCAAGCAAATAGCAGGAAGTACATTGCTTGGCTATATATGTCAAAAGCTAGTCACTGTTCTACAATGACTTTTTTGTATAGAAAGATCAAAACTGCAGTACTACTTTGATATACTTCTTTCAGATTGTCTTTGCTGCTAAGTCCCTGGGTGTGTGGTTACTGTTTGAATTTTCTGGATTCAGTGACAGTTTGTTTCTTAATAGATATAGTTTCAGTTCTTCATTCTGTTGTCATTTTCTTTATTTCAGCATGACCCAGACATAATTCCTTTGCTCTGAAATCTCAATTAGATACAACATGCTGATGTTTTTTGTCCAGATTGATTTGACTCTTTTCACATTTTTATTTTCTGATAAACAGAATGAATATTCTAGAATTATTCCTAGTGACTATAATGTACAACTTTACAGACTGATAACTGTACAGATTAGTTGTCCTTGTGATGTTCATGTGAGGTCTTTAATTGACTGCTCCATTTCTGGAAATTTTTTGTTCATTCCTTTCTTCACAATCAGAGTACCTTAAAATACTCCATCTCCAGCCAGAATCATAGCTGTAGAGTTATCACTTGTGTGAGCTATATAGAAAGGTCCCCCCCTGCTTATAGGATCTAAGTTAGTTTTCTATTTTGTGTTGCAGGAAGGCCACATGTAATCATGTAGTTACTCTGTCCTACCAAGGACATCACACCAGTATAATTCCATGCCACCTGACCCCCCCC
>VZRE01003104.1:638812-806361 GCA_013396775.1 Cephalopterus ornatus | reverse complement strand
CCCCCCCCCAAATATTTCTCTTTTATGTCTTCGGCAATGCCTGTCCTTTGGAGTACCCATAAATGTTTCTGAACTCTTAGCATAGAAGGCTTTGACATAAATGCTCTATTTTTTTTTAACTCTGAAGGCATACAAATATTTTACCTCCTGATGTCTTAAGTATCCTCATGTCCACTTTCAGGACCCTTGCTAATAAGGTGTTCTGCATCTAGTTGCACAATTAATTGATAAATTTAGCCTTCCCTTTTATTACTGTAAAGAGCTAGAGCAAAATAAAGTTCACACCTACAACTAGAACAAACCAACAGTGTTTGCAATATATACGAGATACGGAACTACCTCAGTTTTTCAGGAGATATTATAAATGACTGTTCATTGCTGAGACAGTATTGCTATTTTTAACCTTTTAGCCACTTAGAACAGTTAGATTTTCTCATGTTTCTTTCCTTAGCTTATGCAACTTGCAGAGGCAACTTCTTCACTTGCCCGAGTGGCCGCTGCATTCATCAGAGCTGGATATGCGATGGAGACGATGACTGTGAAGATAATGAAGATGAAAGAGGATGTGGTACATACTATTACTAACTTTTAATGGTATTTTCAGAGGAAGATCACACTAGGCTACATGTATGAAATTTTGACCAGTCACGATGTTCTGAATACATTTTATTTCTCTTAAAACCTTACAATTACATCTTAATTCTTTCTTCATTACTTTGCAGTATTTTTACTGTTGTGTGTGAGAATTACTGTTGTGATACTGAGTATAATGCCATCCAAGTTTAACATTTAGCAATATCTCTTTTATATTCTGTTACTGTTTCTAACAAAACAGAAAACTAAAAGGATTCATGTGCTGTCTGCACAAGTGTTGTTTGCACTGTACTTTGAAGGCCTAAGAAAGCATGACACGGAGTATAGATGATGTTTCTTTACAGTCTTTCCCAGCTGTGTGCAAGAAACAGAAACTGAATATCAAGGAATAGAGAAGTTTTGGGAAGTTATTAGAGAAGAATTTCTAAGTAATATTTGAAACATAATCCTCAATTATTCGTGTTTTTCTTTTCCATAGAAAGTGGTCGCCATGAGTGCTACCCAGGAGAGTGGGCCTGCCCTGGCTCAGGGCATTGCATTCCAATTGGAAAAGTATGTGATGGGACTGCAGACTGCCCTGAAGGAGAAGATGAAACTAACATCACTGCAGGCAGACATTGCAGTATGTGCTAGAATCAAAAACATGCCCAGAATAGCAGAAACACCAGCATTGATGTCTTTTTATATTCACCTTTTGTCTCCTAAACAATACTGAAATTTTTGAAGCTTGCTATTTTCATTGGCACTGTTCTGACTGGATGATCTGAAGGAGGCATATAGGCTGCAAAAGCCCCCATTCCTATTGTAAAATGAAATGTCACGAATAAGGAGTTTAACTCACTCTCCATACCCTAAAATACATTCACAAAGACAGGGAAAGGGTGTGCTTTTTTTATTTTAAATATCTGTGGTTTTCCCTTTGTGTAAGTGAGAAGGAATGTTTTGTACTGATCAGAACACAGGATTGAATCAGTGTATCCTGAGCTTTGGCTAATTCACTTTAAAGATTAGAGTTTTCAAAAATATCTTCACCTGGGATGCCTGGTTCTCCAATTAGTGGTACGCTGGGTTTTCTCTGGAGGCAATGAGCATGCATAGTTCCTGTTGATTTCTTATGAACATTGAATCCTTCTGGGAATAAGGACCAGGGTATTTTATGTTTTTAATTTCTAGGAAGATGAAAATTCTTATTAACAAAATCATGCTTTTTGGAATAGGAGAGTAGAAAAAAATAATAGAAAACTAAACCTTATTGTAAAAAAGCACTCTTGCTTTGCTCAATGGTTTAGTAGTAACAGCAGATGTGGGCTGCAAAGCTAGGTGTTTAACTGAAAAAACTGAGGCAAAGGAAGATGAGAAAGAAGGAGGTAGAAGTCAGTCAGCAATTGTTTTATAATCATAACTTATTCATCTATCACTGAATAGTTTATTAAATAGTGGTACAAGGAAAGGCAGAAGTAGTGAAAGAAAAAAGAAGAGAGAGAAGGAAAGGATACAGAAGCATTTGTCCATGTATGCAATCCAACCACTATATTCTAGTATATTGGAGTAATACAGATATTCTTCTTAATATAACATAGTAGGTTTTCTTCTTTATAAAAGAGTAAATGATGAGGTTATGTGCCAATAGATGGAGTTCAAAAATATGTTGTTCACAAGTGGAACAAGGTATTATGCGTTGCAGATGGCTTCTTCTGTGTACCTTTTTTACACAGCCCTGACCAGTGATGGTTCATATAAGATTGATGCTTATGCTTTAACTCTGTTCTAAAACCTATTAAAAACAGTATCTTATCTTCTGTCTTCTATGTCCTTGCCTGCATGTATGTAAGCATATGTAATTTTATGAAACTTTAGACGTAATTTTCTTTGCAGATTTGTTTTAAGAAGCTGTTCCTAAAATTGTAGGCTCATTGTAGAAATGACTAGAGCTTTGTAACTGTTAGTAAGGCAGAAGGCTGTTCTACTGGTAGTGCGTGTGTTTCTGAAATATTTCATTTCCTTTTTTAGACATATCCCGCTGTGCTGCGCTGAGTTGCCAGTATCGCTGTCACTCTTCTCCATCAGGAGGGACATGTTATTGCCCTGCAGGATATACAATAAGCAACAATGACAGTCGTACTTGTATTGGTAAGTGAAGCACAGTGATTCCAGATATCTTATACCTTCTCACAGCTCATTGGGAAAGTCTGGATTCCAGGAAGGTGGGTAAATTCTAAATGGGTGGATGTACTGGCAAATAAAAAGTCTCAGGAGTCAGTAAAAGAATAAAAATATTAGTAGTATGATGTCAGTGTGGTGACACAGAAACAAACCAGAAAGATATCATAAAGATCTCTTTCACTTAGACCTTAAAGACATAGTGACAGCATGGTTAGATTTAAAAAGATTTACTATTAGATGGCTGTTTTATTATCAAAATTTTTTACCAGTCTTTTAGTGGTTGGATAGGAATAGTTTGCTTCTGCCTCACTCGTGTATTGTATGCCTGGAAAAACAGTTAATGGTGTTGAATTGTTTGGTACTTTTGAAAAGTGGCTGTATGTGAAGACAGTAGAACATTGTACTTGAAAATGAAAAGGGTGCTTTGCCTTTGGAAAGGCTGTATCTTCTATGGGGTTTCAGTATATATATGATTTACATGAAAATGAAGACTATTTACAAGAATGTAAAGGTAAGTGAGGTGTTTTGGTGTTGCATTTCTATTTTGTAGCTGCTGTAACTTGGTAGTACAAATGATTTATCTCAGTAGCTGGAAATAGAGTAACTTCAGAATCATGAAGATTAGCACTGCCTAATACAAGAAATGGGGTAAATACCTGTTATGGCTTTGCAACCCAAGCTATGGTGTTTGTGCTCTTGAAAGTATTCCAGATGCTCAGTCTCTAATGAGATTTTTATATTTTTGGGAATGCTGAGTGACCTAGGGCTGTATAAGCTGCAATGGTAGAATAGTTGCTCTTTATAGAGACATAGGAGTAAGGCGTAAAATTTCCTCTGTTCTTTCACTCTTATGTGGGAAGTACGTGAAAGACACATTCCCAAACCTGGTGCAGTCTTTTTTAATGTCAAAACTGTGTGTTAAGTATTTTCAGAAATCTGGGTTTAAAAACCACTGATAGGATGAAACACTAGACAGTGTTCAGATCTGAATGCCTTTTATTTTTTCTTTATGAAAGTAATTTACATTTAAAAATCCTTGCTTTAAAAAAATGACTAGTTAAATATTTCACAATTTTAGATGTAAAAGATTCTGCAGCAACCCTGTAAATTCCTTGTAGAGCACATCTGTGAGTTCTTGCTGGGTATCCTAGCTGTGCACCCTTCCTAGATGGTATTTTGCATGTCAAAATTAACTTTTTTGTACTTTTTGCTGTCTAGTTCTGGTCCACAGCCAGCTTTTAATTGTAAATCAGACACCTGCTATCATGGTGCCAAGTCTGAGCTAATAAACACGGCCTTCTAGCAGGACTTACTGGCCTGAGCACTGCACTAACATAAAGGTAGGGCTCGCCTTCAGGGTGGGCTTAAATCCTACCAAATGTGTGTGTGTGCAAAGTGTAGAGATCTGTTGCAGGAAGGATACTGCATAGACATGTTTTGTATTGTGAAAAGTAGACAATGATATCCCTTCCAATGATTTTTCCTCTTCTCCTGACAGGTGTGGTTTGGGTTTTGTTGGTTGGTTGGTTGATTGTTTTTTTCCAGAAGGGCAAGGGTGCAGGTAGGTCCTCGGGCAGGAAACATCAAGTTTTTTGTTATCCAGAAATAAAAACATTAAAACATTGTGGAAAAACGTACAAAATGTCTGCTTCCATGCTATAGTTCTGCAAACAGATGTAAAGCAAGCAGAGAGGACAAACTTGCAGCTTCCTAATTATGACATCTGTCTTATACAAAGCATTGTTTATAAATACTCCTTATTCACTTGACAGATTTTGATGACTGTAAAATGTGGGGTGTTTGTGACCAGCTCTGTGAAGATCGTGTGGGACATCACCAGTGCCACTGTGTGGAAGGTTATTTCCTGGAGCATCATCGGCATTGTCGGGCCAACACTTCAGGTTAGTGCAGAGCACTTCAAGTCTCTTGCTGTTGTTGAGCTAATAGATAGATAGGTAAATAGATAGGTAAAACGTGACAGTTTTCATGACTTCGCCATACAACTGTGTTTGATTTTAACTTCACTTTGCCCTTAAGGACTTACAATCAGGACAGCATTCAGAATATCAGCAAATATCAAAACTCTGCATCTAGTGGCATCTGTAGTCTTGTGGAGCTGACTGCCTCATCAGGGCTGCTTCTCCCCAGATCAACAAATGTCTTCTAGGCTCCATTGCTTTCTCAGCACTCCTGACTTCTGCAGAGTTGGGAGATCATTGCCAGAGCCTACCTAAGAAAATCTTGTTCCTGTGGGACGTAGTTTCCTGACATGCTCTCTGCAGAACTCAGTGTGATCAAGAAATCAGGAAACCTCGCTTTTAGTAGAACTGTACCAGAAAGTGGTTTTGCTGAATGGTGAGATGAAGCACTTGCCTGTGAGAGAAGCCATGCTCTTGGCTTTGAGTGTTCCAGAGTCTCTACTTGGCAAGAACTTTTGCCTCTCAGAGTGTGGTTCCTCATCAGCTGTAAGCAGCTGCTCCTGACCTCCTGCTCTGTTCTGAAAGCAGGCCCTGGGAAACCCTTCCTTTTGGAGATGTAATGTCCTAACAGGCTTTTGTGTGAGGCAGGTGTTCCTGCCTGCAGGAAATCAGTGGGAAGCTGAGTCCCTGATTGGCATGGCTGATTAGCAGTCTTGCTTCTTAGAAAACCATGAACTGCTCAGTTCCCTCCTCTTTTTTTCCTTCAGCCACATCTGCAGAGCAGTCATCTCACAATTTTCTATGTCCTTAAAAACCAGCAAGCTTTTTGAGGTAATGAAATATGTCTGTGTTAAAACATGCATATGCCAGCACCTGGAATGATTGTTCTGCTTCCAGAAAAATTCGGTATGTTTCACAAGAAGCTTTCCATTCAAATTAGTGTCTTTTGGGCCAGTGTGTTGAGTTTCTATCGTATTAGTGGGGGAATTTCATACTTGATCTAAATCAGTTTCACTGGATTCATTTGAGCTTCAGTAGAAATGGTCTTTTAGCATTTAGATGCACAAGGGTTTTATAAAAGTTTTACCTTGTAGGGCTTTGAATACCTGTTTCTGCCTGGTTTTCTCCAAGTGTAGAAACCAAAGGCGAATCACGGGAAGTTAGAAACATTTATACAGATGGTAGTCTGAGCATCCATTTAGACCTTTGTGTCCAGTGTGTATGAACCAGTATGTATATATTTCAATGCCCCTTTGCAAAGTATCATGCCTGCAGAATAGCCGTATATTTGTCACCCCTGCTTTCAGCTGGTGTTGCGTCAATTATTTTTTCCAATGGCCGTGATTTACTGATTGGAGATCTTCATGGAAGAAATTTTCGTACTTTAGTGCAGTCACAGAACCGTGGAGTTGCAGTTGGAGTGGACTTTCACTTTTACCTGCACAGAATCTTTTGGACTGATACAGTGCAAGATAAGGTGGGTAGAAATTTCAAGAAGAATATATTTCTGTGTCTCTGGAAGTAGAGAGCTGCAAGAGGCAGAATGTGTTGATAGGCCCTCATTTTTGAGAGCCAAAGCTGGCTGTATTTTTGTTTTCTAACAAAAAAGCTCCTTGAAATGTTTTATGTTCATGACTGCATTTTTTCAACTATACTATTACATGTGACATATTGAACAAAGAATCCTACTGTATGGGAATGTCTTGAGCAACTTTTAATTTTACTTGAGACAGAGTCCAAAAAACTAATTAAGAGAAATAGTAGACATTCTTTCAAAACTGAACAAATTTTTCTTGGTAATTTTTTGAAACAGGATCATTTAAAATGTAAAACCTGTGTGCCTTCCAAGATGATAAAAATCAGATTTCTTCATATACTTCAAATGGCACTGTAATTGAGCTTGGATAACAAATATTGACAATATTTTGTGTAATGAGCCAATATTGTGTTGCGTTTTTTTAAAGAGAAATTATTTTAGCTTCAGTATTAGTAAAGTACAGTAGAGTACAATAGTTCAGTACAGTAGAGCAGAGCAGTTTAAAAAAAAACAGTCTGGAGACTCTTGTGGAACTTGGATGTCACCCTTGTTCTTTTTCTCTGTGCATAACTTCTGGAAACCAAAAAAGTCCTATGTCAAATGCTGAAACTCCACAGTTTTCCTCTCCATGTTGATTGTCATACAGAGTGAAGGAGGATCTATGTCTTAGCTCATGCTGACACTATGAATAGATCAATTTGGTGTCGCTGTCATTGTTCTGAATCTATGCATAAGATGTATAGTAAAAACTATAGTTTCTACTACAGTGCCATGCTGGTTCTGTTGGAAGGCACACTCACTGCACAGCTGTTTAAGTAGGACAAGATTTGTATGCACAATTTTTGACTTGTTCACAATTCTGGCATTTTTATTTTCACTGTAGTAGGTGCCCATTGCTGCAGTTACGTTGTCAATGGCTGAATTAAATCAGGGTCAAATCTGCACTTTTGTGAGACAAGAGATTTATACTGTCTCTCTGTAAAAGGTATAAACAAAAGATAATATGGGGTTTTTCACTGTACACCCCAGATGGCCAGGACTGCCTTTTATCTGGCCCAATATAGTTTAATCCTAATTAATTAATTAATTACGATTAATTAATCTAATTAAGTCCAAGCTAGTATATCCGGATGAAAACAGTAACATTTAGAATTTTCTTAAATGATGTATATTTCCACCTGGTGTCTTAAAATAATAACATTATTAGGGCATTTTTGGTTGTCCTTTTTTAAGATTAAGATGTAAACTAAGCCGGAAAATTGTGGGTTGTGTTTTGTGTCATCTTTATCTCATTTAGTGTACTGCCTGATAACCTAATGCCCATAAGCTCTTTCATCAACAGGGTTTTCAAAGAACAGAATAGACTGTCAAGTGGCTGTCTAGATAATTGTTACCTGGATGTGAAGAATATTTTAAATTATACTATTCCAGCTCTTATTTGTCTTGCATATATTTACTTGTGGTAATCTGTGTTTTCATTTAAGTATGTTCCAAACCTCATGCTGTTGTTTCAAAAAAATAATGATTTCTAGCTTTTCATATTACCTAGTGTTATAATCACAGGATTACTGGATTTGTAACACTGTTTTTGGACTCTTTGCTTCATGTAGCTCTGAGCTTGCTGGTAAAATAACAACATTATGTCTTCTTGAGCATGATGCTGTTAAAATTAGCCTTAGGTAAAGGAGACCACAAACTGAGACTTCTCCCTTCTGTCAGGGCAGAGAGCTTTCCCTTTCTTTCTGCCTTTTGCAATTTCCCCTTAGTGGTTGGTGTAGTAAGAGCTCCCCCTCTTGTTTCTGGTCACTGTTGAGAGTTTTGCTAAGGCATATTCATTTGTTGTCAATCAATGAAAACACTGTGTTTTTCTTGATCCCACAAAAGCAAGATGCACTTTCCTCATAGTTTTTTTTTTTATGGTTTGTTTTTTGGTTTTGTTTTAAATCCAGCAATTAGTCACGTTTGCTAAAGCACAAGGCTGCTTTAGTCTGTTACCTTGTCAATTTTGCAGAAATGCTAGTTGAAGGCAAGCTTCCTGTAATTCTTGCATTGTTTTCGAAATTTTCGCAAAAAACTCTAAGCTAAAGGGTAACTTAGTGGGTAACTTGGTTGTATCTGGTGGCCAGTTGTGGATCTGTGCTCAATGTGATGATAAAGGACAAGTACCATGTGCCTTGTCATTAGCAAAACGTCATGTGGGCACTGACAATATTTGTATTGTTTTCAGGTTTTTTCTATTAATATTGATGGCTCTGATTTCCAAGAAGTATTAAATGTTTCAGTTGACACACCTGAAAACCTAGCAGTGGATTGGGTTAACAATAAACTATACGTGGTTGAGACCAGTGTGAACAGAATAGATATGGTTAACTTGGATGGAACAAATCGTGTGACTCTTATTGCTGAAAATCTTGGAAATCCTAGAGGAATAGCACTTGATCCAACTGTTGGGTAAGTGATACTTACCAGGTAATGGTAAAGGATCTCAGAAATTCCTGTGTACCCATGCAAAAGGAGGACAACTAAGAAACAGCAAAATGATCCTTTTAGAATCAGATATAAAATAATTTTAAACATTTGCATTATATCCTAACCTATTCTGCACCTTAAGTTATGAGAAAGCTCTTCACTGCTTTTATTGCCGGTGTGTGGAATCTGTTTCATGGCTGGAGTTGTGTGTGCACGAGCAGTGCTGAAAATGGGAACTGTGGAATTGCCCTGCATAGGAGCAGAAATTATCCTGAGAGATTTCTCTTGTAATACCATCCATAGACCTCCAAATGCCTGAAATAAAGAGGTGGAATGAAGCCAGGAAAGTTAGAGTCTCCTTCAAAAGTGTGTGTGAGCCATGAAAATGTGGATCCTCAGAGAATGGGAAGAGGAATTTCATGCAACTTGTAGTCTGGGCTGCTGCTTTCATAGTGCATCTATTTGGTTCATTTCTGGCAGTAAACTTAAGTATGTAATTTAATAAGGAAACAAACAGTATTTCTGAGGTCTTTGGGGTGAAAGCATCTTTCTTTCTGGATAAATTCTGTAAAAGAAAATGCAAATTACTTCTTGTGTAGAAGGTACAAAGTATATTTTCATAGTATGCCAGCTGAGAAACAAGCTCTGTCCAGAAAGGGTGCTGGTTTTAAATTCCATGTGAAATGTTGGGGTTTCCTGTAAAATCTCTAGGAAACACGTGACGCTTTTGGTTTTTTTCTTTTTTCCCCCCTCTCTCTCTCTAGTTACCTGTTTTTCTCAGACTGGGACAGTCTTTCTGGTGATCCTAAAGTGGAGAGGGCCTTCATGGATGGCACAAATCGTCAGGATTTGATAAAAACAAAATTAGGCTGGCCTGCTGGAATAACTTTGGATATTGTGTCAAAGAGACTTTACTGGGTTGACAGTCGGTTTGATTACATTGAGACTGTAACTTATGATGGACTTCAAAGGTAGGAGAAATATTATTTCTTGGAGGTTACGGGTATACTGATCATTTTGTATCCAGTTCGAAGAAAGATTTGTCTAGCAAAATGAGATACACAAAGGATAAAAATTACAACATAATGAATGTGATGCACCTTTATCTCTATGGTGTTATGCTACTTCTAGACAGTCCTTAATGCATGGTTCTTTGCCCTTTTTCTACCTTGAATAGCCTTGCACTTTTTTTATAATGTACATTTACAGTCCACCACTGCAGTACACATTTTTAGAACATTTGCTTTTTATTATTTTTTCGATTATATTCATTATCTTCCATCATAATTTCTTTACATTTTTTAATGAATGAATTTTTCTGAAATATTCCACACCCAAACACCAATTTATGGCTATTAAATGCCATTCTTACATTTTATAAGTCTTTACTGTCAAAAATTAAGTCATCACTCCCCTATGGTGATGCTGGGGAGACTAAATCACAGCATGCAAGAGGGAGGTGCTTGAACTTTTATGGGACTGTGTCTTACTGTGTTGAGAAGCTTCCTTATCTCTGCATCTGTGATTAGTGTCAGTTACTCAAACAGAAGAAAAAAATGTCCCCTTTTGCATACCTTCTGTGTACTGACTGGAAACACAGTCCCCTGCTCATTTGACAGGTTTATTGTTCAGTGTGGTTTTTTTGCTTAGAAAATTATAATGTTGTTATCTTTTCACCTTTACTAGGGTTGGTAAGACAGTTATTTAGTAAAATAGATAAGAGATGTGTTTAATAAAATCTCTGGGTTTTGGTGATAAAAACTTATCCCTCACAGCAATACCAAAAATTGTGTAGGTGTTGTGCAAGTGGGCAATAGGCAATGGCATAGTCTGTGAAAAATGTTAAAATAGATCTTACTGTCCATTTTTGTCACATCTTGCATGCCTACAGCATGAACCTAAATCACCCAGGAAACTGTTAGAGTAGTACTGTAGAGTTAGTCTGATTTCATAGGGCTTCCTTCATGACTCTATGAAAATAATAATGTGGTGTCATTTTTATGTGTTGTGTGAGGACATACATGTCTGTTTTTATCTCCTAATATTTGTCCAGAAAAATACTGTCACAATATCTTTCATAGAATAAGTACAATTTTTTAGCATTTGGTTTTCATTGGTTTTGCATGGGTGAGTAATTAAATCCAAGGGAAGTTGTTTTGTTTGTTTGTTTGTGATTTTGTTGTTGTTGATTTTAGCTGGTTGCTTGAGGTTTTTTATTGCATACGTAGGATTTTATTTTTGGTCGGTTGGGGCCATACATTTTTTACATTCGAGGTTTCTTGAATATTTCAAATTGCTACAGATGTCTTTGATTTCTTCTGTTTGGCCTCTTTTTCCAGTTTTCTCTCATTATGAATCTTTTTTTGCATTTGTGAGCCATCACCTTTACTGACTGTTTTCTTGGAAATTGCTATGATTTTTGCTCTGTTGTCACTGCTGTATCCTTTATGTTTATGAATCCTGTATGTTTGTCTTCACCTCTTCAGTTCATTTGGTATTTTTTGTTTGTACTTTTGTAGCTTCTCTGTTGAAACAAAAGCCAGTGAATGAATTAAAAATATTGTGTCCTTTCTTCTGTTAATAAAGTTATTTTCTAGATAATATTTTGTAAATAATTTTCAAATGAACTTCATAACAGGAGAACAGTAGCTCATGGAGGCTCATTGATTCCTCATCCGTATGGAATCACTTTATTTGAACACAACGTTTATTTCACTGATTGGACCAAAATGGCAGTGGTGAAAGCTAACAAATTTTCGGAATCTAACCCTCAAGTGATTTACCAGTCTTCACTGAGACCTTATGGAGTGACAGTTTATCATGCTGCCAGGCAGCCATATGGTAAGACCGAAAGTAGATTATGAGGGGAGATTTAGGAACTATGTTACCAAAAGTTGGTAAAAATTATGAGACTGCTATTTTGGTATAAAGAACTAATAATTACAATACATAAATTTCTATTGTAAAACTAGACTGATTTTTATCGCACAGTGGTTTCATCCAGCTCCTGTAGCTAATGAACTATCAAATGCAACGTAAGAGTAGGGGGAGCTTGGAGTGATATTTGGTAGAGTCAAACTTGCTGTTTTGAGTGATATTGATGTTTGGGACTGTTTTCGTCAGCACTGCAATGAATACAGTGGGAAAGGCTACCAGTATTCAAGGAATTCTGTGAAATATAATTCTGAAGTAGGTCTATATGCAGAAAACTATAGCCCATATTATGACCTTAATGCTGTATACTGAGTGTCTCTGTACTGAGCTGAATACCTTGAACGATGGTTAGCTCTGACATGATTTCATCGCATTTCAGGGCAGAAATGGTGAGGTGTGTTTTCCTTGTGATGTAACTCTCACATGGTCCACATGACTTATTGTGAATGTTGAAAAAAATCCTGAAAAATCAAGATAATCATGCAATTAGGTTAATATAGGAAGTTGCAAACCTGTCTTGCTGTGTTATTTTCCAGCAAGAAATCCGTGTGGAAGTAATAATGGGGGATGTGAACAGATCTGCGTTCTCAGCCACAAAACAGATAATGATGGACTAGGTTATCGCTGTAGGTGTGTTCTGGGCTTTGATCTACATGTAGATGGACGGCACTGTGTTGGTAAGAAAATGCCTTGCAATTGTTGGAAAAAGCACTATTCCATTAGCTCTAGAATTATGTCTAGAACATGTTTCTTTTCTTCAATAGCTTTGTGGGTTCAGTATCCTGAGGACTTCATGGTTTTTCACCACAACTCCTTTTGACAGCATTAAATGTAATAATTTCTGCTGAGGTTCATTTCAAGCCACAACAACTTAAACTCACAACCTTTAATGAGTATTTTAAGGGAGTTAGATACAGAATATGCATAGGCAGCTGTATGATTAAACTCTTAATCCTGAAATCAAGCGTGAATGTTTGCTAATATGTAGCTTTTGCATTATTTTGAACACATGTGTTCAAAGCCTGCTTTCCTGTGCAGTAATGTGCAGATGAGGTTGGTCTTCTCCCTTTGAACACACATGGCAAGAATAAGAGATTTAGTTTTGGAGCTGTGGGCATCCATCTGTGATATTCTGCTTCCTGTCTGAGTGCAGAATTGTTGGTTGATGGAGGCTTACTGTGACTATCTATTGGCAAATTAGGCCAGATATGTTATCTGTAGTTTTACTATTTGACCATGTGTTTATCTGGCTAGCCCAGGTATGATCTGTTTGTATGGAGGCTCCACAAAGCCTGTGAGTTATTTTCTTAAAGGTAATTTTAGAGACAAGCACAGAAGATGATTTCTGCTTCTGTAGGGGTAACGTTTGCTGTAAGAGTGTATTAGGACCACAGTAACAATGCAAGAGGAATACTTGACCACATCATGTAATATTCTGGGTTGGATTTTGTTTTTCTTCAGTTTTTAGTCTGTGAGTATTTAAATCTCTATTTTCTGATTCTTCTTTTTTTCTACTTCCAGGCTATTAGTGTGGAAAATAAAGCTTGTGAATAAGTAAAGACTGTGTCTGGTCTTTTCTTTTGCAGCTGTGCGGCAGTTTCTGCTGTTTTCATCCCAGATGGCAGTGCGGGGGATCCCATTCAATCTCTCCACTCAGGAAGACGTGATCATACCTGTAACAGGGAGCCCTTCGTACTTTGTTGGAATTGACTTCTGTGCTCAGGATGACACCATTTTTTTTTCAGACACAAGTAGAGATGTGATCTATAAACAGAAAACCGATGGTTCAGGTGAGAAACATACTTGGGAATTGTAGAGTAATTGTGGTAAGAAGAATAGAAAAGATATTTTTCTAAAGAGAAGCATGAGAAGTCACATTGTGAGATATACAGACAAATCTCAGTGCCATCCCAGTAACCTGGAAAATGTTTCTCCAAAATCTTTGTACAATTCGTATGTGTTTGGGAATTAACTATTTGTAGCACTTCTCACAACTACTTTTTGCCCTCACCAGCCTGTTTATGCAGACAAGTATGCCTTCCAATAGTATGAAACTCAGTTTCTATCACCCTGACTGGAGAGCAGGATGTTTGTTATGACACTGTAATATAGAAAAAGAACATTATGTTTGTGAGACTTCTGGAAATCCTATTTGTTCTAGTGTTTCTCTCCTGTTTATAATATATATTAAATCAGCATCTAGTTTTCTGAGCTTGCTTGCTGCCTTGGGTCAGGGTAAAGGTAGACTGCAGCTGACCTTTGGGTTACTGTGCAAAGAGTAGGTAAAGTCTGGCTGTTGAGCAAGATGTCCTTGCTGCACTGACCTTACTGACCTCTGACCTGCATTCGTAAAGCTCCTCTCAATGTAAACTTAGTAACAAATTTTTCTCTCATCTTTGGCTAGTCCCCTCTTTTGTGCTCCTGAACATATACCTTCTTTGTCTAAAACAAAGGGCACCCTTCCCTACCCTTTAGTTTTGGTCTTTATACTAAATAGAATGGAGGCAGCATTTTTAAGAAGGGGTGCCACAAGTTTTGTCAATAGAACACTGCATGCATGTTATTTCCTCTGTTCCTAAACATTTACAATCATTATGTGTGTTAAAAATTGTAGGAAGAGAGATCTTGACTGCTAATAGAGTGGAAAGTGTTGAAGATTTGGCCTTTGACTGGATCTCTAAGAATCTATACTGGACAGACCCTCGATACAGAAGCATTAGTGTTATGAGGCTGGCAGATAAATCTAGGAGAGCTATTGTTCAGAATTTAAATAATCCTCGATCAATAGTGGTTCATCCTGTTGTTGGGTAAGTTCAGCTTTGATTCTTGTTTTAAACTATATGTACAAATTTATGGTTTAAGCAGAATAGGTGAGATTAGATTTACACCTGATTCTGGATTTCTGTTCTTTTCAAAATACCATCTCTTTTCAGTTGTCCTGTCTTTTCTTTGTTTGTTTTATTCCAGCCTAGGATTCAGCACCCAGAGGAAGGGGCAAGGTGAGGCAGATTCCACATGACAGAAGCACTCAAAAGCACCATTTTTTCCCCCTTATTCTTCTGTTCATTGATAAACAGGCAAAAGAACTTTGTTTCTTTGTATCATTCAGATTAGAAGGCTATTTCTCATACTTAAAAGATAAGAGTTTTCTAAATTGTTTTTAATATATTTTCAATTCCCATGTACTGCTAACATTAGTACCCTGATTTTATCTACCTGAATTTCTTTATTTGAAACGTATTAGATACTACTGGCTGTATTTGATACAAATGTTTCAATATATGATTCCATACACAAAATGAAGCCCTGCTTTTCTTTGATGGAAATGCTTACCTTCAAATTCTATACTCTGTGTTATTTGCCAGTGCTGAAACAGTGTTTCTTTCACAGCATTGTTTGGCTTCCGAGTGCCATACTACTGAATTTCTTAATTATTGGATCTTGATTTTTCATGAGTAACTAAATACACTGTTTTGGAAGTAATCTCATAAAAATAGTGTTGAACTTAAATCCTTGGGCGTCCCAACATTTTTTGTATGCTGCTTTGTGAAGTTATTTAACACTAGCTTCCATTCCTTGGTGTAAGTCAAATGGATCAGGAGAAAATTCTTTGTAATATTCATGCATACTTTTAAGTTTTATCTCGAAGATGCATTTTTGCTTGATTCTTTTTCCCTATCAGTACTTAAATGAGAACCTTAACAATTTTAACGAAGTTTTGGATAGTTAATATCTAAAAGGACAAACCGCTTCCAAAGATTCTGTGAGTTGTATCATTAGGATAAATATTAATTGTTGGTACCACTGCCAATTGAGGAGAGGGAAAGGGTAAACATACAACTGTACTTTTTTTAGGTATATGAAAGATGCGGTACAAAGCAGACTGTTAAAGCTTTTCAAATGTTTTCTCTGTTTAATCACATTACATAATTTATTTTATGTGTCTTTTGACATGTGTCCTTTCAGGTATATATTCTGGACAGATTGGTTCCGTCCTGCAAAAATCATGAGGGCCTGGAGTGATGGATCCCATGCCTTGCCAGTTGTGAATACAACGCTAGGCTGGCCTAACGGCCTGGCCATTGACTGGAGGTAAGGGCAACGCAGAAGGCGGAGGAGCTTTTGAGCAAACGTGTTTCTTCCTTTAAACTGTTAGGGACTAAAGTATAAAGGAATTGTGTCAGGTTGAATGCACTGGCACTTTTGTATTGGAGACCTGAACTTTCCATTGGCTGAAAAGCCTTAAAATGTAAGCTTTTCTCAGAATCTCTCCCCATACACCCCAATAGCTTCTTGTCAGGTTTAAGATTATTATTTGAGAAAATGTTAGGGTTTCCTAATTGACATAATGCCATTTGAAGAAATATGACATTTTCGTTATTTTTAGCTCTCTAAGGCTGTACTGGGTGGATGCTTTTTTTGATAAAATTGAGCACAGCACCTTTGATGGGCTGGACAGACGGACTCTTGAACATATTACTCAGATGACTCACCCGTTTGGCCTTACTATTTTTGGAGGTAAGTCTAGCACTGAAAAATATTATCTATTATTATCACAGAATTTTTTTTCATATGGTGGTCTATGAGTATATGAGATAAAATAACATAGCCTTTGTAATACTGCTTTTCCTAAAGAAACACTGTTGAAAGTTTCTATTAAAAATATATATTTAGCACTTCTTGCTTCTTTTTAGAACTGTTTTTATGTATATCTCTGTAGAAATAATTTGAGGCAGGTGAGTTAACTCATTTAGTGCAACAAGTCAGATATGCCATGCTAATTATAGCTTCCGAGATGGGCTACTCATCCTAGACAGACAAAGTAAATCACAACTCTAGAGATGATCAGGAATTTCAGGATTTTAATAATTATATGTACAGTTTACCACTGAATTTATGTTGTGTGTGAAGAAAGATGTCAGTATATGACCCCCTTTGATTGTGTATAAAAATACCTTCAAAAATACTCTAAAATTTTCTGGAAAATTGTCTTAATGAACACTTAAAATTGCCTTGGAATTTGAAATGTCAGTTGAGTTTGTTGTATTTCAATTTCAGTGAAATCTGAGAAGTTTTGATTTTTCTAAGTTATGTCTGCCTATGACTGAAGGGCTCACTTTGACTGCATTAGAGTGATAAAAGTCCTTTTGTCCTTTTCCTGAAATAGTTGTCAAAAATGGTTAAATTCACGTGAAAAGTCTTCCAGAGCTTTTCTCATTATGCTTGATCTTTTATGTTATATTGCTCTATAATATGTTAAATGTTTTTCAAAACAGGTTATGCCTATTTCAGTGATTGGAGACTTGGTGGAATAGTTCGAGTGAGGAAATCTGATGGAGGCGAAATGACTGTTATTAGGAGGGGCATTAGTAACATTATGCATGTTAAAGCCTACGATGCTCATTCCCAAATAGGTGAGCTCTTTTGTTGTACAGATGAAAGACGTTAAATAGGGAGTGAGAGACAGAATATCAGGACAACAGATTTCCACTTTCAGTTCTAGGAATGGCTTTACTGAATTGCAAGGGACATACAGGGGAGGCAGCATGGGCATTTGCAATCACATGTTGGATATTTCACTATTTTGTGACTGTATGCAATTTTCCTCCACCACTTCTGTTACTTTACTTGATAACCTTGTAAAACAAAATTGTGATTGTGTTGTGTTTTGTGTAATTGTATCACCAATTACAACTTTGCTTTTTTTTTTCTGGTAGAAGTTTCAGTTAAACTAATCTATTTATTTGGAGGAATTGGATAAATGTTTATTAATCAAATGATTATTCTTCAAGCGATTACTATGCATAAATATATAACTTTTTCTGATTTTCACTGCTGAAATCAATGCACTTTCATGCTCTAAACCAAGGATTTGGTATTGTAGTTAATTTATTAAAGCATCCAATGCCCTCATCAAACATACATACCATGTACTAAGGCTCACTGACTATTTGATATCCAGAGACTGGGTCACATCTCCCAGCCTTGGTCAGACAGGGCTTCTCATTTGTGGTAGTGTACTTGTTTCCAGACAGTTGCTGAAAATTGTCAGAAAATTGGATGAAATTTAATAGTATGTTCTTAACTTCCATAAACATTTGTGTCAGTGAAGAGTATGCAGAATGGGACACTTCTTATTTGTTACGACCACTATTGTTACTACTGCCCATGAACTTGACCCTGTTCTGTAGTGTATGCAAAGCCAGGATTTGCTACAGCATCTTTTTTTACAACTACTATACACTTTTAATAGTTCCCAAGCTGTTACCATTAGTATGCACACTGATCTTCTCTATCACTTTTTAAGGCTCTAACTACTGTAATAGAGGAACGAATCCCAATGGAGACTGCAGCCATTTCTGCTTCCCAGTACCAAATTTTCAGAGAGTTTGTGGTTGTCCCTATGGCATGAAGCTGGCTTCAAATCAGCTGACATGTGTTGAAGATCCATCCAATGAGCCACCCACTTTGCAGTGTGGCTCCTACTCATTTTCCTGTGGTAATGGAAGATGTGTGCCACAGTACTATCAGTGTGATGGTGTTGATGACTGCCATGATAACAGTGATGAACAAAACTGTGGTTCTTCAAGTAAGTAATCTCTGCAATTTGCAGTTAGTGTTCATTGTTTGCAGTTCAGGAACTTCGAGATGTTATTGGCTTCATTGGAATAAACCCCAATTTTTTAGGGTTGCATCTGTACATAAATCCTGAAATCAACCTAGGAGATTAGTTAATTTTAAAATTGCTTGGAATAATTAGTTACTTTGGAAATTATATCACAGTATTACAGGCTTCAACACTAGCTACCTAAACAATGCATGAAGATATTCATATCTCACTAGTTCTCAACATTCAATTTACAGAGTAACAAAAGTTCATCTTAGAAAGAAAAAAAGTTGTCTTTAGTCTTAGTTTTTTGTAAATTTTGAAAGATATTGGATTATCACGTGCTTGCCTTATTATAATGCATGGAGAAAAACAAACCATCTTCAAAAGGTGAAGAGACCTAAAAAATAACACCAATAAGGAGTATAACAAACCCATATGCATTGCCTAACCTTCCTCTGAGATTAAAGTGGCACCTTTTATTTCACTTAACATCTGAATAGAAAGTTTATGTTTTCCTTTATATTTGGGCACTGCTGAACTGTTTGTTACATCTGAATTTTTATGGTGAAGTGAATTAAGTGCAGATTGGTTCCTTTCCTGGTTTTACTGTAAAGTGTCTCACACAAAATATTTTGTTGATCAAGTAAAATGAGAGAACAGTGGCATAATTAGAATTGACAAGACACTGAAGATATTTATGAGTCTTTTATGACATATTTGGTGTTTTTTTCTTCAGAGTGTTAATTCTTTTACATCACAAACAAGAAATTAGGACACATTAATAAAATATGCTCCTTAATGCAAAGGACTAGTTAGTATGACTAAGGTATAAACTCTTTCTTGTTAGTGGGCTATTTAGAATAACTAGAATTTATTTCATTTGTTCTTTAGATTGTTTTGAAGGGCTTAACTTTTTAATTTTTTTATTGCTTCTTGGAGTTTATAAAAAGTTTGTAAGTATTCAGTTCTACATCATGTTACATAACAGACATTTTAATTCTAAGCACTGTGCATTTTAGAATTTGATGCATGTTTTAGACATTCTGTAAGTATACTGAATGTCCTGATTGCTCTGTCAGGAATGGCAAATTTTGGAGATCTTTATAAAAATGTCTTCCTGGTTTGTTTTTTTTATTTAGACAATACTTGTGCTTCATCAGCTTTTACCTGTGCCAGTGGACAGTGTATTCCAGGTCGCTGGCATTGCGATAAACATAATGACTGTTTTGATGGCAGTGATGAACTACATTGTCCTACACAAGAACCCTCTTCATGCCCTGGAACACAGTTCACCTGTGATAATAAAAGATGTATTCCAAGAATCTGGCTTTGTGATACTGATAACGACTGTGGTGATGGCTCAGATGAAAAAAACTGCAGTGAGTATCGCAACTGTCTCTTGTTTTTATAAACAGCTGTGTATATCGACATAGATATATCTATTGATGTAAGGATGATAAATGTAATTGGGAAGAAAGAACTAGCATTTAAATTAGACTAATATTTTGTAGTCCATAAGATGTGGAAAACTTGTCTTATTTGAACTACCAGAGCCAAGTAGAATGCAGAAATATAATTAAGAAAAATAGAAAGATGCAAATGTGATAGTCATAATCATGGTGCTGCATAATGTCATCCACTGTGATTTGCAGAAAAAGCAGCTAAAGCTTAGATGTTCTAAGCACTTACTTCACGAGTGATCTCAGTAATGGCTGTTGGTGTAGTCAGCTAATCTAGCCTGGAAGTTTTTACCAGCAGTAAGGTACTGGTTTTTTCATATGCTTCCTTTTTCTTCTGTTTATTTTCCATGAGTCTGAGCCTACATGTGAATGGACAGTTCCCTGATATTAATATATTAGTGCTTGTAAATTATATGGTTGCTAGTTGCTGCATTATATGCTGCAAGTTAGTGATAAAGTTTTTCTACTGTTTCAGTATTGTGCTGATCTCAAAAGAGAAATAAAACACATCTGCATGTACTGTCATTATTAACAGCTTTTGCAGGTACTTGTGAACCCAGGCAATTTCAGTGTCCAGACCATCGCTGTATTGACCCATTCTATGTCTGCGATGGAGACAAAGATTGTATAGATGGTGCTGATGAGCATGACTGCAGTAAGTGTAACTTTATTTGTTGAATGCCTCTTTATTATTTCCTCACTCCTGCCCCCTGAGGAGTCTAATGGTGACCTCACATTACCAGCTCCAAGATAGCAGAATGCATAATAAGCCTATCCATAGATTAACCCTGTTTGTGATGTTTGTTTTAACATTTTAGTAAGCCCTTTGATCTCTAGGCTGGTTGTGGAGGGTTGAAATCTGTTTTTTTCTGTATATACCAAAGTCACTGCATTTTCTGTGTCTCAGGGAAATTATGGTCTTCAGTAGAACTGATACCATATCAGACTTGGACACCCGTAGGTAAATTCAGTGCAAATCTAGCTCTGTAAAATAAATAAATAACATCAGTATTCTTTAATTTTGTAGTATATAACTGCAGTGCCACAGAGTTTAAATGTCTAAGTGGAGACCAGTGTATCAGCACTTACTACCAGTGTGATGGTGTTTTTGACTGTAATGATCACTCAGATGAGACTGATTGCCGTAAGTACATTGATGCTGAAAGAAAGATTTCAGTTATTAGGTGATGCTTCTGGAAATTTCCTTTATCTGCTATGTTGAATTCTGTCCTTATTCTGTCAGTATTCTTTTTAGGGAAATCTGTCTATAAATCACTTTCCTGAGCAGAAATTTCAAACACAGTAGGTTCCAGCTCAAGAGTATCATAGAATCATAGAGTTACATGGGTTGGAAGGGACCTTACAGATCATCTAGTTCCAACTCCCCTTCTGTGGGCAGGGACACCTTCCACTAGACCAGGTTGCTCAAAACCCCATCCAACCTGGCCTTGAACACTTCCACGGATGGGGGGCATCCACAGTTTCTCTGGGCAACCTCTTACAGTGCCTCACCACCTTCACAGTAAAGAATTTATTTCAATATCTAATATAAACATGCTTCTTGTCAGAGCACGTATGTGCTTGTTCAAAATATAACAATAGTTAAATTGCCTTGTTTACCACATTATAAAGTAGGAGTTAAATTGGTCAGATTTTGAAATGTCATGTAGATTGATTGTGACTCTGTGGCCTGATCTAAAAGCAACACAGTTCTTAATAGTATTGTAAGTACTTATATAAGAAATTAACTGAACATAGTGATTTTGCTTCTTTATCAAAAATGGAAACAGCTTCTGAACTGTTGAATGTCCCTGTTTTAGCTACAAGACCACCAGGGATGTGCCACCAGCATGAATTCCAATGTCAATCAGATGGCAGTTGCATTCCTGATAACTGGGAATGTGATGGCCATCTTGATTGTGCAGACGGCTCAGACGAACACCATAGATGTCCTGCCAGAACATGTCCTCCATCTCTGTTCCGCTGTGATAATGGCAACTGTGTCTATCGGGCATGGATCTGTGATGGTGATAATGACTGCAGGGATATGAGCGATGAGAGAGATTGTCCTACTCAACCTTTTCGGTGCCCCAGCTGGCAGTGGCAATGTCCAGGTCACAGTATCTGTGTGAATCTGAGCAAAGTATGTGATAATTCTGCTGATTGTCCCAATGGAGCTGATGAATCCCCACTGTGCAGTAAGTTACTGTTCAAGCATCTACTATAGTCTACGTTTTATGGCTTCAGAAAGGAATGGAATATTCAGCATGCTTTATTTAGTGTTGCAATGTTTCTGTCAGAAATGAAAGCACACTGTAATTAGAGCTCAGATTACCCAGTGGAACTTGCTTGCAGTGAAAGGAGACTACAATGATGACTGATGAATTTATTAGCTATGTCCAGTCATGTGCTCTGAATTCCAGTGTGACTTCTACTGACTTTAAGTATAGGTTTAACTACATGGGAATGAGCTTTGTGTTCCTGAACACATTCACTAAAGCATAGTATGCTTTAAATGCAGATGAAATGTGATTCAGTCCTTACAATTCTCTTTTAAATTTCTAACTTCAAGAATCATGAAAAAAATCTAGAAGCTCACGTGTAGCCAGAATTTGTATTTATGTTGATTATGAGTTGATTTAAACATAATCTTTTTCTTTCTTTCCTTCTTTCTTCTTTCTCTTTAATCAATGCACATTCTCAGATGAACCCCAGCCAGGTATGATTATAAACGATTTTAAATTATTATTTATTTATACAATTTTAGGTTTGGAGTGGCACAGTAAATTTTTGTATATTTCTAGCTATTTTTGTGAGATTTGTTGAAATGGTTGGACAGCATTCATTTGATGGGATTCGACAGTACACACTTCGTTGTTAACTGCTTTTATGTGCATTGTGTGTGTTATATTTTGCGTAAAGGTTGCAGTCCAGTCTCACACTGCAAAACTGATGATTCTGCAGTCATGTTTTAGCAGCAGTGTTAGGCCAGTAATGCAATTGTAAAGAACTAAATTTAGCATAAGAAGCTTTTGTTGACTCTTTGCTTATGTCCTTTCCCAACCCAATTTTAGATCAGGAGAGCTGCTCTGACAATAATGCTGGCTGCACTCATGAATGTATTCAAGGACCCTTTGGAGCTCAGTGTACCTGTCCTATTGGATACCAGCTTGCAAATGACTCCAAGACCTGTGAAGATATTGATGAATGTGATCCTCCAGGCTTTTGTAGTCAGCATTGTTACAACGAGAGAGGGTCTTTTAGGTGTTACTGTGATGAAGGTTACATTCTAGAAACCAATGGGAGGACTTGTAAAGCCGCAGGTGAGGAACATTGAGGTCAATCTAAAAAATGACAACAGGGTCTGGAAACTGTCTAGCTTTGCCACTTTCATGTTGTTTTCTTTTAAAAGAGCTGTTGTAAACAGCCACTTAAAGTTGTTCTTGGCAGATGACCTTGAGTATTAAAACTGTCAGCTGAGGAGTTAAATGGAAACTATTATTTCCTTGAAATAATATGTTTAAATTAACACTTTAATTTTTAACCCTGGAATCATCCAAAATAATATTCTGGAGAAGATCAGTGTGAGACATCTGTAAGCCATAGGTTAAAATTTAGTCTCTGTAAAGTTTGATGCTCACAAAGTGTTTAAATCCCAGTGTTTCACAAGACTTGCCTAGTGCCTTTGCTGCACTTCACTCATTTCTAAAGAGCAAACATCACTGATACAGCCTTTCTGCCCGTTGTTCTCTATTTCCTATGTAGTATAATGGGGTATGTAGGAGTATATACCCAGTGGAATTTGTCACCACAGGTTTCCTGGTTTAGGGATATACTCAGGTCATGGAAGACACTTGCATTTTACCTGCATATAAGTTTGGCCCTTACTAATGGGGAGTTTCTCATAGTTTGGTGTCTTTATGGTTGCTACTCTTCAGCTGTTTTTTCAGCATCTTATCAGTGTAAGCAGCTGCACAGCAGTCTATGGCTTTCCTGTAATACATTTCTTCTCCCTTGTTCCCGTGCAATCTAAAGGAGGGGAAAATAGAGCAGGCAGGTTACAAAGGAGGAAGATCCAGGCTGCGCAGATTACCTGGTGGTACAAAAAACTTGAGGGGTTGAATGAGGAGTGGGACATAAGAGAGGTTTATGGAGGAATGAGCGTTGGATGTCGGCAGCAAACTGGTTAGACAATGGGGAAGAAGACCTGAGGTCCAGATATGAGCCTAGAAAGGAAGTCTGTAGAAAGAGTGATGGAGAAAGGATGGAGAAAAGCCAAAGTAGATTAAAAAGTCAGGATGGACAGACTGGGTATGATATCTTGGCCTGTGAATTGATTTGAATTTTTCCTTACAATATGTATATATTGATGCTATAAAGTCATGTAAAATTATTCAGTATTTCTTTTTCTCACAGAATTACTGTCAAATAGCTTATTGATTTATTTTAATTTCTATTCCTTTGACAGAGTCTGGGAATCTTCTTTTGCTGGTGGCAAGTCGTAACCAAATCGTTGTGGATAACATCACTTCTCAGTCACACAGCATTTATTCTCTGGTTCGGGATGGGACCAATATTGTGGCTATTGATTTTGATTCAATTACAGATCGTATCTTTTGGTCCGATACAACCCAGGATAAAATTTGGAGTGCTTATCAAAATGGGACTGACAGAAAAATAGTAAGTTTTGCTCAGTTTTTCTTGTCTTTTGTATAGAGAAAATGAAGACACTATCTTCAGTTAACAAAGGGGAAGAGGAAAATCCAAACATAGTAAGAAGAGAGGTAACATAGACAAAGTGAAACAACTTTGTAGATGCTAAGGCAACATTTTATACAGCTTTTTGAAAAAGAAATACTTTCAAGAAGCCCTTTTATCATCAAACTATAAGCTGATTTTCCTATTAGTAAGTGGTAACTTCTTCAATAGACCTTAGAAAGTTAGTAGGATTGTTTGGATTTATGCTTTGGCAGCACTTTGAATATATGCATTGTGACTCATTCTGCATATTAGACCTAGAAAATGTTGGAGATTTGGTTCCCCATTTTCCACATCTATAGAACTGTGAAGGGTAAAAATTTATTATTAACTTCCCCCCTCCCCCTTTTTTTGTTAATAAACAGGTGTTTGACAGTGGTGTCACAGTGACCGAAAGTATAGCAGTAGACTGGATAGGTCGTAACCTTTACTGGACAGACTTTGTTCTGGAAACAATTGAAGTCTCTAAACTGGATGGGAGCCACAGGACTGTGCTGCTCAGTGAAAATATAACAAACCCGAGGGGACTAGTGTTAGATCCCAGAACTGAGTAAGATTTTTTTTTTTAATGTTTTGTTCTGAAAAGATGAGTGTTTTATTATGTAACTATTAAAATTTGAGATCTAACCAAATTGTATTGTAATTTTAAATTACAAGTGGAAGAGAAAACTTAAAACAATTTT
The DNA here is from genome assembly GCA_013396775.1 of Cephalopterus ornatus. Taxonomy (NCBI): domain Eukaryota; kingdom Metazoa; phylum Chordata; class Aves; order Passeriformes; family Cotingidae; genus Cephalopterus; species Cephalopterus ornatus. The sequence goes on along the minus strand of VZRE01003104.1, from coordinate 781,234 downwards.
TAGAAATAGTGTGTTTGCAGAGTTGATTTAATATTTAAAGTTGTGCGGTAATTATTGGTGATCTGTTGCTCTGTTTCACTGTGACAAGATGGCTTTTTTCTATAAAAGATTTTCCTGCATTTTCTTCCTATTTAAGAAGTGTTAATTCAAAATTATGATGTATCATTTCAGTTAGTGGTATACCACAAACTTATATGTGATTTAATGTCATATGCCTCCTTTCATAGCCCTAAGTCTAAAATAATTATCTGTACTGTATTAATGTTACCACAAAAGCACCTTCCCATTTCAGACAGCAGGTGGCATAGAGTAAATGAAATGTGATTTGAACTGTCCATGTACAAACTTTTACTTATTTTTGTGGTCTTCAGTGCCTTGAACTCTGTTTACTGCCAGCCACATGGGGCTCTTCAGTTTTAGTGCTGTTAACATTATCACTAACATTATAAAAGTACAAGCCTGTATCAAATTTTAATATAGCAACCAGAGAATCAGATTATAATCAACACTGAAAAACAGTGATACCAGTAGCTTCTATATGCTGCTATTACTGACAAATGGAAACAGCAGTAGAAGTGTTACAAGAATTTTTACAACAGGAATTATGGTAATATCTCAAGTAAGCATATTGCTGAAATGAGTAATTTCAGTATCATCGTGTAGGACTGTTCTTAAAAAGGTTGTTTCAATTTTTGATCTGGTGAGTCTTCATGTAACATTTCTCAATAGGCAGCTAGGTTTTTTCCCAGATTGGTAACCACACTTTACTTTTTTCAGTGCTCATGTGATGTTCTGGACTGACTGGGGTCAAAACCCTCGGATTGAAAAAGCCAGCATGGATGGCAAAATGCGCACAGTGATTATTAGTAATAAAATCTACTGGCCCAATGGACTTTCCATTGATTACCCAAATAGACTTCTCTATTTTGCTGATGCTTATCTGGATTACATCGATTTTTGTGATTACAATGGAAACAACAGACGACAGGTGGTTGCAAGCGATCTGGTAAGACATTAATGAGAAACTGCTGTTTTCCCATGTCCCTGCTGATAGTACTTAAAAATGTTTTTTCGCAGTTGTAGACTTGGATGTATTTCTCTTCAAAATACTTGGGTGAAGCAGGTGTGAAGTATTTTAGCTGCTTCCTTCTGCTGGAAAAAGAGGAATTGCACATCCTGTTCAGTCTCGCTGGAGATCTTCAGCAGAACCTGGAGCTGTGTGTAGACTTAGTGCTTTAGATCATTTTTGTCTGTTCTGTCTGCATGCATGAAGTCTGAAGGTGACATCTGACACTGCTGCTACCAGGTGGTGCATTTGCTGTAGGCAAATGTAGTACAAAAAGCCTGAAAGAACTTTTCCCAGCCGCTTTTTGTGAGTGATTATTGCTACTGTTCTTGGCAGCCGTGAAGGATTTTGTGCTACCAGGACTTGCTGTGTGCAGCAACTTCGTTAAGACCATCCCTCTTACAGGCTGTCTCTCAATGAAGTGCTGCTGGCAGCTTGTAGCCCTGTCTCTGTACCAACACAGTAGTTCCAGAAGTTCAGTTGGTACACAGAAACTTGTATAAATAACCACATGGATGTTTTCAAGAATTGACCCTTGGGGCTTTTATTGTTGACTGGAGAGACAATTTGTGTGAAATGGAAGCCAAGGTGATCTTTCCACTCCTAGTTAGCTGAAATTTAGATAAGCCACCTTCTTTGACCCTCTGGTAAATTTTAGGGGAGCGTATCAGGGATGCAGGTTCTTGACAGGTCTGTAACTCCCATTAGATATTTCCTATTGTGCTCCTGAAAATCTGCAATTGGGTCTTTACCGGTTGGTTCCCTGTGTTCTGCCCTATAGTTAGACTGCTGTGTTAATTCATCATTCCGTTCATCTCGAGGGGTCAATATAGCATTTGAATTTTTTAAAAAATTGTATTTCCCCCATAATTAATGTCTGGTTTTCAGACAGTAGATGCTATTTCGTATTCTTTTGCTGAAAAATATCTTTTAGCTGCCGCTACTTCATTATTTATTTATTTAAAAAACATGCTCAGCTCTGTTGTTACTTCATTGCAAGCTGTACATATGCAGATCTCCAGAATTAAATTGATAAACAACATTGCTTTTTTAGATATTGCAACATCCACATGCTCTAACTGTCTTTGAAGATTTTGTGTACTGGAGTGACCGCTATACTAATCGAGTAATTCGAGCCAATAAATGGCATGGAGGAAACCAGACAGTTATGATTTATAACATTCACCAGCCTTTGGGGCTTGTGGCAGTCCATCCTGTAAAGCAGCCTAATGGTAAGTTCATCAAAACAACTTTGGTGATTGCAGAAATAACATCATTCATTGGCACACTGAGAATCAGCCTTGTCAGCAAATGGGCTGGGCTAAAACAAGCAAATAATTCAAACTATTGACTTGCAACTGGCCAAACTGGTATTAGGGAAAGTAACCACCTAGGCAGCATCTAAGGATAATGACTAGCCAAAAAGAATAATAGGGAAGTAGTATGCACCATTTTCTTGCACTTTGTTCTGAATGTTTTTGTAAGATGATTGGAGCATTTTTGGAAAGTATGTTAATTGTAAAAATTTCTCAGTTTGGCACACCAGACTCAATTTCTTGTGTGTTAGTAATACAATTATTTTTTAAAAGATGACTGTCATCAACCTTCTCTGAAAGTACTTCTGCATTATTTTTCTCCATGAGACAATAAGAATCATAAATAAACCCCTTCTTTGCATTAAATCTTACCTCTAAGATCGTATGCAAGTGATCTTTTGCAGCTGAAAGACTGTAAAAAAAATAAAAATTTTTCTTTCTGTTAGGTAGAGGTATCTTTCAAATCAGACTTTTCCTTATTTCATGGCGTGGTTGGAAATATGTGTATGTAATCTTTCAGCTTTTGTTATATTTCTTGTGTATGGAGTGTTTCCAATTAATAAATACTACAATGGCTTCCTTTTTTTATTTCCTTGAAATAAATACCAGGGAGGGTAGAATAAGGCACTTGAGTAAGGCACTAATAATTTCAGTGCTGTAGTTGTTTTGGAACAAAACCTTCCTCAGTCATGTTTAGAACTAAAGCCACTTAGCATTCTCACTGCAAATTGTTCATTTACCAGAGGGTACCATTAATTTATGGATCATAGTTATGGTTTAAGAGGTTTTATTTTACAACCCAAGGTTTAAAAAATCTTCTCTCACTGGTGGAGAAATTTCTTTTGTTTTCTTCATTGTTTTAAGTAAGTACATTTTATGATTTTTCATTTTCAATCGTTCTGTTGTACTTTATGTGGCCAGACAGAGAAGGGAATAAATCACTTCCAGAATACCAAAAGATGCTGATGTTGACAAATGAAGAAATAATTATTTGCAGATTGAAATTCCAGTATTAAAACTGTCATTCACTTTCCTTTCTGGTAAATCGTTTGATCTTACACCAACCAGAGTTTAATTTCATCATTCTGATGAGATGAATGATTTTCTTAGTTTGATTTCTGAGTTTATGCTATTGTTTTATTGTCACATTAATTTGTTTTCAGTTCTAGTTAGTTTTTTTTCTTGTTAGTTAGGAACAATTGCACAATTTCCTGGAACTTCCAAGCTTCTTAGAATAAGGTCTGCTGCAATTGCTAAGGATATACTCAAAATCTGATTTTTGTTTTCTTATGAAGATGGCTCATCCCAAAAAATCCTCTTTAGCAGCAAGTTGATGGAAGTGATCTAGGTTGAATTTTAGTGTGTAACAATAATAGCAGTCAGGAGAGACCCTCTGCACTGTCTTTTTTTCAGCATTTTCCAACTTTAAACTGACAGTTTCAAAGGGATCCAAGAAATTTGGCATTGAACTCCCACTGTCTCTGAACAAGACGTACCAACTATTTTCCCTTTGGTTTCTCCAAAAAGTCTCAATAAATAATTTAAATCCCCCATATAGAAGGGTTATGATAATCAAGGACTGAAAATCCCATAGGCCTCCTGGTACAGTTAAGAAAAGTCTAAAACGGAGTTTGAAAGATTTTCCATGGTGCATAAAATATGAAAAGACCGCTATGATAATAGTCCTTGTTTTACATGGAAAATTGTCTCCTGTTATGAGTGTATTATATGGCTTGTGGTTCTTGGAAATTATTTCAATTTTTTAATTTTAAAGAAATAGCAAAACTGCTGGGTTGATATTGCCAGGAGCAATGAGATAGAATATTCTTTCCACTTTCACTCATGTTTTTACAGTTGCTAATAGTTCCTTTTTAAATTTTAGGTATTAATTCCTGTGCATCGTCCCCATGTAGCCACCTCTGCTTGCTTTCTTCATCTGGACCACTTTTTTTTTCCTGTGCTTGCCCTTCAGGATGGATCCTTTCTCCTGATAACAGGAACTGCATGAGAGGTAGGGCAGTAGTAATGATAAGAAAGACCCAATGCTGTCAAATCCATCCCTCTCATAGGCAAAAAATATACTTCAGAGGGCTGCTGCTCATGAAATCAAAGTTTGGGGCTGCTTCAGGCAGACTTCATTTAGGACACATGGAATGTACTCGGCCTAAAGGTTTGGAGAGGGATTTGGGAAAGGACTAAGAGATTCAGATGCTTCATTTGGGGAAAATGGATGAACTCAGTTTTCTTATAAACACTTTAAAGAAGCCACATTTTAAAATTTCTGACCACATTGAATGTTTTGCTGTTGGAATACATCTGGAAGGAATTTATTATTGGTTAAAAATGAAAACATACTCTGGCAGATGGTTGTGTTCATTATAAGTATTGAGCTCAGAAACATGTTTTTAAGAGTTGTAATTGTAAGAATGTTGAGATGCAGGACTGGAGGGGACTCCTTGGTTACTCAAGTTTGTTTCCTTCTTTCCCTTGACCTCTGATCATATGTCCTCTTTCACCAGTCAAGCTCTAGTTTTAGATTCATCTGGGTTCTTGCCAGAAATTCACTGAACTTCACAATTTGGTATTTGGAAACCTGATTTTTTGTTCAAATGTAATCTTTGCCCAGTTTATGCCCATTTCTGATGCCATTTTTTTCCTTCAGGTTAAATAGCATTAGTAGTTCTCCTTTAGCATTGGTATGTTTTGTTGTGTATATTTGAAGTGGCTATCCTATTCTTTCTCAGCCTTGTTTTGCTAAGAAGTAAGTAATGATCTTTTGGTTTCCTCTAATCAGGAGAGATGTTCTCCCTGTTCCTTATGACTCTTTTCAGCCTATCTGAACTAATGCATTTTGAAATCCATATCAGAATTTCTCATCTTGAGCTTTTTCCCTCCCCATGTAAAATATTAGTGTGCCAAATGCAGAAGGTCTGGAAACACAGCCTAAAATTACATGTGCATACATGTCATGTGATGCAGCTGTAACAACTAACCTTCACAAACAAAATGTGGTATCAAAAAATACTACTGAACTTTCTTTGAATAGTCCACTATGATTTGTAAAAATTATTTAACCTGTTCATTTAAAAAGAAAATTCAAAGCACTGGTGGGCAGTTTGTGACTAGAAATTTTACCACTTTGCTGTTGTCAGATGAAGCATTCATTAATAGTTTTTTTATCATTGTACAGATACCAATTGCACTGTGGTGTCTCCCTGTATAAGGAAGCTTCAGATCATTGAAATTTAAGTAGAAATTATCTTTGGGATAAGCTAACACTAGAAATCTCTGTCAGTCAAAAAATCCTTTTCTTTTAAAATTATCTAAATGTTAAAGGCCACATCATACTCTTTTCCTGCTCGATACTTAGCAGTTTGTTCTTTAAAGGATTATATTGCATTCACATTTTTCTTAACAGCAGCAAGGGAATTACCAATTTATATAATCTGAAATGAAGGGCAAATTTGAAGAGGGTTTCTTTTACAAATCTGCAATTGTTTTGTTATGTGCAAGTTTATAGAGGAATCATAATGAAGGAAATGGAACATGGCAGGGATGAAGCACATGGACATGTAGAGGTTGACCCAAATCTGCCACTGAATTGAGCTATTGACAGTTCTTTATTTCTTGCATGTTGCAAATTTCCCTTTGTCTGCTTAGGTTCAGTTGTGTCCCTTTTAGAAATTACATAATTGTTCAATATAAACTGTGTAAGACAGAGGGAGAAGTATCCTTCTGTGAAGCACAATTCTTTTAAACTATATGGGATTATTTTATTCTTTTTAGATGGAATTTATACAGTTAAAACAGTATGTAAAAAACATCTATAGATGTGGGGAATTAAAAAAAAGGATATTTGCTGAAGGTCAGTACATCAGCAAAAGTTAAAAAATATATTGGTTTTTTTTGATGGTAAAATATTTTAATCATTGCTAGTGACTAAAGTCCCTGCTGATGGCAGGAGGCTTGGAACTGGATGATCTTTAAGGTCACTTCCAACCCAGGCCATTTCATGATTACACAGGAGTAGGCATTTTTTATTTCTTTTCTAATATTTACTATTTTACTTATCCTTGCTGTCATTGTTTACTTTATTAGGCCAGCACAGTCTTTCAGAAGAAAGGTTAAACTGCGCTGCGTGTATCTGATTGCCCAGTGTCTCTACAGACAATGATATTGCTGGTCTCTGCCTACTTAGTTTGCATATTATATACTACTAACTTAATGTGGATGGAAAGGCATTGATTCTAGGAGTGCACCATTTTGTAGCTTTATGTAAGATGACAAAATCTTGCCTTTGCACTTATTTTAAGCAGCATTTCAGGTTGATACTAAAGATGGTAATGTAGCAAGCTGCTTTGGAAACAAAGAAGTGACTTTGTGTATATTAAAATATTGTATTAAAATGGTACATGTGCGTGTTTAATAAAACAATACATGAATTTTATATAGATTATAATTTGTCATGTAAATTGTTTAAAAATTGCAGAAGTTATATTAATGTCTATCTGATGAAGCTACACAGGTTTTTAAATCTCTGTAGCTCAGAAAATTTGCTCTCTTGTCCATCATTAGAATGAGGAATAATCAGATTGTATAGATTTACATAGGTGTAAAACTCAAAGCAGTAAATCAAATTTGACAAATACTTCCAGCAGCCAGAGAGAAGTATGGAGAATAATTTTTGAGATGTGCAGTGATGCTGTGATTTGTGAATTTTCACTGCAAAATTTATATAAATATTGCAATTAAGAAGCCAGTGAAGAAAATCCAATCCAAACAAACAAGTCTTTGATCTATTATAAAAGAGGAAATGGGTTATTGCTACAGCAGCCCATTTCCCTACTAAATGGTAGCTTGTACCTGTGGGGAGAAGAGGCTAGTTTCTTCTCCAAAGACAAAAGGACAAGGAAGAAGGGAATCGGTGTTCAGGACATTCTCTTCCCCTAATCCATAGCAGATGAGAAATGCAGTTGCTGACTCTCACTCTACAGCTCTCCAATGCATTTTCTCTGATCACCTGACTAGCTGCCTGTTGTTAATAAATTGATTTAAGCATAACAGTAAAAGTTTACCAGAAAATAAATATAATATAAGGGAGTATGTCTACTCCCTTAGAGATAAAACAGGAAAACACAGTACTGCAGTTATATTTAATAATAAAGATCAGCAGTTGCTGTGGTGACATTGTTCTGTGCTTGTGAGTCCTGCTTAATAGCCATTAGAACCCATCACAGGCAGGTCCTGCAGAATCTCAGAGCTTTGCCCTGCTGGTTCCCATCAGGTCATGCAGAATCCTCAGAGCTTTGTCCTGATGGTTCCCATTCTCAGAGATTCGTAAAAGCTGCTTAGAGCAGTCACATCAGTGTCCTTCTTCCCTTGCCCAGCAACAAGTGATCCTGCGTTATTTACTTCCTTCTTCTTAGAATTTGCATTGTGATTGCCCGGTGCTGAAACTTAAATGTTACAACAATTTCAGTAATTGATAACCTCGCTCCTAGTGAGTGATCAAACTAGTGATCACTAGTGAAACCTAGTAAGTGGTTTCAAAGCACCACTGGTAACATTCAACCATTCTCATCATCAGGGAACTTCTGTGTGGGAGTGGGAAAGCATATCGTAATGACATTTTCTTGAGCAGAAGCAACTCTGAGTAACACTGTATGTTTTCACAGTTGAACACCCGTTCCTTATTGCCGTAAGAGATAATATAATTTACGGAATTTCTCTGAACCCTGAGGAGAAGACAAATGATGCAATGGTTCCAATAGCAGGAGTTCAAAACGGTGTCGATGTTGACTTTGATGACTCCGAACAGATGATTTATTGGGTGGAAAATCCGGTAAGTTAGTATCTGGGTTCAAAGTATGCATTAAATTAAGACTTTTTATTTTTAAAAAGTGCTTTGGATGAAATATATTAGTGTTGCTGGTAAGAATTTCGATAAAAAATAATAGAAAAGAATGCCATGGTCTGGGGTTTTTTGTTTGTTTGGGTTTTGTTTCCCCCTAGGAAAAAGTAAGGAAACTTCATCTCTCTTGTAAAGTAGTTCTTATCTTTGGCAGCAGAAACATTTAATTAATGTTTTTTCTGGCTCAGAGACATGAACAGGAAATACTGGAAAGCACTGACAGAGCTGTACTCTCAGCTCTGCTGTACTGTAGTCCACTCTCTGTCCTCTCCCTTGACTTAGGACTTAATTCTGCTAACACAGCCACAGCACTTCTCCATGGAAGCAGTACGCTGGACACAGTGGCAATTAACATTAGAATGAATGTACATGCATGTAATCTGAGCACTTAATGAAGCAAGATAGTAGAGAGTCACCTTCTCTTTTAAACAGAAAATTGTTACAAAGTCACAAGAATTTCCAGGTAGCACATATGAGGCTTATAAATCAAGAAAATAAATTGAACTAATTTTCAATAGTTGATTATAATTGTTTGATGAAGTGTTTTTATTTCTGATCCTGAATGAAGAAATTATATGTGTTCCCTAAGCCTGATTTGCCACTAAAAAAAAAAAAAATCCCAATCTTTGCAGGAAAAGAAAAAAATCTGTGGTAGTCTGGGAAACAGATGAGATAGGATGCTACTGATTCAGCAGTATGTGTTAAGTCTTGGAAACGTAAAAGCAGTTCTTTCTTTCAAGAACAGCAGTGCTTAAGTCCTGGAGAAGTATGATGGTAGATACGGAGATTTCTGTAATTATGTAATTCACACAAACTTGTTACATTTCATCCACACAAGATTTTTTTTTTCCCAACTTGTTTTCTTTATGTTTTGCATCTTTGAAGTAAATATAATTTTAAAACCTCTTAATTATAAAGCCTATTCCATGGCGCTCATAAAGAAACTACAATTTATTTAATTATTTATTCTTTTAAAGTTAGAATGTGTAGTTCCAATGAAGTATTTAAATAGACCTATATAAGCAAACTTTTGCCCAAGAAACTAGATAAATACTCAGGAATCTATTTCATTCTCCCTGCAGTCTGAAAAAATGTTCCTGACAGACCTCAGCTAGCAGATACAGCTGACATATACAAAAGCCCTTTCAATTCTGTAGGAGGTCAAGGGCTGATACATCAATTAACAGCCCTGGCAAGTGAAATGCCAGGTGCCTTTGCAGGCTGAGTGTGGGTACATGCTCTGTTTTAGTTAGGTCTTGACAAAGCCTGACAAATGTGTGACTGTGGGCTGTGCCCCTGACTGTATCCCTGACCTGCAGACCTCAGGCTTCTGTTGCTCCCAGACAGAGCTGAGACACCTGTGTCAGTCATGGCTCACTCTGAGAAAAAGATGTTTCTCTATTTTCTGATGACGGAAGCATATTTGCTTAATTTCTTAATTGTCCATTACCACAGGGCCTCTTCCTTAACACCACAGTTTTCCTCCATCCATTGCATGTTTGGCTTTTCCTGGGGTTTGTTGACACTTGCATAGTTTGTCGCTGTAATTTCAGGGCCAGTGTTGGCAGTATTTGAAGCTGTAGTTAGAGCTCAAGTGAACGTCCAGCTTGTTTACTCTCTTTGAAGCAAACTTAGGAAACAGAGATAAAAACAAGAGTGCCCCCCTATTCTACTTGGAAAACACTTTTAAGTTTTTTTCTTTAGCCGTCACGTTCCACAGGTTGGTAACTGTAAATGTCAATGATGGGCAGGATAATTGTCTTTAAGGTGCCTACATATTAGACACTGTCATGAACATCCAATGTCCATCAGGCTCTAACAGTAGGGTTTACAGAGTACCCAAAATTATCCTGTTTTCCTACTTTTTTTCTGAAGGCCTAGGGGTTCAAGGACAGGATAGTGTGCAAATAGCACTATGTTTTTTGGAGTCATCAAGCAGCACGCTGCTGGTGTCTTAAGAAATTTTAGTTATTTAAGTCAAGAGTGAATTTGACCTGGAGCTCAGTTTTTTGCCATCTGAGGTGCTGATTCCTTTCCAAAGCATCATCTTCAATTCTGCACTGAGATATTTAGACAGTATACTGATAGCATGGTAACAAAGCAGTTAAGATTATGGATGGACCATATGATCACTGAGTCCTCTTCCTGAAGTTGTTTCTACCTTGTTCCTCTTCTGAGATGGCAACCGCAACCTGTTGTCCATTTTTTACTGCCTGAATCTGCTCTATTTCTGCTTGTGCCTCCTCCCTCCTTGAACTGGGCTAGTGTTAGAAAAGATTGCAATATAGAATGAGTACTCATGTAGTTGGAATAGAACAGTGTTTTCTGTTCTTGACATTTTTTCACTTTTGTTATCTTTTTTTCCAAGGGTGAAATTCACAGAGTGAGGTCAGATGGAACCAACAGGTCAGTTTTTGCTCCAGCAGCTGTTATTGGTTCTCCATTTGGTCTGGCATTGGACTGGATATCTGCAAACCTGTATTACAGTAACCCAGGGACACAATCAATTGAGGTAATCATTTAAGAGGACAATTGGAAAGCAAGAACCTAGATTTTTCACTGCTATGTATGATTGAAATTAGTTATATTTAATTAGTGAAAAACTGAACTTAGATTTATTTTAAAGTGCAATCAATCTGTAGAAAAATATTTTACAAGCTTGAAAGATAAAGTTAAATTTGAGCATAGTCAAAAAGATTGAGAGCCAGAAGCTTTATTTGTGTATAGATCTATTCTCTTTTTTCTTTTTTTCCCTTCAACTCATTAGGCTTCTAGTGTTTGACATAGAACCTCTCTGATGACCAGAGATACTGTTGTTACTATCCTCACTTCAGATCAGTGATCCCAAAGCAGTGCTTCTGATAGTAAAGGAATGTTGTTGTTGCATACAGTAAGGTCCGTTCTCAAATGCTTTGATAGCATAATAGGTAGCTTTCTGGAGACTAGCAATCTCATGGAATATGAAGGATAAAATTGCCTTTTAGTGTAGGGAAATAGAGGATAAGTAATATATAATGCAATATTGACTATGAATAAGCCCAGTCATTAATGTCCTTGTCTCAAAATATAAATACGTACTATTAAATTGAAAGGCAGCTAATTTGAGCTAATGAAATGGGATACAGCCTAAATCAGCATTTCATCAACCCCTTCAGGCTGTAATACTTTGAAAATATTATGGAAACTGAGAAGTGAGCTATTTTCATACCTAGGATACTTGTTAACATAGGCAGGTTCTGAGCTGCAAGCAACTCATTCAAGGGGTGCATATTAGAGAAGGGAAATTTTAGAGTAGAGAACAACGTGCTTTTTCTTCACGGTGTTTGAGAAAATCTTCTCTAGTTTCAACTCCCCGTTGATTTAGGCTTCCTTCCTGTAATTTGAAAATGTACCATAAGTTCTGTATTACATGCTCTCATGAGTTCAATGTTTGCATAGGTCCTGAAGCTGCATGGTGACATAATGTACAGGAAAACACTGATTACCAATGACGGCACCCCTCTGGGAGCTGGCACACCAATTGGTTTGACAGTTGATCCAGCAAGAGGGTAAATTTCCAAAACTGCTGTTGTCTTTGCTCATGAGTGTATTCTCCATATTTTTGTTAAATTTTAGGGTCTTCAAATTTCATCCTGGGTTTGACATGGTTTTGCTTTTCTTCATATTTGTAGAGAATTTATTTACTCTTTTGAAGCTCTAGACAATAATTGCATAGCTTCATGAATTGTTGCGTAGATGTTCATTTTCCTTAATTTACCATATGCTCGTGTGGTAACATTTTTTAGTTAAAAAGAATCTCAGGATACTATGATTGTGAAAAAATCTCTGAAAAATGGACTCTGGTCCACTGATCTCTCTTATCAGCTTTGCTAACAAGTGTGATAATGTCTGTTACAGGAAGCTGTACTGGACAGACCAAGGAACTGACAGTGGAGTCCCAGCAAAGATTGCCAGTGCCAACATGGATGGATCAGGCATACAAACACTATTCACTGGCAACCTGGACCATGTAGAGTTCCTTACCATTGACACTAAGGAACAAAAGTTGTACTGGGCTGTCACAAGCACAGGAGTGGTAGGAGTTATTTTTTTATAATAGCTTTTTTATCTGTCTCTGCATCTGGGGTTCACATGAGTTATTCAGTTACTTCAGTTTTCTCTTGTAACTGGGAGTTGCAGGGCCAGGAAATCTGAATAAGTGTTTTTATTAAATATCATTAGAAGTATATGATCATAAATCATATACTGCTGGCCCTTTCCTTCCTACCTTGTACATAAAGATTTCATGCATAAGAGATTTTAGTAATGTGTTAAATTTTACTTTTATATAACATTTTAGTTTTATTACAACATTGAACTTTTATTATAAAAAGTGTAATCCGTATCTTAATCTTCAAACTGATTTCATAGATTGAGAGAGGCAATGTGGATGGTACAAATCGTGTGACCCTGGTGGTTCATCTTTCTCATCCGTGGGGAATTGCTGTGTATGATACATTTCTGTACTATACTGATCGAGATTATGAAGTTATTGAACGAGTTGACAAATCTACTGGTGCAAACAAAATAGTACTGAGAGATAATGTCCCAAGACTGAAGGGTCTACGCGTGTATTACAGAGACAGTGAGTATTTGCAAGAGAGATATTTCAGGGTATTCAACTCATGAAAACTCAAACTTCCCTTAGAGATAGAATGTATGCTCTTTCAAAGAAACTGTTTCAATTTGGTTTTCAGGAAAAGCATCAGAAGCATTTTGCCTGGTTTTGGTAAAGAGGTGGTTGATCATCTAGTTAAAGGATCTATTGGCTTATGTAATTTTGCTAAAATATTATCAATGTAGTGTTGACCAAATAAGAAATTCTGTTACTTTAGCTTCAAATCAGTTTTTTCTGATTCTTGGCCCCATTGATCTTAGATGACAAGAAACCAGCAAATCTATCGCTAACACATCTGTGCTAGAATGAACAATGATTAAGATGTTTGTTTTTGTCAGCTGACTTAATACTGTACAAATATATGAATTTGGATATGTATCTGTGGGTGTTTATGATGATACAGTTCAGGTTTTTGTCTTGCCATATTTGTCTTTCGCAGATTCTGCTGGTTCCTCAAATGGCTGCAGTAATAATGTTGGAGTTTGCCAGCAGCTTTGCTTGCCTGTACCTCATGGATTATTCTCCTGTGCCTGTGCTACTGGCTTTCAGCTAAATCCTGATAACAGAACCTGTTCCCCATACAGTTCATTTGTAATTGTATCTATGCTTTCTGCAATTAAAGGATTTAGTTTAGAGACATCGGATCACTCTGAAGCCATGGTACCACTGGCAGGAAGAGGTATGTGAATATTGTAATAGGAAAAAATCTTGTAATGTCTAGTATTTTGGCATTTCTTTCTGTCACAACACATGTTTTTAGTAAGTTAGCTTATATAAAAAATATTAATTATTGTTTTTCAAAATATTTCAGGACGAAATGCGCTTCATGTGGACGTTCACATGCCTTCTGGTTTCATTTACTGGTGTGACTTCAGTAGCACAGTTTCTTCTCAGAATGCAATACGTAAAATTAAACCGGATGGTTCTTACTTCAGAAATGTTGTTACAAATGGAATAGGACGAAATGGGATCCGTGGCATTGCAATTGACTGGGTAGCAGGTAAGCACAGCTGAATTTAGGAGAATGTTACTCTTTGAAGATTGTAAAATTTTAAGACTAACATAAACAGATCCTAATGGAACTATTTTGAATGGTTCTAATTTGGGTCTCTATGGACTGATTTTAAAACAAGAGGAAGTAATGAATGGCTCTTATTTTTTATAGATGTGTAAAGATGAAAGTTTATCAGAACAGATGTATGGAGTCTTTTCTCTCATAACTCTAGTTAGTGCACTTTGGTCTTTTACCACTGATACCCATGGCAATCCATTAGGATTTAGAAATTATTTGACTACTGTCAGTTTGGTTGTCTCCTTTTTAATTTGTCAAATTGTAGGCAAGTACTTTATGCCTCCAACTACTAAGATATTTATGATGGCTATTCGTTTTATGGTTTACTATTTTAACAGCTTGTGTTTCTCAGGTATTGTTAATATTAATATGTTAATATTAACGTTCTCTCTCTCTTTTTTTTTAATATACAGGAAATCTTTATTTTACGAACGCATTCCTGACAGAGACTTTTATTGAAGTTTTGCGCTTAAACACAACTTATCGCCGTGTGCTGCTTAAAACTACCATAGATATGCCAAGGCACATAGTAGTTGACCCAAAAAACAGATATCTGTTCTGGGCAGACTATGGGCAAAATCCAAAGATTGAACGTGCATTTCTTGACTGCACCAACAGGACAGTTCTTGTGTCTGAGGGCATTGTCACACCTCGTGGGTTGGCCATAGATCACAGCAATGGCTATGTTTACTGGGTGGATGATTCCCTAGATATGATTGCAAGAATTCAGCCCGATGGTGGTGATGTTGAAATTGTACGCTATGGCAGCCGCTATCCAACTCCATATGGTATCACTATCTTTGGCAATTCTATGATCTGGGTAGATCGAAACCTGAAAAAAGTCTTCCAAGCCAGCAAGGAACCAGGCAATACTGATCAGCCAACAATAATAAGAGATAACATTAATTGGCTAAGAGATGTTACAATTTACAACAGTAATTTCCAGTCACGTTCACCCCTTGATGTCAACAACAATCCTTGTTTGGAAAACAATGGAGGTTGTTCTCACCTCTGTTTTGCCCTCCCTGATGTGCAAACACCTAAATGTGGTTGTGCCTTTGGAACACTAGGCAGTGATGGGAAGAGATGTTTCATTTCAACTGATGATTACCTGATTTTTGCTCTTGAGAATGCCCTCAGAAGTATCCACCTAGATCCTGAAAATCACAGTCCTCCCTTCCGCACAGTAAATGTGTTAAGAACTGCTGTGGCCCTGGATTTTGACAGCATAAACAACCGAATATATTTTACACAAAGTTTTCCTTCAGGGACAGGAAGAATCAGTTATGTTAGTATTTACCCAGGAATTGGCTCTCCAACAGTAGTTGCATCTGGTAAGTGCACTGAAATGTGATACAATGTAATTAGGTATTAAAAAAATGGACTGCAGCACCTAGAATTAGCTAAGGAGGTATTTTTGTGTTGATGGTCAATGTAGACTATTTAGTTAAAATGCCTAATGAAAGGTACCTTTTGCTTCCTCATTTTTTCCTCTTCTGAGATTCTTATTTCATCTTGATCACAATGAAATGGAAATATAAAACTGGATAGATATTTATTATATATTATTATATTATCCTGTATATAAAATGATATGTAATAAATTAAAATGATGTGTAGTAAATTTATATTATGAAGTGAGGGAGGATTCCTGCTACTTGGAGAATAACTACTAAAACTTATGTTTATGTGAGGAAAAGGTGTTTGTAACCCTACTGCATACACAGGACTGCGTGAGTGTTAAGTATTACTACTTGGGATTTTTAAACGGACAAATTTGCTCTGGCACCAGTGGCATTTCAAAGAAATCTTTGATGTTGCCAAATTATAATAGGTGAAGGATGTTGCAGTATCTAGGAAATCTTACTGAGCTTGTGTTTGTTTGCTTGCATGTGTCTAAGACCTGGGGACTCCAGATGGCATAGCCTTTGACTGGATCAACAACAGAGTTTATTACAGTGACTACCTCAATCAGACTATCAGTTCCATGGCTGTGGATGGATCGAATCACACAGTGATTGCCCGGGTGCCACGACCCAGAGCTATTGTGTTAGATCCTTGCAGAGGGTATGTGCTGCTCTTTATTTTGACTGCAGGTGAAACTACAATTTAGACTTTGACAAAGACTACTAGACACTTCCTCTAACCCTAACCCTGAACTTTTTTCTGTTGTATCCCCTGAATGCTTCAGAAGAATTCTTGTTTCAATATGAAAACATTTCCTGAGACGCTGGAGGCATTATTGTATTATACTGTACTTCTAATTTTGTTACTAATTATATTGTATTTAAAATTAAGAAAGATAAGAAAAGGATTGATTGACTTCACTGGATTCACATCAGAGCTTGAAAAAATTTTGAGGTTCACTCCAGTGGACCCCAGTGATCCCTACTAGAAGAATCTCTTGTCAGTGTGGCCCAAAAGAGAGGAAGAAGTTCTTTTCCAGTAGTTTTGCACTGCACACTTCAGTGAGGGACACAAGGGTGGAAATATCCTGGAGCAGATAAGAGCTTTGTGAGTTTTATTTGCTGAAAATATAATCATGTTATTGACAGGTATATGTACTGGACTGACTGGAGTTCAAATGCAAAGATAGAGCGAGCTACACTTGGAGGAAACTTCAGAACACCTATTGTAAGCACCAATTTGGTATGGCCAAATGGGCTTACTCTGGACTATGAAGAACAGCAGCTATACTGGGCTGATGCAAATCTGTATGTATTGGTAACACGTCTTGGTTTACATGTGGTTAATTTTTTAATAGCTCTATTATTTATTTTTCCTCGTTTATAAACTGTTTTTCAGCATTTCAATTGAATTTGGTACTTAATAGCAGTGCAATGTCAAGTTTTGATATTGATGTGAAACTACTCTGCAATAAGAAGTTTTGTTATGCCATAGTGTAGTTTTAGTCCTCTGCTTTATGGATTTGTACCTACTGGCAATTTGTTTATCATACATGCAATTCAGGGTTTTTATAGGTATTTTCTCTAGCAAATACAGTCCCTGTACACATTTTACATTATTCGTTGTTCATGGTTAATGCCTGTCACCTGTGGAATTTGGCCTGATGTTCTTGCTATTGCTTACCAGAAAGAGCTCTACCCTTGAATTTGTGCCCTCAGAATTTCTTCCATCATCAGGGGAGTTTTTAAAAATTATTTAGTTTTCTATCCATTCAAATTCACTTGTAGTCTCAGAGAGATCACTGCAGCAGTCGTACCTTTCCTTTCTCGCTCCTTCAGCATAGCAATTCTTTTTTAGACTTCTCCTTTGCTGTGTCAGAAGAGTGTTGTCTGTAATGGAATAACTTCTATGACCTGTGTCCTTCTGGGAAGAAGGTGTTACTTGGATTCATCTATGTGCAGGAGGGCAAAGACTTGTAATGGGATGTCTATTTTAAGGGGAATGCAGGATGTCAAATGAAACATATGCTTTTCTGCTTCAAACTCTAGTTAACAGAGGTGGGGAAGTATAACAGCACCCTAGATATTGGTGAGAATTACTGAATTGCTGGGCTAATTAGGGCGTGGCTTTATACATAAGTTAAAAGACTTTTTTCTTTTAAGAGGTAATAATTTCTTTGTTATTGTAGGCAGAAGATTGAGAGGTGCACTCTCACTGGTACAAATCGTGAGGTAATTGTTAGCACTGCTCTGCATCCCTTTGCAATGACGTTGTTTGATCAGCACATATATTGGACAGACTGGAACACACGAAGCATTTATCGAGCTAATAAGTACGATGGTTCGGATCAGGTTGTAATGATCATGAATCTTCCACAAAGACCAATGGATATTCATGTCTGGGCAAAAAGTAAGCAGCAGCAGTGTACCAACCCTTGCAACCAGTTCAATGGTGGCTGCAGTCACATCTGTGCACCAGGTAAGCTGTTATGCTTGATGACTGTAAGCTATTAATATTCTCTGTATAGAGTTTATACTATAGCAATTTTAATCGCGTGGGGACAGCTGAAATATTTCTTAGTGTTCTCAAATTTTTAATGTTTATTTTATTTATAAATGCAATCAAAATTATTGCCATTTAAGATCATAGTATTTTACCAACACACCTAAGGTGTGAGAATCCTCACACACAAAAATTCTGGGTTTCTCTAATTTAAACCAAAGCATTCTTTTCTGGGGTTTAAACTTTTTTTTCCTCTTGGCTGAGACATGAAGTGAGTGCTGTAGGATATTCATACCTTAGGAATATATACTCATACACCGTATACTGATCAGATGCTTCCTACAACATGTTTAAAAAATCTTTATGGTCACAATTACTTTATTACATATCTGTTATAGAGCTGTTTCATATGTTGTAAATTTTTGGGAGTTATGATCCTTGACTTTGAAAAACTCATTCAGGGCCTGTTTTCATCTGTAGCATCTTAAATGCCTTTACAAATCTGTCTTGCCTGAAAACAACTCAAACTGCTTGTTGATTTTGAGAAGCACAGTTTGTCTAGTGCAAGGAGTTTTGAACAGCTGTTTTGATTTTGAGGAATAAAGTCTCAGTGGGTATAGCTGTGATAATTGAAAGCATCACATGCCATCTTGCTGCCACCAAAAAACTATTTGGACAACAAGCAAGTATCAAGATACTCCAAATTCCGATCTCAGTTCCTCTAAGGAACTCTGAAATAACTTTTGTGGGATTTAATGGGTTTGCATATGCTTAACTGAGATAAAAGTCTGGCTAAGTCACCACACTACTATCTAAGCAAACAGGTCATACAGGAATTGTGAAAATTTCTTTGCCTTTTACAGTGGTACAGCTGTGAATGCTTTCATAGAATCCTATATAAAGAATCAATGTTAAATTTGTTTCAATTTTTTTTGGTCCTTCTTCAAACTGTCAAACATAAATTTAGGTCCCGCTGGTGCAGAATGTCAGTGCCCCTCTGAAGGTCGCTGGTATTTAGCCAATAACAACAAGCACTGTATTGTGGATAACGGTACCAGGTGTGATCCTGGTTTCTTCACATGCCTCAATGGGCAGTGTATCTCGGAGCGATGGAAATGCGACAATGACTATGACTGTGTTGATGGCAGTGATGAGTTGGAAAGTGTGTGTGGTAAGCATTTAAAATAACTGCATTAGAAAGTGGCCATGTAGTCTGTCTTGCCTGTTCTGTATTCTCTGTCAGTTTTGTGGCTTTATGATCACAGATCTTCTGGCTGTAGTTTGGAAACAATCCCTTGCTTGCTCATGGATTTGAGGTCCAAATGACTAGTGATTTGCTTTAGAATCCGAAAGCACTGTAGTATGGAATTTTTATCATGTATAACCGATTTCTACTTTTTTAATTCAAATATGTATTTTACTTTTCATGCAGTCCGTTTTGCAGCTGTGTTTGCCCTGGCAGGTAAAAATATTGTGATTTCACTTGTTACTTTGCCAGAGAATTCAGATTATATTTTATCCACATTTTTTTTTCATTTTAATTTTCTGCAGCTTTCCATACTTGTCAGCCGACAGCGTTTACCTGTGGCAATGGGCGATGTGTACCCTACCACTACCGCTGCGATCACTACAACGATTGTGGAGATAACAGTGACGAGCTTGGCTGCTTGTTCCGAACCTGTGACTCCCACACAGAGTTTACTTGCAATAATGGACGGTGCATAGCTCTTCAATATGTCTGCAATGGAGTAAACAACTGTTATGATAATGGCACATCAGATGAGAGAAATTGCCGTAAGTGTAGCCCTATTACCTAGTGCCTGTTTGAGTCTGACTCTCTAAACCAAGGAAGAGGGAAATGTGACTTTGTGTGAAGAATTGTGACAAAATGAGCAAATAGGACAAAAAATTTCTTTTATTTACATTACAGATTCTGCTTTGTGCTATTTGAAGCAAATAGAAGTGTTAAAAGATATTCTGGAATACATACTATTTTATATATATATGTATATATAAAAATATTATTACACAATAAATGTTGCTTTAAGGAGTCTGCCTTAATGCAACAAATGCTCACGCAGTGCTTAATGTTAAGTCTTGATTAATCACTCGATCAATCCCCCATGGATTTCACAAATATTATTTCAGATAAAGCAAATGCAGGGTTTATATTTTAGCAGGATTAGCCTGGAGTTTGACAACGGGCTTTTACTTTGTGCCATGCTGTATTAATTATACTAGGTTTAATCATCAGGATCATCAGGAGTGTATATTTTGACTCCTTAATGGCACAGTTTAAAATTATATGCCTTATGATTCTCAAAAAGTTATCAGTCATGTTTAAAGATGTAAACTGTGATTAGCTCAATATAGACTACTACTGCAATTCCTCAAACTAATTATATCTATGCACTAAGATTAAAATCTTCAGTGGAAAATTTATGTCTGGAGTTGAAGAAATTGATGAAAATATATTTAGAGAATTTTTTTTCCATTTTGTGTCCACACTGATTTTGTTTAAACATATTATTTGTGACAGTTTTATTTTTGATCTCAGAGAAGTTTTAATATTTGAAACTCCTGGTCTATTAGTCATTTACAGTTGGTCTGATGATTCATCCATACCAACTGGTTACAAATACAGGCATTATGGTGTGAATCCATGTCAGTTTTCATTCCCTCACACACAAGTATTGGCATGTGGTTTTTTTGATTGTGTTTTTGTCAGGACTTCTGCAATAAAAGCAGTGATCTAACTGTTCCCATATAGCATGAGCAGTATGAGTGATGCACTTTAGAAAGTGAGTGACATGGGACTCTTTAACAGTGTTAAGTATCTCTGAATGAGATACACTGTAACAGTATTTAAAAAAGGTCTGAAGAACTTTTGCTTTTTTTCCTCCCTCCTTAAAGCGGAACGTACTTGCCAGTCTGGTTTTACAAAATGCCAAAGCACAAATATTTGCATTCCTCGAACATATTTGTGTGATGGTGATAATGACTGTGGAGATATGAGTGATGAGAGCCCTACTCACTGTGGTAAGTTAACAGGGCCTTCATTACTCAAGTAATTTATTCCACTCCTCTTTCCTTTTGACATAACTCACACTGTTCTCAAAATAACTATTTTTGTAATACTGAACTTAATGCATTGTACTATTATCTCTCAGTTATCTAAATAATGATTTCATCTAATAAAAAATGTGATAAATTTTTGCAGCATTTTCATAAAGCGTTTTTGAGAGGTTGTTCCTTTTGCTTATTCTTTATGGTTTTATAAGTTGTTTGGCACTTAAGTATTATAGTGAGATGTCCTTTTCTAGAACTTTAACATTAGAATATTTTTCCTTCTAAACAAATGAAATTGTATACAGTCTCAAATGTAGTTTCTTTTAGCTCTTTCATGTGGTTATGTATGCTTTAGCATATGATTCATAGTTCGTTGTAGCTTCCAGTTAGTGTACAGAAGTATCTAGTTTTCCATCCACCTTAATTAAAAACCAGCACAACTTTTCTAAGACATTTATATTAAGTAGTAGTTAGGTAGTACTTTTCCCATATGAAATGTTTTGAATCAATTTAAAACACATAATGGATATTTTCAGATAATGATTTGTCTTTAGGTATTGCCTGAGTAGATTATTTTTGCTTTCACTTGTTTTCCTAAAGTTACATGCCTTGAACTAACTGTGCCACAATTTTTCTAAAATATGGGTTCAATTTCTGTAGCCAGAACATGGCCACTTTTATCTATGGACCCCAACATGTCAAAAATATGTGGCGATAGTGAGCCTGTGCTGCTCATAAAAGATGTGCTTTGTCCCTTCTACTGTTTATGTCCCTGGGAAATTACTTAAATTGAGAAGTGGTGAAGGGCAAGAAAGAGGGAGAGAAAGAGAATGAGAGGCAAAAGAAACCCCAAGACATTAATAAGCAACAGTTAATCGTCTTTGATTTCCATCATCAAAGGCACATGGGAAGAGCAAGTTAAAAGGCCAGACTGTGTCCTTTTGGTATTTTGAAACCATCGGAGGGTATAGGAAAGTATCAGTAACTACTGAAGAAATTATCAAACCCATTATACATGCCAGGATTAAGGGACTCAGACAAAGTGCAGAAAGAATATTTGCAGCACGCTTAGCTGTAACTACTCAATATTATGGTTTGTTCTTCACTGCCATTAAGAAAAGATTCCTACCAGCAGGTGAAGAAAAATTGGTGGGAGAAAAATGAAAGCATTATCTATCATGAGATATTACTTCCTTAATGTACATTTTGATTTCCTGTAAAGCACTGAGTCTGCTGTGCCTGGTTTGAGCACTGGAAAAATGAGTATATTGGACTGTGGTAATTTTCCTGTGCACAAATCTCAAGTATAAATACAGGACATATTGCTGCATGCAATCCTGTTTCCAAGGCAGCTTATTAGCTGATATGTATATCCAAGGGGACAATTAAGCCCATTTTTTTTGCATACGAATATCAAGCTGCTTTGTACTATGAAGTCTTTACAGACAGGCTGAGAAAAGACATCCTTCCTAGCACAATTTTTTCTCTTTCTTTTTTTTGGGACTGTGATATTTCTTGCGTAACATGGACTCAAAAGCAACTTAAAACAAGCTGGAAAGGTAACAGAAAAAAAGAAGTAATACGTAGGTTTTTTTCTTCCAGTCTCACTGACTTGCACAAATAATGAGTTTCGCTGTACGTCGGGACGTTGTATTCCTGCTCATTGGTACTGTGATCAAGGAATAGACTGTGCTGATGGCTCTGATGAACCTGCCTCTTGTGGTGAGTCTACACTCAGAAGGTACAACTTGATGGGTTATAGCAAATCAGTAGTTTCTCTTGTAGGCAGTAGCTTGAACCTAGACTAGGTGGAAAATAAGTATCTTCTGGGCTTTATTCACTGACTAAATAATCTGAGTCACTGAATATTTTGATGCTTAAAGCTGTGTATGGAATATGAAGGCTTTTAATTGCAACAATAGATTGCTTGTAGTGTGATGAATCTTATTATATAACCATCTGACTGTAAGATTGTAATAGTAGTGAATCAAGTGGCAAAAAGAAGCAAGTACTTTGATATTGTTTTGGATGTAAAAACAGATGTCATGCTGTACAGAAAGTGCGCATGCAGTATTGCATTTGGGGAAAAAAGGAATGTGGGATGCAGAGGTGACTAGTGTTGACACAGTATATGAGTATCTTAGTATTACAGTAAACAAATCCTGTATGTACAATAGAAACTGATAGGAATAAGCAGAGGAGTGGGGTAGGAGGTTAAAAAAAGGATAATAATCTCCAGGGAAGAAGGGAAAGGGCTAACTGAAGTCAGTGAGAATTGGTATTACAAGATAATTATTATTCTCACTGTAAAAGTAAGCATAACACAAGGTAGAACAGATTATTCTATGTTTTAGACAGGGTTGGTAGCTCACTTTGCACATCACTGGAGTTGCACCTTTGGCTTAAGAAAAGGTCTTCAGATTATACCTTAACTGTTTCACACCTAAGCTTCTCCCTTACATTTCACTCCCATAAGCTTCATTCTGAAATACACTCCTCAGTAGATTTTCATGGCAGTTCAGGTTAGTTTAACAAGCGAAGTGATTGTGTTCATTTTTAAGTGCCCCAATTGCGGACTTGTTCAAGCGACCAGTTCAGATGTGATGATGGCAGATGTATCCCAGCAACTTGGATCTGTGATGGTGACAATGACTGTGGGGATATGAGTGATGAGGATCAAAGACATAATTGTGGTAGGTGGTTGATGCAAATAGGTACTGCACTTTATTTGTCCTGCGGGCATCTTTTAGAAAACAGCCAACCCCCAAACTCTCACCCACTGCCAGTTTTTCTGCCCACAAAGGTGCACATTAAGCATGAGGTACAATCTTTCTGTACCTTCGTTTTCATTATATTGAATTGAAATTGAATATTTTACGGGTAAAAAACCCCAAAAAGACATTGTTGTGATTTTACAATTACTCTTCTTTGAATTGATGTGTTCAAATGGAGATACAATTAACCTGCATTGTGTGTATGATTGGGGCAGCAATAGCAGCTTCAGTGGAGATACTCCCTGATGGTCATGTGCTGCATCTTGTGCATATTAATAGCCACAGGGTTTTGGCATAATATCTTTAAAATCTAGTTAGCAAAATCAATATGTTTGTTTAGAGGATGAACAAAGGGAAGGAGGTTCACCCAGCCTGCTCCTGCTTCTTGATTCTTTTAACAGCAGCTGGATACATTTTCAGTCCTTGCCCTTATTAACTGTAATGATGCTCACTCTGTTTGCTCCCTGGAGAACAGAATACCTTGAAGAAAACAGAGAATAAAAGACCCTTGGCATAATACCTGTTCAGCTCCCAGAAAATGTGGCCAGATCATGAAAAACTTATAGCAAGAAGCTGATAAGATTCAGATTTCTGCACATGTCAGCATTGCCTAAGGAATGCTTTGGCTCCCAGTCAGCCTCCGTGAAGAGTAATGCATGGTTTTGTACACTAGAAGGTGCATGTGCAGCAGAGCATGGCTGTGTTACGGATTACGGGTGTATAACCAGGCTGTTTGTGTGTGTGGGGGGGAGGGTGTTGCACACACAAAGTATAACTTGGTTAGTGAACATGCTTTTCCTTCAGCAAACCGCAACTGCACAGCAGCAGAGTTCACATGTGCCAACAATCGGCCCCCACTCAGGAGGTGCATCCCTCGGGCTTGGGTCTGTGATGGTGATGCTGACTGCAGTGATGCTTTTGATGAACACCAGAACTGCACTCGAAGATCTTGCACAGAAAATGAGTTCACCTGTAATAATGGCTTGTGCATCCGTAATACATACAGGTTTGTAACTACCTGGGCAGCTGTAGAAATTCTCAGAATTTGCTTGATGTGGAGCAGCTAATTCAACCTTTCTTTTTCCGCACCATTTAGTTGTAAGTAGATCTGCATATTGTAGTGAAACTATTTATATGCTCTGTATTCGTGTATTAGCTTTGACTTGAAAATGCTCTAGAATTTTCTATGTTAATATCCCCAGTGCTCACTATTAGCATTTAATACTTTTTATTATGGCTAGTAACGTCTCCTGGGGTGACTCTGTCCAGCCTGTAATGCACACAGGGAATACAAGCAGGACTCACAGGATCAGACTATATCATATGACCCTGGTTTCTGAAACTCTCTTCTACTGGAGCCAAAATATCCACCTTCTTTGGAAGCTGGGACAGTGTAGCTATCCATCTGCCCTAGTGACAGTGATTACCTTCTTATATTTGAAGAAAGTGTTCATTCTTCTTCAGATGTGATAGGCGGAATGACTGTGGTGACAGCAGTGATGAAAGGGGATGCATCTATGAACCATGTCAACAGCACCAGTTCACTTGTCAGAATGGGCGCTGCATTTCCAAAGCCTACCTCTGTGATGGGGATAATGACTGTGGTGATGAATCTGATGAGCTGGAACATCTCTGTAATACACCAGAAGCAACCTGCTCTCCCCATCATTTTAAATGTGACAATGGAAACTGCATTGAAATGGGTAAAGTCTGCAATCGGTTGGATGATTGCTCGGATAACAGCGATGAGAAAGGATGTGGTATGTATAGATTTATTTGTACTGTCTAATTTAAAATACTTAGCCAGCTTTAAAAAAATGAACTCTTAAGACAATTTCTTCATTGCAATTGTATCTATCCCGTGGCTATCTCTCAGAAATGAAAATTATAATTTTGTTTTTGTTTTATTGATGTCATACTTATTATGTGCTGTTTTAACAGACTGTGACAATGAGCTAATTATATGAACTAAAACATTCAGAAGTCCATGCTTGGCACTCAGGGTGTTTTGTGACAGACTTCAAAGATTCTAGAATAATTTTATATTTGATCAGTTTGTTTTCCTTTTTCCTTTATTACAGCAGCCCACATTCACATTCAGCATTCAGTAGTAGGGAGGGAGAGACAGAGTACATTGGAAAGTAACTGCCCTAGTACTCTATCCAGTTCCTTGAATAGAACTCCTTTCCTTCCCCA
Source organism: Cephalopterus ornatus (assembly GCA_013396775.1). Lineage (NCBI taxonomy): Eukaryota > Metazoa > Chordata > Aves > Passeriformes > Cotingidae > Cephalopterus > Cephalopterus ornatus. The sequence goes on along the minus strand of VZRE01003104.1, from coordinate 755,264 downwards.
GGTATAAATGAATGCAGTGACCCTTCAATCAGTGGATGTGATCATGACTGTACAGACACACAGACAAGTTTCCACTGTTCTTGTCATCCTGGATACAAACTTATGTCTGATAAACGGACTTGTGATGATATTGATGAGTGCAATGAAACTCCATCAGTATGTAGCCAGATTTGTGAGAACACAGCTGGCTCCTACATCTGTAAGTGTGCCCCAGGCTATATCCGGGAGCCCGATGGAAAAAGTTGCCGGCAAAATAGTAATATCTCCCCATACCTTATTTTTAGCAACCGTTACTATCTGAGAAATCTCACAGCAGATGGCCAGTCTTACTCTCTCATTTTGCAAGGACTGAGAAATGTGGTGGCACTGGACTTTGACAGGGTGGAAAAGAGGTTATACTGGCTTGATGTGGGGAGGAATGTCATTGAACGAATGTTCCTAAATGGAACAAATAAGGAGGCAGTGATAAGTGATGTGCCCAGCGGAGAAGGTATTGCTGTTGACTGGGTTGGCAGGTAAGAAAATACATTTTCTATCTTTCTGGGCTACTAAGGAGATGATGTGTGAAGGAGTTTATCTTCAGGTTTTTCTCCCACTTCGTATGAAATTCCTGATGAGTGCTGAAATTGTTTTGGATTGTGGATGCACTGCATACCAGTGTGCTGAAATTGTTTGTCAGCATTTAATACATAACACTTTTCTTTCATTACTCTCATATCTAGTATATTGAGGTTATATCAGACTTGCTCTCTTGTCAATCAGTCCTTTGCTAGCAGTTGTTGGGGTTGGGATGCAGGCTTCACTCCTTGCATAACCAAAATGTTATATCGGGTAACTAGATTCCAGTGTAGTGAGTAATAACAAACATTAATGAAATTTAGTTCCTGTACCAATGTGAAGAGTATACTTCTTTTGCTCTTGAAAAATGCACCTTTGACTGATAAATAACATGATCTACATAATTTACTGACAGGAGGCCAATATGAGAGTGAGGGATTTGGAAAGCACTTTGCATTATGGCAAATTTTTAATTGCCTGCTATGTGTCAAAAAGTAGTCTGATTGACTGCCACAGAAACTCTGTTCTTATGTGGTGCCCTCTCTGACTATGTTCTTGGCTGTGTTTCATCAGGTCTTGCTTTCTGAGTGCAATACTGTAAGCATAAAAAGTGCATCAGACTGCAAAACTATGAGAATCATTCAAAAAGTCACTTTGGAACTTCTATGACAGTATTTATAGAAATATATTGGTATTTTTATTTTTAAACCACTTTGTCTCTAAACCTAATGATAATTAACGTTGCCAACAGCCTCAAATGCTTAGTGATTCATGGATAGATGAGGAAGGAAAAGACTAATTTTAGCTGCAGTGGTCCCACTCTTTTATTCTAATACAGCTGTTGAATTATTTTAGCTATCATTAGATATGTTTTAGTTTAGTCAGTTTTTGTTTAGGTGTTTCAGAAAGGCTGAAGGACAGTACAGTGGTTGAATTTTTCTGCTTATTTTCAGTGCAGGGAGAGGATTGGAGGATGCCATTGATATGCAGGTTGGGGAAGACTGCTTTGTCCTCCTCCCTGGTGGGAATGGCACTGCTTAGGGTGGTGTAGGCAGAGATTATCTGTCAGGGTATTTGTAGAATGACTCTGTGGACGCTGGAGCTGACTGGCTCTGCAGAGAATTTCAAAGTACCCTGCTGCAGTTCTAAGTGAATTAAATGCTTTGTTTTGATGCAGGCTTTTTGAAATCATCACTTCCGCTGGTATGATTTCTTTGCTTACAGCCGTGTATGATTCCTAGGCAAAGTAATAGAAGTGTTAGAAAATTCTAGGTGAAAGGAACAGCCAGAGTGAAAAGGGGAGCCTGGAGCATGGTGTAGAAGAGATGTCAGTGGAGTATGTGTCCTTTTACAGTGGATGTATTTTTATTCTGTGGAGCAAAAAATAAAAAAAAAAAAAATTAACTCTAAAACTTAATTTCAGAAAATTGTACTGGGTGGATGCCTACAAAGATTGTCTCTATGTCTCTGAACTTGATGGAAGATTCCAGAAAAAACTGGTGGATCGGTGTGTGGATGCCAACAACACTTTCTGCTTTCAGTACCCCAGAGGAATTGTTGTTCATCCAAAATATGGGTATGACATTTCAAGAGTGCTTTTCTTTTCTTTTGCAAATGATCCTGCACTGTTCTGAAAATCTGAAGTAAATTTTGCCTGCTTGCATTTAGATTTGCGTGGTGTTAGTTCTTAGTTGCAGTTTAATAGCTGGCCTATTCATAGGTATATATGCAGGGCACTGAAAGTGGAATTTGGTTCCATATGGACTAGTAAGTTTTGATTGCAAGGCTAAAAAAGGTTGATAAAAGTGTGTATGATTTGGCAGATATTGGGGCTGACAGTTGCGTCCTTTGAAGGCAATTGTGATTGCACGATTGTCTGCTGTAGCAGTTCAAGTAATGAATGTATTAGCTTTCTTCTTCCTCAATCTCTGCTTTAATTCTGTGACAGGAAATACTGTATTTGAGGCATGGTTTCTAATATTGATTTCAACATGTTTTTACTACAATTCTAACTATAAATATTCTTTTGAACAGACAGATTTACTGGACAGACTGGGCAGCTCGAGCCTATATTGGACGAGCAGGCATGGATGGCAAGGAGAAGACTGTGATTATCTCTACAAAGTTAGAGTGGCCCAATGGACTTACCATAGACTACACCAATGACAAGCTCTACTGGACAGATGCTCATCTAAATTACATTGAGTACGTACACAGAAAAGGTTAAAACAACTGAATAATTGCTCATGTCAGATTGTGGTGGGAGCATTCATAGGTGCTGTAAGCATCGTATGTATCAAAATGTCTGGAGTAGTAGGTGATATGGATCATTAGATGATACAGTAGCCTAGCTGCTATATTGGCATCCTAGGTTCCACTGGAAGTGGTCCAGAAAGGTATAGCAAAAAGATTTACACTCTGTGATCAAATATACAACTTCTCTGTATGTAGTACACGTTCTGAACCAAAGCAAAATTGAGTATAAAATCCTTATTTTTTTATTCTCTTCTTTCTACCTATAGATAAGTGATGAGCTGTAACTACACTAGTTATGTGCTAATAAAATGGTATACAAACTGTTAGAAGGTGTCTGAATGTCCCTAGGTACGGCATGGAATTTCCTGTTAGCACATGGGATTTTTTTGCTAATCAAGAAAAATCTATTAATTGCTTCTAGTGTTAGAGAATTTCCACTTAAATTTCAGTAAAAATGAGTAATAGCATTCTGACTGTTTCAATGTCATGACATTGAAATACTTTGAAAACAATAATTTGTATTTATGTTAGTGTTTATATTTGTATTCATATTTACATGTACATTTGTATTTTTATTTACTTCTATTCCTCTGGCAGCCTTTTCTATGATGAAGTGTTAAAATGTCTTTTATTGCTTATTAATGATATGTATTTTTCTCTCTTTTTCCTCTCTTGTATTTCACAATTTCCCCATATAGCAAGGTGATAATAAAAATGTAAAATCTTATCAAAGATAGCTTATCAGAGGAGGCTGTAAATAAGAAAGACAGGTAAAATTTAGGAATGTAGGAGACCTATTATTATCTCAAGTGTTCCATTATTAGCAGTCTGAATCATCCAGGCAATCTAGTCTTGTGTGACAAAAATAACTTGCTGTAAGGCAGTAAATGTGCAAAATTTCGTTGGACTAGCCAGCGCGCTTCTGTGGGAAGTATACATTTCAGTGGATGTTGCTCTATTCCATTTATTTGCCTAAAATAGCCTGTTTTACTTTCCTCCGTATATTAAAATTAATTTGCTGAGGATGGTGCTCTGTCATAAGGCATAAAGAAGCTGCAATTCTACATTGCATGATTCTGGTCACCAGTGATGTAGTACCATAAGCATACATAATAAAGATGGGAAGATGTTTTAGATTTTATCTGAATGTTTTGCACATATTTTTCTTTGTGGAGGTACTCTGACCTGGATGGACATCATCGTCACACAGTGTATGATGGGACTTTACCTCATCCATTTGCAATAACAATTTTTGAAGACACAATATATTGGACTGACTGGAACACAAGGACAGTTGAAAAGGGAAATAAATATGACGGATCAGACAGGACTGTTCTTGTGAACACCACACACAGGCCATTTGACATCCATGTTTACCATCCATACAGACAGCCATTTGGTGAGAAAACAGAATTAGATTTGCATTTAGAGGGTCAGCTGTTATACAGAAACTAGTTGTAAAGGGTCCTAAGTGCACCTAGCTTTTGCCTTTACTGAGGGGAATAAAATGCACAGAGTAAATATAGGCATCTACTTTACATTTATAAATTGCCCTTTCTTTGAAAAGCAGTGACTAGAAATGCATAATTTTAAATTATTTTCTAAAACCTCATGACTTAATAGCATACATTTCCTGCATATGAAATCACATGTATTTCTCTCATGAAATGTCTACTTATCTAGGTTTTGCTTTTCAGTCTCTTACATTTAAGGTTTCAAAACAGTATTAGAGGAATCTATTGTAGACCGAGACCTTTGTGTTCTGCAATTTACAAATTATGGTAATATTTTTCTTCTGTTTTACCAGTTAATAATCCTTGTGGCACCAGTAATGGTGGCTGTTCCCATCTTTGTCTAATAAAAGCTGGTGGTCAGGGCTATTCCTGTGAATGTCCTGATAACTTCATGATAATACAGTTCGGCGATACAGCCCACTGCCTTCCAATGTGCTCCAGCACCCAGTTTCTCTGTGCAGACACTGAGAGGTAAGTCCACAGCTCACTGTTGCTTTTTCAGTGTCTTTCTAAAGACATATTTTTTACAGTCTCTTCAAAAGGACATGAAATTAGGGATTCCTTCTGCTCTCTCTATGAGTTTTTGAGGTGCTTACCAAGACAAAACCAAGACAAGAGAGGTTTACGTTTTGGAAAAGACTTCTAGACTGGTTGCTTAAGTAGTACTTTTTTTACTTTTCTTTCTGTTATATGGCATTACCAGTGTAGCAACTTTCGGGTTATTAGAAACATTCACCTCCAGATACAACTTCTGCAAGCTTCTCTTATTTTTTTGTACATCTTTTGCAACGTATCTGCTTCTGCCAAATATATGATGTCTGCTCGTGGCTCAGGAAAGCCATTTAGCTGATGTGAAAGCACGTTTCCAACACTTTTCTGAGGCAGCAGTGGAGCAGTGGAGGGAGACGAATGGTGATATAAGAGTTTTTGTGCTGGTGTATCACTCTGGACCCTGTGAGGCAGGTGTGTTTATTGGGTGGCCCTTTGAAGCAGTGTTAGTAGTGAAATTCTTGTGCTGAAGTTCAACTAAATTATTGAAATGCTACATCAGTAAAAATCCAGTTGAACATTGATCTAAAAAGCACGAGAGAGGATGAGCACAAATATACATAAAAATCAAATCTGTATTAATTTTTTGTGAAATTCCTTCTAGAGGCTCACCAATATCTTCTCTTTATTATCTGTTTCTGGTGACAGTATTCTGGCATATTTTATTAGCATTTGACATATGAAACAGAAGAAATTAAGTTCAAGGTGTTTTGGACATTTGAAGAAATAACACTGAGACAAGACTTTTGTGCTGTAAAAGGATAGTTGTATATTTGTAAAGCCTCAACAAAGAAAACGCTGTTTTCTCTTTGTAGGTGTATTCCTATCTGGTGGAAATGTGATGGACAGAGGGACTGTCGAGATGGCTCCGATGAGCCCCCAACCTGTCCGCACCGCTACTGTCCTGTTGGGCAGTTCCAGTGTAATGATGGGAACTGCACAAGTTCGCATTTCTTATGCAATACCCAGCCAGATTGCCATGACAGATCAGATGAAGATCCTGTGCTTTGTGGTATGTTCCAACTAATAAATTTGAGTGCTTTGCCAGTATAAAGTGTGTAAACAACATAAAAATTTCAGAATCATTATCCCTTGCTTAAAGATGAAAAAGTGAGATAAATGCAGTCTTTTCTAGTCTTGCACCTGCTAGAGCAATTCACCTCAGTGCAAGCAGGATAAAGAAGAGCAAATGTACTATATCAAAACATAAACATTTTCTATACTTTTAAGACAGATTTACACTGTTGTAAGTTCCAATCTCAGGTATAAAATATTAAAAACAGGACTCACTTTGTTTTGTTCTGAGTAAAGCTATGGTGACTAAGAGGAATTTAAGGCTTCCTAATGTCCAGGTCAATCTAACAGGTGTGCTAATTTTCCCAGTATTTTAGCACTTGGTGTGATGGGACAAAATTACTACACCCTCTGCATTGCACAAAATGCAGTGCAATGTGGGAAGATTTGTTTTAGAAAACCGTATGTGATGGCAGTATTATAGAAATGGAACATAATTATGCTTATGAAAGAATGATATTTCCTTAAAAACCTAAGCTATTCCACATACTTATGCCTAATTTAAAAAAGCACATCCTTAGTTCTCTTTCTGTAAACAACATAGTTCTGGCAGTTGCAAGCTTAGTAATATAGGGGGGAGGGGTAGCAGTGTGGTTGTATAATTGATAGTTTGTCATTGACAGATAATTAATGGTTTAGTCGTTGCTTTCCATCAGCAAAGTGTTTCTAAAAATGACCGAATTAAATGAAATTTCAATTTTACCCGAGTTGCAAAAGCTAAACTCCTGAGTGTGCCACAGGGGAATTAAAAAAGTAGAAATGTGGCAGCTATGTAATGCAGTGATTTTAACATAGTGGATACAATAAAAATCATTTTAGGTCTATGTAGTTCCTTCTGCTCATTATCTTGTGTATGACAATAGAATCCTTTGGTCTAGAACATGTATGGAAATTATAATACACTGTTTTCTCTGGAACAGTTTGGCAGTATATGTTAAAAAAGTAGTATAGTGGAGTATACGGTGAGACATACAAAGTCTGGAGATAGAGGTCACTGTTGACTCCTATTTTCATAGACTTTCAGAACTCCCCCAGTTTGCCAGCACTGCTGACATCAGCTTTCAGTGCTTTGCTTTTTGGGAACAGAGACTATACATTTGTAGGCTGTGGACCTGATACCAGTGTGGTCTGCTGCTATGTTTTCTGACCTATTCATTCATAGAGGAACAGGCTCATCAGGCAATGGACATCTAAGTTCATAGAATGGCCAGAGCCACAATGCCGCTCAGCTCCTCTGGGAAGTGACTGAGGGCCCCTGCCTCAATCATGTTGAGTGCTGGGTGTACTTCCTTCTGCTTTTAGGAAAAGGTAGTATCTGTCTTGCTCCTAGAAAAATGTAGAATCTTGGTGAGCTTTTCTAAAGATGCTGGGGAAAATGTGACGTGACATTAGAAATGTCTGCCTTAACTGGGCAAGTCAATGGGATGTTTTAAATTTTTACTGGCTTTCTTTTTAACTTTTGGTGTAAACATGCCAACGACTCAACTGATATAACTGCAGCAGACCATTCCTATAAGTTACGGTATCCTAACAGCCAATTTGTTTTCTTGCAGCTAATCACCAGTGTGAAACTCATCAGTGGCAGTGTGCCAATAAACGATGTATCCCAGAAGCCTGGCAGTGTGATAGAGAGGATGACTGTGGTGACAACTCGGATGAAGATAGTACTCACTGTGCCAGTAGAACCTGTCCCCCGGGCCAATTTAAATGTGACAATGGCCGCTGCATCCCACTGTCCTGGAAGTGCGATGTGGATGATGATTGTGGTGATAACTCTGATGAGCCATTCCACGAATGCAGTAAGCACACAGCTGGATGGGCCATTCACTTAGGAGTTGGACCTGATGATCCTTTTGGATCCCTTCCAACTCAGAATAATCTAGAAACTCTGAGTGCACCAAAAGCAGAACAAACCACATTACTTAATTTTCTTGAGACTGGAAGTTTATTGGAAAGGAATTTTCTGCAAGCTAGTTGCATACATGTAGTAAAGAGTGTTAGAAAACACTCTATATGACAGACTTGGTGATAGAAATTATCACAAACTGTGTGATAATTTCCTATTTACTTATTCTTGAAGAGGATAAATCTTATTTATGATGGTCAGATTATCAGGAACTGGCAGCATCTCACTTTGACTGACTTGATGCTAGGATTTTCCTATGTGCTGTAGCATGTCTCTCTGAACCACTGGCCATCTTGAAGAACTTGGGACCAAGTTTTGCCATCTGAGGACAAGCTGCCTCCTCTAGCTTCCAGGTTTGGGGCTATTGCCACTGTTACCGGATCTAAATAGTCAGGGGAAAACACTATGTGTGTGCTTTGAACCTGTGATGGGTTTGTAGCATATGCAGAATACAAGCATGCAGCATAGATTGGAAAAGGTAGTAAAATCAGATACATTTAATGCTTTCTCTTTTACAACATTGAAGTTAGCAGAGAGCTCTTTTTAGTTGAAAAAACGGACTATAATTCGAAACAGGTTTTGAAAGGCAGAATAGCAAGGACAGTTTAATGGCTAAGAAATTCAACTAACATTGACAAATGCCTCTTTCAGTGGGACCTGCCTATCGATGTGACAATCACACACAATTCAGCTGTAGAAGCAACTACCGTTGCATACCATTGTGGGCAGTGTGCAATGGGAATGATGACTGCAGAGACAACAGTGATGAACAAGGCTGTGGTGAGTTTGGAGAAGGTCATTTCAATGTAACTTTGTACCTAAAATATTTCTCCAATTTGCAAACATCTTGATTTTCTGAAAGTCTTCAATAATAATGTACCTGGCGTCTTTTGTTTGGTATCACTTAATTGCTCTGCCAGTTATTTGCCTTCGGCAGAAATTCTGTGTACAGCAATGCATTGTGCAGCTCACATGTTTATGAGCTCTGAAGATCAGGATTTAATTATTTTACCTGATATGTTGTCAAATGAAACAAAATACTGGTGCTTGAACTGAACCATTAAAAATATTAAAATTGCCAGTATCTTCTAGATTTACTTAACTTACCTCTTGTGCTGGTGAAACCATCACTATGGGAAATATAACAGTGCCTTGGATTTATATTGAAACCACTCATACACTTATCCACAAAGCTCAGAGGGCATTGGATTGCTGTAGCAGAATCAGGAAAGACTTGAAAATGTAACACACCATCATGTCAATATGCCCACCTTTGACAGTACCGAGTTTCTCTTTGTGCTTCTGTCTCATTTCAGTGTAGTTATTTCAGCTGTTTCTTAATCACTTCTCTATTTTTTGGCCCAGTTTGTGGTGCAAAGATACCTATCTACTTCAGTTATCATCTGTGCATTCTGTCTTATCCAAAGACTATGCTAATGTGTGCTGTTTTGTTGGCAAACTGTCTACACTGCAGAGGAGATGACTTGCAATCCTGTTGGAGATTTCCGTTGTGACAATCATCGATGTATCCCACTGCGCTGGAAGTGTGATGGAGATAATGACTGTGGAGACAACTCTGATGAGCACAACTGCAGTGAGTTCTTTTTTGGCAGTAATGACACAGTCTTGCTTTTGACTTAACTGTCCTTCTGTTTCTGATGAGAATAAGGCAGACAGCTCTCAACTGCAACCATTCTGTTGTTTTATGCTGTAACCTGTCTTTTATTTGCTGAAATACCACACTGATATCACAAGAATGCATCCTGATGACATAAAAACACTGAAAAATCCAGTCATCACAATAACACAAATTCCTGTTTTCCACTAAGAAGTGACATTTGAATTCCGTCCTGTGTGCAAATGTAGTATTATATAGTTTCTTAAACAATGACAACGGATTTTTTTTTTCTGATTTGTATTAAAAACTCCTGTATAGTTCTGTGATGAAACAAAGTCCACAATGAAATCTCCTTTTTTCTAAGTCAAGGGGGACATGGAATGTGTAACATATTTAAAGAGTATTAGGGGAGAATGCTGTTTTAACATCATTTAGTTTTAAGGATTTTACCTCATTATCTGACCACATTATATTTGTCTAGTTTAGTGAGACACGTGTGGATGTTTAACTCTGCATCTGGGAAACTTTTCATATTTGTACATTCTTTTTAAATGAAGGTCCTCGCGAATGCACAGAAAGTGAATACCGGTGTGACAATCTGCGCTGCATCCCTTCCCGGTGGATCTGCGACCACGATGATGACTGTGAAGACAATTCAGATGAACGTGACTGTGGTGTGTACTCTCTTACATATTCACACCCTTGTTTCTAATGTGATAAATTATTCTGCCAAATAATCTTTTATGGGAAGTGTCTTTAGTGAAGTAATGTTCACCAAGTCACTTTAGTCATTCTACCAAAAGTAGAGGATGCTACAGTTTTAATGGTCTGGGGTTTTGCAGCATTTTTTAGAATGTTGTTTTCAAAAAGTTTATCTGGATTTGGACAAGAAGACATTTCAAAAGTTACTTCTGAACCTTTTCAGAGCTGAGGACCTGCCACCCAGGTTATTTCCAGTGTGATAGTGGACACTGTGTTGCAGAACGCTTCAGATGTGACGGAAACGCAGACTGTCTTGATTTCTCTGATGAAGCAACTTGTCGTGAGTTTCAAACTTTGCGATCGGTGCTCAAGGCGCTCACTTCTAAAAAGATTTGCACTTTTGTTTATCTTTAAGTGAGATGACTCCTTAGAGGTATAGAATTCTGGAACACTCAGTGATGTCAGTAAAAATTCAGGATAAGTGTAATATTTTCAATCGGCTTTTTGATATAATAACAGGTTGCCCTCTCTTATACTGGTTGTAAACACATTCCTAATGGTAGGGAATGAATGTGTTTACAAGGTGCAGGAGAAGATACACATGTGATCGAATTAAAGTTTTTGACCATCCCATGGACACTGCAAGATACAAACCGTTTCAGTTGTACCAAATTCTCACAAGGTTTGTGAAAATTTGGTTATCACAATCTGTAATGAGATTTGTTTATCACAATCTGTAGTGAGATTGTTCTTTATAATACCCAAATTTCTGTAAAGTTTCCCAAAGTATCGGTGAACGCAAGGAAATAAAATACTTTTCCATTTCTGTTTTCCTTCTGTATATTAATCTACTGTGAAAAAATACCTGTAGCTTGCATGGAGCTCTAGCTCCATCTGTTTACCCAGAAAGTACTGTTCGCAGTTGGAATGAAAATATTACCTCTGTGCTCCATCTGCATTGACTGACATCAGCTTTTTAGGTGATACTGAAGTATTGGTTCTGACTTACATATTCACATGATTTGAGGCTTCAGTACTTGAGAGAATTCTTTATGTTGGTATCAGGGCACTTCTGTACATCTTTACATTTTAACACTAGTGCTTCAAGTAAGAAGGGGCATCTATCTGCACACTACTATCTGTATTTTTCTGATGGTAACCACATCCTGGAATGTACATCACAGCAGCTGCCTTTCAGAACCTGAGTTACACAACATTTGGCTGTTCTTAATGGGAGGAGAAAGTGTATGAGAAGCCCTTGAAAGAGCAAGGGTATGGTTTATTTATATAGGTTGGTAGAATCATATTTTTTTCTTTCATTCAGTTTCTTTCACAGTTTTTAGAGAATCTGGGTGGGGTTTTTTACTATACCAACGTGAATCCTTTTGGAATTGGATATCTTAGGTACTTCTTCAGTCCTTCACATTTTGTGCCAGTGGTGTTAGTTACCTTTATTACTGAGCTAGATTTGTCAGGAACAAATTCAAGTAGCATTTGTTAAGTTAAAATTTATTTTCAAAAGCTTTTGTAACTTATGTTGTTTCACTATTTATTCAAACCTGAATTAATTACATTATCGCTACCAAGAAGTCCTCAATCCTTGTTGTCATTTTGTGAAAAACAAGTCTGTTTTTGCTGTATATCTTTGCAGTGCCTTCTATAGTATCTCTTATTATGGAGAGAAAGGGTTATTAAAAATAGCTGACTGTTTTTCAGGAAAACATAAAATTTTTATTGTAAATGAAAATGTCATGATCATTTTCCTTTCTTCAGCAACACGGTATCCTAATGGTACGTACTGTCCGCCCATGCTGTTTGAATGTAAAAACCACGTCTGTATCCAGCCATACTGGAAATGTGATGGTGATAATGACTGTGGAGATGACTCTGATGAAGAACTTCACCTTTGCTGTAAGAGAGGGAAATTATATTAAAATGAACAATATGCTGAATAAATCTACATACAATAGACAGAACAATTAGAAAATAAATTTTAATTACTCAGGATGAGAATTTTGCTTCATATGCAAGTTCGCTTCATCCTCCAACAATGTGTTTCTCACTTTGCAGATGTTTGTATATGTGGTTATGAAAGTAGGGAGAAGCATAGCAAAGAGATAAGGACACTGTTTCATATTTTGAAATTGGTTATCTAAAATAAGAACATCAATTTGAAATAAAAGATTAATTCAGATGATGTATATTCTCAAAGGTGCTGAGCTTTTAAAGCTATAGGTATTGTCACAATGTCTTTATAAGTATGGTTGAGGAATCCTGACTTCAGCTCTAACAATTAGGTGTTGAAGGTGCTGCTTGAATGGTCTTTGTCAGTTGTGCACTGTATAGCCACTAATAGCAAGTTGGATTTTCAGTCAGTATACTTCATGAACAAATCTAGAAACTTCAGTGTTATATGTAGTAGAGAATATGCCTTTGGCCAAAGATGATGGACTGTCTTCTGACAAAAAAATGTGTAATGTCCTAACATACAGTCACCAAAATGTGCAGAAAATACTCTTTTGGGTCTGAATGCCTTCTCACCTTTTGAAATATACAAAACATGTAAATGTTACCAGATAAAAGTGGTTGGAGTAATTTATGTCTCAATGGCATCAAGTCTCAAAGTGTGATTGATTTGACCTCTGTGATTTCAGTGGATATTGCTTGTGAATCTCCATTCCGCTTCCGATGTGAAAACAATCGCTGTATATACAGTCATGAGCTGTGCAACCAGGAGGATGACTGTGGAGATGGAAGTGACGAGAAAGAGGAACACTGTACGTTTACACTAAATTGAGCATCAAATTCAGTAATTGCGATGTGATTAATATTTAATACCAAAGAAATTTCAAAATTGATCATGAATTATGAAAGCAAGAGTTTGAAATAATTTGAACTATGGTTATTGGTACTATGTATTTATAGCTCTCTGTACAAGTAGCAAAAATCAGCAAACATTTGTCTGAAAAGTAAAGATCATGATTTTCAAAACAATATTGTATTTTAGCATGAGCAGCAGCTAAATTTTATTATCTTACTATGAACTCCACTTAAAATGAAGAAGAAGAAAGAGTTTGGCTGTATCATAAAATTAGGATGGGATGGATAAAATAAAGGAATGGCTACTTCTGAATTTGTGGCACTGTTATGCACATATTAACAGTTTTGATATTTAGGTCCACACTCTGCAGAAGCTCTATTAATAGTCAATAGGTTTTTGCCCTCAGATATCTTATGTAGTTCTCATTGACTGTGTTGATTTTTACATTATCAAGTTTAATCATATTCTTAGTTGGTTAATGATATTCTTTTCTGGCTTTATTGTACAAAATTCTAAAAGGTAATGGATTACTAATATCTCAGTAATCTCTTGAAGTCTGCAGATGTATGAAGTATATCACTAAAGGATATTAATAGGTTTGCATTATTAAAAAGAAAGTTTAATCAACTATTAACAAGAAGAATTTTCCTTCTGTCTTTTTAATAAAATAGTGGGACTTCTTTCAGTTCAGGAATGTGACTGGAAGTCAGGAGGTTTATGTCCTCATCATGTTTTTAGCTTTACTACAGACTTTCAAAGTCACTCTAATCATTGTTTTATCAGATTGTATCAGCTTCCCCATTAGCAATGTAGAATAATGCTGTCTCTTAGTACTTTGTAGCTGAAACTGTGACAGAGAAAAGTTTCTCTTCTTGACTGTAGGTAGAGAACCGACACCAAGACCTTGTACTGCTGAAGAATTCAAGTGCAGTAATGGAAATTGCATTCCTCTACATTATGTCTGTGACAATTATGATGACTGTGGAGACCATTTTGATGAAATGGGCTGCAGTAAGTAATAATATCGGTAGACTACAAAATTACAATGCTATTGAAATAAAAATTTCTGAAACTGATAACAATACATCTGTCTTCTTGAATAGCATACCAAGAAGTATTGCTTTTTAATTAGCCTGTGTGAATTATTTTATTTTTTTTTTAATTAGCCTGTGCTAGGATTACCCAATTAGATGTGATAATGTTTTCTGGTTTTATTTTTTTTTGTTTTCATTCTTTCATTATTTTAATTCATTCTGGTTTTATTATTTTTTTTGTTTTCATTCTTTTGTACATGTCTGTACAAAAAAATGTAGATGTGGGACTTAGGAACATGGTGTAGTAGGGCTAAGCAGTGTTAGGTTTATGGTACAACTTGATGATCTTAAAGGTCTTTTCCAGCCTAAATGATTCTATCATTCTAAGAAAATCAGTTCTCTGAACAGTCTTTTTTAGGCTTAGAGTATACACGTATCATCAAAAAAAAAAGGCGTTTATTTTTTTTTGATCTTGTTTTGAAATGAGTTGCATTACAGAGGCAAGAACATCCAGCTGTTGCAATCATAATTGCAATAGGCCAACCTGTGGAATTATTCATGGACAGACTCTGAACTCTGTTGCTCTAGCCCTGTTAAAAGTATTTTGAGGTGCTTCTATTTCCTTTTTAAAAACATGACCACAGAATTCTATAAGGACAGACAGTCCCTGGCCTGACTGCCTTCTCGAATCCCCTGTACAGCCTTTATTACCTATGTATTATAAATTTACTAGCATCCATTTAAATGCAAAACTTTGACTTGAACTTTCAGGCAAGAGAGATTATTCCATGGAATCTGGAAACAAAAACTCTATATAACACTTTATATCAATGTGCACAATGATATGAGCATGTACTTGCAACTGCAAATTGTCAGGCTATGATGGCTTCAAGTGAAAGTGTGTCAAATGCTGCATGGGTGATATGCAGTCCAGCAGACTTGCAGAACACAGATAACTAGGAAGCCTATAGCACAGTCTATTTTGAAGCAGCTGGTTTTTCTGTTTCATTTACCATCCCAATGGTCTCTAGGTAATATAACCTAATTCAATGACTTGCGGAAAATATAAAAATATAAATGCTATGAAACAGTGTGAAACAGACATCTTCTGGCAGTCAGCATTCTACTGTTTGGGGATGGATGTGAATGCAGGTCGGATGGTAACATTCAGAACCTTCCCAACATCAAATACCTGCTATAGAGAAAATAGAATGTATGTGTGTATATGTGTACAACTACTTTATACGTCTACACATGTATGTGAAATTGAGCTGTTAAACTTAATTTAGTCAGCAGTGGAATGTGAATGTATAAAGGAGATAATCAGCTTAATGTGTTTTTGTGTACATGTGTATCTTTTCCTCGTGATCTGTCAATGAAAATATTATTTATCTTTTATGCTAATATAACAGATTCTCAAAGTATTGAGTAAAAATACTCAAGTATTTTGTGCATATATAGAGTACGTCAGAATCAATAGAATTCTACATGTGCTTTGGGAAGAGTATAATTTTCATTATCTGTTACAGACTGTCTATTATCCCTGACTTGGCTTTTCAATTATAGGTGTGTTTGAAAGGGCAGAGCATTCTTTGCAATGACCCATGCTGACTTTAGGTTAGGTAGGGCATGAACAAGAAATTCTGCAGTTGCTGCAGATTGGTGATAATGCAGAATGTAATTTCTGCTATGGAAGGTGATCTTTAATGGTTATGGCTCTTATCCTCACCCTGTTCACTGCTTCTTAGTTGACAGCCCTCTTGAGCAGTGGTTACCATTCTCTTCTAATTTCAGTCAGAGAAAAGGAAAGAAAACTAACTTTGTATACTTGAAAACTATTTTCAATTACAGTAATGATAAAAATTGTTATACCTTCTCCATATCACTTCATTTTTTTGTTATAATTGCATAATATGCTTTTTTATTTTTTTTTCCAGATCCTGGAACAGAACGAACTTGTGCAGAAAATATCTGTGAACATAATTGTACCAACCTGAATGAAGGAGGCTTTATCTGTTCCTGTAGGCCAGGGTACAAGGCCAGTGAAACTAACCGAAACTCCTGTGATGGTATTTTCAATCTTATAAATGTCTTCTCACTGATAAGTGTTCGGTGACCTTTCACTTCGTGATTCTATTGTGACCACCCATTTTCACATCCTAACAGGATTTTTATACATTTAGCAAATGCTTCCTAAAAAGTTTTGCTGCTGAATCATGTTTTCTAACATACAGGCCTCATTCAACAAAGAACTGGCTCCACAGTTCAGACTTGTTTTAAGCTTTTGGTTGCTGAAGATATATGTTTTTGCTCTACAGCATATAGGTTTTGTTATATCTTTGCAATCCAATGGACAGAAATTTCATGGGGTTCGATCCAGATACCTCCTAAACACCTCCAGGGATGGTGACTCCACAGCATCCCTGGACAACCTATTCCAATGCCTGACCACCTTAACAGTGAAAAAAAATTTTCTAATATCTAATCTGAGTCTCTCCTGTCCCAGTTTAAGGCCATTTATTCTCCTCTCTCAGTTTAAGGCCACTTACTCTGGTCCTCTCACTGCAGGCATGTAGAGGAGACCAGCCTCACCCCACTACAACCTCCTCTCAGGTTGTTGTAGAGAGCAATGAGGTCCCCCCAAGCCTCCTTCAGGCTAAACGAGAAAGAAATCAAGCTCTAGGAATCTTTTCTCTTCTTCTGTCTAGATATCAACGAGTGTGAGATCTTTGGAACATGCACCCAGGATTGCAAGAATTCCAAAGGAAGCTATGAATGTTTCTGTGCAGATGGCTTCAGGTCTGTGGGTGATCAACAAGGGAAACAGTGCGCAGCTAATGGTATGTTAACTGATAGCAAGATTAATTGCTACCTGTAAAGAGCAAGCAGAATGTAGCAACTTAACGAGTACAATCCTCTCTTTTGTAGGAAGGGGATACTGAAAAACAATCCTTTTTCTGTAAGATAGTAGCATCTGTATATTCCACCTGTTTCATAATCAGGAAAAAAAGAGCTCATCTCTCCTTCCGATTGTAAACATTACAAACCTTGATTTGGATACCTGCCTTCCTTTCACCTGAAGTTTTCTGCAAACAAAAACCTGTTAGCCTGTGGTTGTCATCAGAAAGAAATTAATGTTGCCTATTCCTTAAGTTTAGGTTTTCTCAACAAAATAATGCACCAGAAAAAATTGCATTAAGCTGGTACAGATCAAAGGCAGTTTGATGACTGATTGCCATTCATTGTTTGTGGACTGATGCACACGAATAGAAGGACTTTGGCCAATGTTTAACGTCAATCATTGGCTTTTTGTCATACCTCAGTGCAATAACTACAGTGTGTGGCAGTCCTTGAATAGGTAGAGTTGATTCAGAAAATAATAGAATAGTAATACTAAAAATAAAGAGATGATAGGAAAAAAGTGACAATGCAGCAGGATTATATAAAACAGAAACAATAATGTATTTCAAAAAGTATTTACACTTTAACAGCTTTAAGAAATAAATGATAGAAATATGGTGTGCCTAGTCAAATAGTAAAATCTTCAGAACAGAATGCCTGCGACCAAACCTGTGTGCTACTGGAGGTTTTGAAACTTAAAAATTATTTGTAATACGAAAAGTACTATGAGAAAATAGTGTCTCCAGGTTTCCAGTCCAGGGGCCTAATTCAGCAAACATTTACTGCTCAGGTTAAGACTGGAAATGCAAAAGGACATTTCCACCTCAGTTTCTGCCTGGCTGCCTCTTTATATGCCTATGTCAGAAATCTAATTCTTTGAAAACCTCCTTCAGGGTTTATTAAGGAAGCATCTAGACACACAAGGTTTTCGAGGCTAAGTGATGGAAAATAATATGGTTTTAGCTGGTAATGTAATGAAATTTGTTGTGTCTGAAGTTCTACTTCTGTGTACGCTCATAATTCTGCCATGCTTTGCAGTACAAGCTTGCAGCCCTCATAAATGAGGGCCTGGTGGGACGTTATTAGGCTAACTGCAGATTAAACTGAGGGCAGGAGAACATTCATCTGAATATGGAGACATTAAGATTTAAATACTTGCACGTAGAAGAACTCAGACAGGTCATGTCTTAGGGTACTGGCAATTTATTTGTACTTTCAAAATTGTTTCCTGTACTTTGAGGGAGGAAAGGGGAAGCACGAAGTGTGTAGTGGCAATCTATTTTTGAGATGTAAACTAGTGATATGCCAACAATGTAAAGTTTAAGAATTTTTAAGGAATTATCCCTTAATGATTACCTCTGCACAAGATATATGGTGAAAAGAATAATACTATCCTCACTGTTAAGCATTTCAATAGATTTTAATAAATTTTGCAAAGCCAAGAAGTTTGAATAGCTCTGAAGCTTTGGAAGTGGCCTTGTGTTCTTCCTGTCCAGATAGGACTTGCAAAAATCCCAGTTTAGGCTTGACTAGATGTGACTTTATTCTGCTTCTTCTAAAATGAGAAATACATGAAAATAAATTCATGATCATTTCCCAGGTAATCCTCCATTGCTACTGCTGCCAGATAATGTGCGGATTCGAAGGTACAATATCTCATCAGAACAGTACTCTGACTATATCGATAATCAGGAGCGCATCCAAGCTCTGGATTATGATTGGGACCCTGAAGGGATAGGCCTGAGTGAGTATGCTAATACTCAACCATGCAGTGGTTGGTTTAAAAAGATGCATTTCTGCATTGTAGGTGTTTAATTTACACTAGAAATCAAAATTAAATTAGATTAACCAGCCAGGTCTTGGTTGAATCTGCCCCTCCCCTCTACTCATTCTGCAGCCTCAGTGTGGTTTCCTTTCATGATTTAATTTAGTTTGGATACATTTTGCTCTAGTTTTCCTTTCGTTTCAGTTGAGTTTAGCTATGGAATTGTGGCTCTTCAGGATTATGCTGCAGTAGAGGATTATTATAAATTAACCCCTTCTTTTCTTTTGCCTTTTCAGTTCCCCAAACCTCGCTCGAGTCTTGCCAGACCTAATCCTTATACTAAGAAGGAATGGCTAGTAGATCCCTGTATTAGTTTATATTTTTTGGCCCTTCCTCAGGTTCTCTTTTTTTGCCATTTTCCCAGGGCCACTGTCCTGGGCCATACTTGCTCCCTGGGGTTATGAGACTCTAAATTACTCTCAAAATCATATGTAAAGGCTTCAGAACTAGTATCCTCTACTCTTGAAAAATGTGATACATAATATTTCTTGGTAATCTAGATCAAGATGACTTTAGATGTGCATCTTACATTTGACGGATGGCTTAAAAATTTACACACTAACACAACGTAATTTAAATGAACAAATGACTCTTTATTCGTAAATAAATGGATCTGTAACTTCACATAAGAGCCTCAGAAAGATTAGAATTTTCAACAAATATGGAATTAACTAGACATTTGTCATCTTTTTTGAAGGTATCGTGTACTTCAGCATTCTGGGACAGGGTTCTGAGTTTGGAGCCATCAAACGTGCTTATCTGCCCACATTTGACAGCAATAGGAACAATCCTACAAAGGAAGTTGACCTGAATCTCAAATACATAGTTAGTCCTGATGGGTTGGCTGTTGACTGGATTGGAAGGTAAGTGCACTGAAAAGCTAGAAAAATGCTATACATTGAATGTGTCAAGGATTTGATTGGGCAGTGCAAAATCCCCTTTTTTTTTCCTTATGAACTGTCTCGGAAGATGTCTAGTCTGAAGGTAGTTCAGTAAGCTGTCCTTGCCCAGGCAGCAGGTTAATAGGTGAAACGCATGCAGCTGACTGCATCACATATTTTGTGAGGAAACTTGCATTACTCTACAACTGGCAGATCAGTTGTGCATCAGTAAATGATAATACATCAGCCTTCGTATGAGATGGATTCTTCTTCAACAACTTAGGTAAGCCCCAGGGAAAAAACTTTTTCTGCTCTTGGAAGGGAAACCTCCCCAATTCACAATGTAATTTGTCTTTTATTTTTGCTCCTTTCTTACCAACCTTGTACTATATGAGCAACCTCAAAACAGAAACAGCTCTGAAGTTTGATGAATAGATGTGTTTTCTCAGAAAGCAGTTACATTTTTGTAATCTTGTTCTTATACAGAGGTTTTTCTCCATTTTATTGGCTGTGGATTTTTTTTAGGCTAAAGCATGGTAATTTTTTAAACTTAATAGAAATTATGAGATCACTTCTTATGTTTACTCCCTTGGAAAAGAACTGGGAGAAAGTTAGGCATGACTTTTGGGAGTTTGATGTTGATGGCATAATTTATTTGCAATGCAACTTTTAAAGGATGTGCTGGACAGGCATAGCTGAAGTTCATTTGCTTGTAGATAGACACTATGAAATGTAGTCTGCGTAGTCTACAATTCTGTTTGAAGCTGAATGGACAGAGGTTTAAGAGATGAGTCAGTCTTTTGAATCCAGATTTTGGATGTCCCTGGTACAAATCACAATAGGAAAAAAAAGGTGAAAAATTCTGTCTTTTCTTCCAGCAGTTTTAAAAGGTGAGAAAGATATATTAAGGTCTGGGCTAGCCTTCAGAGTATTTTGCTGTTTGCTTTGTGAACTGGAGGCCACCTAGAAAACCAAATGTCTCTGAGGGCAAAAGGGAATGCCTGAGTTTCTATTCACAAATCTAAATGGTCATGAGATCAAGGATAAAGGGTATCTATCAGAAGGATCCCTGGTGAGGCTAGCACCTTGAGCACTTCAAACACAGTGTTACACTGATTTCAGAACATGTTGAAAATTATTTTAAAAACCACATTTAGTTGTTTGCACATATTCCCAAGCCAATTATCAGATAATTTATTCAGTCAGGAGGCACTGTGTGATTAGTGAGTGCATAATAATGAGTCTGTTTATTATCTAGGCTCAAAAAAATAATAAAGCCATGATGATAAAGATAAACAAAATTCAAGGAAGATTAGACTGAGTGCCCTGTTTATTAGAACTAAAAGCATTTGCATCTGATGTGGCAACAATTTATTCATTAGCATCTTTGCTATAAGACAAGAGTCTAGGGAGGACCTGTGAACTACCTTCAGAGATGCTGCAAAAATTACATGGTTAATAAATTTTTACTGGTTATGACCCTCATTATCCTGGAAAGCAGAGTCTTTAAAGATGCTTATAAGCCACCTCTGCTGCTTAAAAGTACCAGTGAAAGTTTTCAGTATCCCTTCAGTGAAGATTATTTGACAGGCAACAGAGGCAGCTGCAGAAACTTTGTCAGAGGGAAAAACTAGTGAGCCAATAGATCTCTTTTGCTAAACTCACCTATTTTTAGGGCCTGCATATTCCAAACTGAACAAGTTCAGATGTAATCAGTTCATTATATTAATTGTGCTTGGGTTAGATATATTGTTTCTTCTTAAATTTTTTTTTATTCCTCTTCCAAGTGTAAATGATTTACTTTTGGAATGTTTTGTGTCTTACATAATTCAGACATCTTTACTGGACTGATGCAGGGACTAATCGCATAGAGGTGGCAAAGTTAGATGGACGGTACAGGAAATGGCTTATTTTTTCTCTACTGGATCAACCAGCAGCAATTGCTGTCAATCCGAAACGTGGGTAAGTACTACAGGACTTAACAGAATTGTTTTCAATGCTATTCAAACCCCCTACAGTGGTAATTTTCCCAGTAAAGACTAAAGGAATATTCTCTGGAATTTTCCTTTCATAATGTTGTGAAGTTTGCATGGGAAAGTATTTTAGGATTAGATTTCTCATGGATGCTTGTGTTGGTGACAAGGCCAGGCAGTTAAAATGAAAATCTCTTTTCTACATTACTGTGTGCCCACCAAATTTCTCTGTTACTCCTGAAATAGGGAAATAGATGGGAATGTCTCTTTACCAGCTCCAAGCAATACAGACACAGGCTCCTTTGCAGGGGAAAACAATGTAAATGCACTGGTACATTCAACAGCTGTGCTTGCTACAACTAGTATTATGTCATGGCTTAGGAGATCCTGTGATATGTGCCTCTCGCACTGGAGTAAAGCAGCATGGCTTCCTGAAGTCGCCTGGGTGCTGCAGCTTTATTGTGACTGATGGATGTTCTTTTGGTATTTTTCCTCTGTACTTAAAACAAGCTTGTTCAGTGAACTCTCTGTGACCTTCCCCAAAACATCTGCAAAACATAGGTTGCTGAACAGCTTTTTGTTCCACAACTGATCTTTTCCATGAAACTCCAAAGGATAATCATGATAATCAAATTCTGAACTATATTAAATTCTGGTTCTGTCCTTTCAGGCTCATGTATTGGACTGACTGGGGAAGGCAGCCAAAGATTGAATGTGCCTGGATGGATGGACAACGAAGACAAACCCTGGTCTCTGAAGACCTTGGCTGGCCAACAGGTCTTACTATTGATTATTTGAACAATGATAGGATCTACTGGAGTGATTCTAAAGAAAATATTATTGAATCCATGAGACCTGATGGGACAGACAGAACCATTGTTTTACATGGAGGTAAGAATTTACTATGCAGTTAATAAAATAGTAACCAAGATGTGTGCTAACAAACACTTAGGCTTCACAAGTGGGGCTAGTTTCGGGAGCATTTCCAAGAGTGAGTCTTGGTAGTGTTTTCTTCTTTGTAGAGGGATAAATGGCACACCATTCAGAGCCATCATGAGGTTCAGAGCTCATGATGTCTGGTAATGACTCCCTGAGGGTAATTTACATGACCCAAATAGAAGACAATGTGGAAAATTGGCTTCCTGCTCTTTTAAAGTATACAATTCAGCAGTCTGCAGGAACAGTGACATGAAGAGGTCAGGCACTTCAGGATGTAACTATATAGCTGCAAATGTCTTAAAATAAATGATTGGATGATATATTTAAGCTGAAGAAGAACAGCAGTTTTGCACTCCAGCTGGAGATTTGCTTGCTGACAGTCTATTGTTTGGTTCCTTTGAGAAGTAGGCAGTCCATACAGCCTTGATGTCTTTGAAGGCCATTTATACTGGATAGCTAAAGAACGAGGAGAAGTCTGGAAGAAAGATAAATTTGGGAATGGAGAAAAAGTGAAAGTACTGACTGTGAATCCGTGGCTTACTCAAGTGCGCATCTATCACCAGCACAGATACAACCAGTCAGGTGGGTAATCAGGATCCCAGTGAGCCTCTCCTTGTTATGAGATCAAAGTTGGTATCAATGTATTCAAAGAGCTTATTAACGTTCTGATAATGTGTCTATCAGTATGTGATAATATTAGTTTCTGAAAACCTAAAAATTAAATAGAGACTGGCAAGTATTTTCTTCACATGCAAAATGAAATTAACAGTGGAACACCACACACTGCTCTTTCAAGTCTCTTAGTTCTAAGTTATGACCCTGTCCTTTCTCTTTTTCCTCTCCGTCTTGGAGTTGTCATAGAGATGGCAGTTACAATATGTATTTATCCTGGCAAAGTGCTGGCCATTTAATACTGCCTTCAAGGGGGATATTTCAGCTATGAGATGTGTTGTGGGCAGAATGGAAGCTTCAGGCAAAGTTTATCAGGACACCCTCCCATTGAGTCACAAGGCTCAGAAAGGACCCCCTTTCTTTCTAAACTCCTTCTCAGAAAGGAGTCTAGGTGTGGCTGCTCCAATCCTTATCCCAGACTTGTCAATGGTTTATGTCGAAAGGATTATGTAGGTATAATTGAGCCTTTATATGACTTCGTCCTGCAGGATATAGGATGAATATGAATAAAATATTTATTTAAATTGATGATAATAGTGATAATGATTATAATAAAATATTTTAATCAGAATTATTTACTATACAGTATAAGTAGTCATAACTACTAGTGCAGAACACTATTTATTAAAATAATAATTTCAAAGCTAGATGAATAATTATAAAGTAGAGATTGATGTTGCTCATCCATACCAATGACCATGGATAAAAGTCTTTCACTCAACCTTGAGGAGTAACTTGGAGGGACCTCTCCACTCAAAGGAGGAATCTCCACACACACTCCCAGAACGAGAACATTAGAAGACCCTGCTGTTAAAAAGTGGAACTGGGTTTTTATAGTATAAAGTGATTGACTGTCTCATATTTCTAGGCTAGCTATGCCAGCTCAGAAGCTTTTACGTAAGTTATCAGTACTGTAACTTTTCAGTTCCTTTATCGGTAACTTTGCCATCTCCACACCATTGTTTTTCACAGCCTCAGAATGTTTAATTTTGGGATTCGTTGAGTCAGGTTGGTTTTAGCATTCTTCAACACCAAAAGCAGTGTAAACCCTCTTCTCCACTGATCACTGACAACTTTTGCAAAGTAAAGTTTGAGCTGTTTTACCCCTACTTAGGCAGGGTATTCTGCTAGAACATGTCCACAATAATCACAGAGGAGAATGTCCAGAGGAGTATCCAGCATACCCCTCGTTAAAGGCATTCTAGCTTTCAGAATCAGAAAGCTCCTTGTTGCTTGGAGATGTTGTTTCTTCTTGGTGCTACACTGGCTCCCAACAGCCATTGTCTCTCCCTCAAGAATGTAAGAAAAGGCAGAGAAAAGGTTTTGGTACAAATGTGGTGTTTGGGCCTCAGTTCTTCTAAAAATTTGATCCGGACTTGTTTAGATTTTT
Source organism: Cephalopterus ornatus (assembly GCA_013396775.1). NCBI lineage: Eukaryota > Metazoa > Chordata > Aves > Passeriformes > Cotingidae > Cephalopterus > Cephalopterus ornatus. The sequence goes on along the minus strand of VZRE01003104.1, from coordinate 730,651 downwards.
GTTGTGTGTTGTTGATGAGATATAGTACTGACTATGGAATTGCTCTGCCTCACCTCTGGATTGTGCTGCATTGCTCTTCAAATGTCTTATCACTTTTCCAGTGCCTAATCCTTGTAAAGATGTCTGCAGCCACCTCTGCTTGCTGAGACCAGGAGGGTACACCTGCTCATGTCCTCAAGGAACTCGGTTCATAGAAGGCAGCAGCACAGAGTGTGATGCAGGTAGAATAATTTCTCAAACTGGATATGAAAGCAAAAGGAGCTTTTCTTTAGGAATGCACATGCATTACTGAATTAGAAATATGGAGGGATGAGCTAACTGATCTAATAGATACTGGTAAGTCAGGACATCTGGCTTTTATTCTCAGTCATCACTGACTTGTGGTCATCTTGTGCATTTCCTTTAATCTCTTTGCATGTCATTTGTGAAATGGATACATACTCCAACCAGACTAGACCCAGCTACAAAATTGGTCATGGTTTCTGATTTTTGTTTTGAAATTCCAAAATTCTTTTCTTTTTTATTTTTAAATGCACTGATTTCAGAACTAAGAATTTCTTAAAAAGTATTCTTAACAATTTTATTTACTACTTGGTAGAAGGTATTGTTTAATCAGTATAATAGAATATAATAGAAACTTAAAGCTTACAAAACTCAGCGTTTGAACAGAGATAGCTTCTAGATAGTTATCATACTCTGGAAAGCCTTTTAAGAACTAGAATTTTGTGCTTGGTTGTTGCATTGCAGCAAAGCCCTCACAGTGCTTCTAGGAGCACCAATCAAATAGAACTGCTCAGCCTTTACTGAGAAGAAAGAGCATAACACTGCAGGATTTTTATTTCTCTCTAGCTGAAAGTCTGCATTCTTAGCTTACAGTGATGTGGGTGGTAGCCAGATGTCCTTGTACTTGTCCTTGCAACATCTTCAATATATTATGAATTATAACACTATGTCTGGCATATTTCCTGTGGTTAATATTATCTGAATTATATTCTTTTTCCACTGAAAGAGAAAATGTGAGAACTTTTTACACTACCTTATTGCTAAATTACATTTTTCTAATAATTGTTAATGCTTTTTCCTATTGCCACGTGGTGTGAGCTGCAGAAAGGGGAGCTAATTTTCTGTAATAATGAATGGAAGTATGCAATATGGGTTTAAATTAGGGATCAATAACACGATTGCATTTGCTACTTGCTGTTTATTGCTCTGAAGACACGGAATTTGATATTCTTTGCTGAAACTGATTTACATAAAACATTTAGGAATTAAGAAAACTGTGCCTGTGTACTGACCAAACATAGCTTTTCTATATACATTTGGTTTATTTGGCCCTTTCCTTGTATTACACCTTCTGAGAAACAGTCTGTAAAACCTCTGCATTTGCCTTTTTTTCACTCCATTTACTTTAAGGGAGTTTTTACCTGTAAGGAATATTGTAGTAACAGACCTCCTCTACCTCTGGCTAATAAAAAGTTTGTGACAAAAGTGTTATGATCTGATTTATCCATGTAAGATGGATTGCCAAAGTCCATCCTTAATTTATAGCCTATAATGATGGCTAAGATCCAGAGCTTTTCCTATATTAACTGCACTTTTCTGACAGCATATCCTGAGCCCTAACTGAAGGCTAATGTGTTTTTTTTTTTTTCCACTTGACTCATCATTAAAATAATGCTCCTCCTGTATGTGCGTTTCCATCCCCTGCTTTTCCTCATAAGTAAATGCATTCCAGTGTGGCCTTCTCTGTGCAACATCTGGCTGGCTAGCTGGACAAAACAGATAAAGTATTGCTGCTTTCTGAATGGAGAGGTTTGATGGGTGGTGATGGGCTGTATTGCATGAGCAAAATAAAGGGAGCAGTCATATACAGCTCTTGAGTTGACTATGCCTACTTTCTGCTGAATAAGTTGTTATTTTCTGAGAACGGGTTTTACTTCAATTTAAATAAGCTGTTTTGGCAGAAAATGTAGAGATAAGAGCAGCAAACACATATGCTATTAAAAACAAAAGTTTTGAAAAGTAGCCAGTGAGTTTGCATATGCAAGTTCTGTAGAGAAAAATAAAATTATCTATTGGTAGTACTTATTTGGTTGAAGATGTCTTGCTAACGCAGGTGTGGCTTTTGAATTTTGCAGCTATTGAATCCCCTCCCACAATGCCACCAGCTTGCAGGTGCATGAATGGAGGAACTTGCTATATAGATGAAAGCAGCCTCCCAAAATGCAAGTAAGTCCATATGTTGTTAGGGTAGTCCTGGGTCAGATTATGCTGATTTAGTGTCACAAAGCAATTAACTCTTTGAAATGTGTTGGACACACTTCAGAACATGTCATACATCTGCAGGAGCATGTTTATAACAACCACAGAAAAACACACATACATAAAAATATCAACAAATAAGTAATGTAAATGCATCAGTTTGTGGAAAAAAAAATCCCTAAGACATCAAATGCAAAAACCACTGAAAATTCTAATAAAATGCTATACCAAAAAACTGTAACAATGGCTAAGTACTCCTCAGTAAATGTAGCTTGGAACAGCCAGCAGGTGCCACCAATTCTCCACTGAAACAAAATCTTTTGACTTCAGTGCCTAGTTTTCTGACTCAGCACTTTTTATTTCCACTTTTAGTTCTGTGAATGTAGCAGACATGCTATATTTGCAGTCAGTCAAATATATAATTACTGAGCATGGAGTTAAAATTCTATGGCACATAGAATATAGTACTAAAGCTGATATCCTAAACTTCATAAAAGCTATTCAGTCAGTTGTCCTTCTTACATTTACAGATGTTCTTATGGATACACTGGGAATTATTGTGAAATAGGATTGTCAAAAGGAGTCCCTCCTGGAACAAGTAAGCTTCAAGTATATATTACACTTGATATTTGAGCTAAAGAATGTATAATACCTCACCATGATACCTGTTCAGGGTCAAACTTCTAATTCTCTGGGCCCTTTTTTGCACTGAATTGTGCTTGCTTGAATATTTGCTTATTCATCTGTCTTTGATAGCAGCAGTAGCAGTGTTGCTGACAGTCATACTGATCATAATAATTGGAGTATTAGCGGTTGGAGGCTTTTTTAACTACAGACGAACAGGCTCCCTTTTACCAGCGCTTCCCAAACTACCAAGGTATGTTTTGAAGGCTCTCAGAGCTGGAATGTCTATGAACTGAAAATGTATGTTTGTTTCTAAATATTTCTGGAAAATCCAGTTTGTTTGCTGTGTGCTCATTCTGGTGAAATACAAGAAGTGCAGTGTTGCAGCAGTTCCAGTGGATTTTTGATTCCAAGCAATATCCTAGCTGATCATTATTGTGTAACAAAGGACTGTTGTAAAACACTTCTACATTCTAAATTTGATTTTAAATAATGATCGATATAGAAGACTGTTTACCAGATCTGGAACTGGATATTCAGTTCAAAAAGATACAAAAAACCATAGTTACGTGTTTTACTTTTAAAAAAAACTTTGTCAGAAGAAGATTCTGGCAAAGAGATCTTTTAACATAGAACACCTGAGCTTATCTGCGACACTGTATAAAAATATGGTGCATATGTAGTGAACTTCCAGCTGTTTCCAATGCCTGAGACAATGCCTACTCTGCTGACAGTCATACTGTCCAGTGAAAACCAGCTTTGTGAAATATCATTCAAAATATTTGATGTTTTAAATCAAAGTAAGATGAAGAAAATATATTTTAAATTATTTGAAATTTTTAAAAAAACCTGTTGAAGTAATAAAGGAAACCCACTTCTGGTGCCTTCACTAGCTTGCTTATAGCCAGCAAAAATTACTTAGAAGAACAAGTAGAAAAATCTATGTTATAAGCCTCTTTTCTGTATAACCTCTTCTTTCTTTGTTTTGTTTTGTTTTGTTTGGGGTTTTTTTGTAGTTTAAGCAGTCTTGTAAAATCTAATGAAAATGGCAATGGGGTAACTTTCCGATCTGGAGCAGATGTGAGTATGGACATAGGAGTCTCTGGCTTTGGGGGAGATTCTGCTATAGACAGAGCAATGCAAATGGTAAGGTTTAGTCCTCAAATAATTTCTTTAATTTGTATCCTTTTAATGTAATTATTGGCTGATAGAGGGGAACCTGTTATGTAAAATTGATAATGAAGTGATACGTGCATTCTAGAAAAAGATGTGAACAATGATTGATAGTTTCCTGAAATAGATTTGAAGGCAAGGACAAATGTAAGATGTTCTTCAAAATAATGTGACTTTTCCCAAGATTTATATGGTAGAAATTAAGTCAATTACCCCCTCTACTCTTTCAGTATATTCAGCATATGCGGGGAATGAATAGACAAATGACAGCATTGTGACAGAGAATTTTTTGAGGGCCTTTGTCTTTCACAGAACATGTTAAAATGTGTGGTTTTCAAATCCAGATGGTATGTTAGAAAATTCAGAGGTAAAACTCAAGCCTAACCACAGGATAGACTAGTTTGTGCAACAGGTTCTAAATTCAGAAGTTGCTTAATTTATCAAGTTTAAACAAATCATGTTTAATAGTTATGGGGACATCATAAAGTGTAACTCTACTTCATACATGTTTTGTTAAGCACATCTAGAAACAGCAGATCCTTGTGTTTTATATACTGTATAGTTTTTCACTGGAAAATGTATTCCCATGTTTACCACAAGAAGAACATTGTACTAAAGATTTTTACTTGTAGGAAACAGATCACAGTATGTTTGAATAATACACACTTGCTGTAAAGTATATGCTGGAAACTCCCTAAACTTTTAAATTACAAACCTAACTGACAGTGGGATTTTGTTTTCATTACCCTTCTACCTGTTGATTCATAGCTGGCTAGCCCTGAATGGCGCTGAGTGCCCTTATGTGGCACTCAGTATTTTCCTAAGAAACACTTCTCTTGGCACCTTTGCCCATCTGCTGTGAGCACTGTAGCTGTAGCTCAGGGTTTGGCACAGTATGTGTGAAGCGGCTGCTATCCACACAGCAGTCTTCATGAATGGGAAAAGTATTGAGATATAATAAAAAATATGCTAAAAAACATTATACTGCTGAGAGAAGTCATCTGACTTAATTAAGGAGATGTGCCTTCTGCTTTGTCTCAAAAAATATTGCAATGTCCTTGCTGCGACAAAATGCATGAATTTCATTCTAATAAGCTACTGCTTGTTAGTTTGCATGTCTTTTTGAAGTCTCTAAATTAAAAAAAAATTTTTGTGATTATGCTTCCTCTGATATCTCTTCTCTGTTGAAGGTGTGATTTGTGAGTCATCTTTCCTCATCATTAAATACTTTGAGTCAAGAATTGAAATGTAGGAGGGTTTTTGTCCAGATAGGAAATGGGGTAATATTGGAACAATCAGTGGTCCAGGGTGCTAAGTCAGGGAGTAAAATAACGGCTGGTAAACTGATGTTATGATTTTAACAGATGCCAGGTTTTGTCTAAGCCTCTATGAAAGTAAACATGTATTGTTCCCCAAGATGAAAAAGTTGACTATAAATGAATTCCTAGGAGTATGGAGGTGTTTATTGCACTGCAGTTGTTGTTGGGTTTTTTTTCCTTCATAGAATGAAAACTTTGCAGTGGAGTCAGGGAAACAGCCAATCACATTTGAAAATCCAATGTATACAACCAGAGATGGTGGAGCCAGCACAGCTGGTGCAGTTACAGTCGCTCGGCCAACACTTGTAAGAGAAACTTAGGCTTGACTTTCACCTTTCATTTTCCTTTATGACCTCCTTTTCTTCTTTGAAGAAAGCTAATTCTCCTTTTTCTCCTACAGGTAGCAGCAGCTGGTAGTGAGGAAAATGAAAATTTTGAAAATCCTGTGTATGCCTCTGTGATATCCACTAGTCCAAAGGAAACCCCTCAGAGTACAGATGCACCTCAGGTAAGAAATAGAGATACTCTAAGACTGCCTTGTTTGTTTTCTGCTCCAGATCAGCAAAACTGAATTGTTAGGGAAGGTGCAGCACAGTTTCAGTTCTCATTAAATATTGCCATGTACTTGGCACATCATCTACATCAAGTCCAGCTAACTGTACCATATTTACAAGATTTACAGTAGCTGGTCAGGAACAGTGTGATAAGGGAAAAGCATCACAAGCACATAGTTGCCTATGGCACACAGTAAGAGTCTATTTGGATTAAACCCTCTCTTCTTCCTGGCCTACCTAACTATTTTAAAGGGAACAGATTGGAATAGAGGGGTTTTTTTCACTGTTTGTTGTACTGCATTTTGAGGGCAGGTACTTGTAATTTTATGTATATTTAAAAGAGCTAGCAAGGACATTAAGACACTTGTTCTATGTGTTCTTGCAGGACATTTTAGCAATCAAGATCAAAATGTTGCCTCATCCATATTATTACTGATTCATGGAAGATACATTTTTATATCTTAGAATCCATCTGAATGAGCTGGTGGTAGCTTGTTTACAGGACTCTTTTCATACATTGTGCACTTAAAGGCGCCTCTGATGAGCTTTGAAATGACAGCTCTGTCAACCTGTTGTAGTTTCATGTCCCTCTTGTGTTGTTTTCAAGACCCTTTTTCCTCTTTGATATACCTTTCTGGAATGATAGGCTTCCGTGAATTAATTTAGTCATTTTTATTGCCTAGTCTTGTGTGAATGCTGCTTTAGGTAAGATAACAGTAACTGGTCATCTAGCAGCAAAGAAAGTTGGGCCCCATGCTTAGAATTACAACATGGTAATGTAAGAACATCCAGCTGAAATCAATGATTTAGCAGTCAGTGCAAGTGAAATCCAACAACTATAACAGCAGTTTTCAGAGAAATTGTGAGAAAAAATGTGTAAAGTTCTAATAATTTTTATGTTTCAGGAATCAAAATGGCGTTTCTTCAAGAGAAAAATGAAACAAAACACTAATTTTGAAAACCCAATATATGCAGAGGTATTGTTTAATATTGTATAATTCTATTTTTCAGATAACATATTGCTAGACTTTGTTCTTGCTCTTATAGGATAAAGATTATGGGTAGATTGTGCTGCTATGTGAAGCAGCACAGAAATTCCAGTCCAGGTTAGGGTAGGTAAGTAATGGTGAGAAAAGTTACTAAGTTACCTGCAAAATGAGATGTAGAGCTGGCTCAGCTCAGGCAGCACAGCTGCGTTGCCCGCTTCCCTGCATTCCCAGCCCAAACACTGTGATCTGCCCATGCTCTGGAATCTCAGGGACTGGTTTCAGCTTGCTGGTGCATTCTGGCACAGTTCCAGGATCCAGCACAATTGGGAGGCTGTTGTACTGCACCAGCAGTAAAGTGTCTATTTCTGTCCTCTCAGTCAGGCTTCAGCACTGCACAAAAATTCAACAGCTCTGTGCACTGCAGCCCTGTTTCTATAACAGCCTTATTTTCTTATCCATATGGTTGGATGAGACAGTTCTTTTCAGATAGTGTGCCAACAGGTGGTATGTGTGCTGAAGGAATTCCACCCCAGGCTTGGGCCTGAAGTTTTGGAGTTCTGCTGAATTGAACCACTAATTCCAGCCCTTTTCATCTTACAGTTTAAAATTTCCAAATAGCTTAAGTGACTTAAGAACCTCCTTCCCAAAGTCACGTGACTTAAAACTATATGCCTTTTGTGAAGAATTTATGCTTCTAGTGCTTGAACAAGGTGAGAGAGTTCAGAAAGCCAGAGATTCATTTCCCCAGTGCTAATGAATGTAGCACTTACAAACAGTATCTACACTCATGCATGTGCATACAGACATACCAAACTACTCCTGACATTAAGCATTAAAGTAGAAGTTCCGGAGTAATTTGTAGTATGTACTTAGCTGTACTACTGGAGGTGAATTTAGCATTTAATTTTGTTACAGGTGGTGATTCGAAGAAATAACTTACACTGTGACATTTAACTTCAGGAATATTTATTTAACATTTCTGAAAATTAAGGTTGAATGTATGGTGCATTAGAATGTAAACTTGGATTTTATGATTATTGTTTCAGATGGAAAAGGAACAGCAACAGGACACAGAAAATGTCCCTACCCCTTCTCCTTCACTGCCTCCCAAGATTATTCTGAAGAGAGACCAACCAGTAGCTTACACAGCAACAGAGGACACATTTAAAGACACCGCCAATCTTGTTAAAGAGGACTCTGTGGTATAACTAGGTAACTGATTTAGGGAAAATTAGACACATCCATTTGCACATATATTTTTTATAAACAGAAGAGTAAGGTTCACATTCAAATGCTTTATAAAAATATATACATCTCTTAGCCACTGGCTGGAGATGTACGTTGAAACTATGCCTTGTTTTTTGACAAATGCCAATTTCTATTTTTGTGAACAATTATCGTGATGTACTATATGTATATCTTTGCACTGAAGCTGTCTGAAAGTAATGTTATAAATATATTGTACATTTGTAAATTTTTCTAAGATTATCTTGTTCAGTGATGTTACTAGTAGAAATTTATATGGAACTGGTCGTATATTTAGGGATAAATTAATGATATAAATGCTTAAAACTAAAAAAAGAACCAAATAAGGCAAATATAGGAACATTACTGATATGCAGGGTATTTAGAGTATACCTTTTGTAATAGCACCTTTTAAAACTTCTCCTGGTGCTCTGGGCATCTTTACCACCCTTTTATATTACTACTGTATGGAAAAATGGGTGTCTCTGTTCATCTTGTGTCAAACAAAAGATGGAAGAGTCAATACAGCATCATTATGCTGAATAGTTACCTGTGGAAAATGTTGTTCTTACAATATTTTAACTGCCTGAGATCATTTTCTCTCAATCTATAAGACACATACTTTTCCTCTAGGTTCCAATTAACACCATTCCATTAATAGTCTTCCTGAAAAGATTGGATGTATTTAGATTTTAGTGCCATGACTACTTAATGAGATTTTCTCTTGCTCATCAATGGAATAGCTCTGTTCTTGGCTGGAGTCTCTGGAAGTAATTTGTGCTATTAAATGAAGTAGCTACATTTCTGTAACGGCTTATTTCCAAACAGCATAATATGAAAGATACCGGTTCATTTAAGAAATTATTCAGGTTTTTATTTTAATGTGAAAATTTAATTTTATTGACTATTTATTTCCTGAAGTGGACATGAATAGAAAGGGAAACAATTTCTACTAGTGCAGTCTTTGTAGTTATCTGGTTGTTTTTATAACCTTCCATCAGAACATACTGTTGATCTTAGTAGCTCTTCTATTAATTAGCCAGGATAGTTCCCACAACATGAACCATTTGAGGAAACTCTGATTACAGGAACATAGGCTTCAGCATTCCTGGCTAGCTACTCATATAAAAGATTCCTGAAGTTATAATAATTGAGACTTCTGCTATTTGATTGTTTTATATCTAAATTCTCAAAATATATACTATTTCTAATTAGAATGCTTGTAATTACTTTGTAACATACTTTGATTAGGAAAGACAACTGGAAAATGATGCTGCTGAATAAATCTTATAAATGTATTATTTTATCTCATTCTGATTCCATAATTTGTGTCAAGGCTCTATGTACTTTTTTCAGTTGAGGAGACTTCAATGCACCCTGAGATGGAAACAGCAGTACTTTAGATCAAGTCAAATAGGAGTAGTGCTTAATGCTTCACACAACTGTCTAAAGTTCGCTATATAAGATGTTGTCTTGATACTGACATCTTATCTTTGTAAGTATGAAAACTGCCCCATTGCACACATTCAATAAACCGGCCCTTGGAACAGGAAACTCTTACTATTGAGATACTGGCTTTCAAGGTAGTATGGACGTAAGTGATTGAAATGTTAGGTCAATTAATTTTTATATCTGAGGTCAGAATTTGGTGCTTTGATTTTCTTTTTTTTTTTTTTTAGCTTTGAGCAAATTGTGTGGGTTTTTTAAAGGCGTTTTTTTAATATCTGAATGCTTTCATGTAGAAAATTCCTCGGAGTCTGCAGCACAACAGGCACATCTGTAAGGATGTCTTTGGGAAACGGATTGCTGTTCTTAAGGCAAGAGTTCACAATGTTTTTTAAAGGTAGAAGGCGGGACTGACATTTCCACAAGACTTGCCTGCAGTTGCATACCACAAGAAAAAGTAGCGTCAGTTTTGGGAATAGTCTTTGTCAACAGAAAGATCTGGAACCGCTCTTAGAGAAAACTGCTATTGTGTCGGCCATGTCAGAGATGTGTTTTTTCCCTATACTAATTATAACTTTTCAGTTATAGGATGAAAACCATCCCTGAGTTACTGTGTAGGTAAGGAGCATGTAGGTTTGGTTGTTTAACACACCTGATGGTGAAGGATTCCTAAGCTTCAGCTGGGACTCTTCCTCTGCATAGCATAGCACAGTGTACCTTTATGTTTATGTAAAACTTAAATTTTGGTACTTCGTTCAACAGAAGCTTTAGATTCTGCTCCTAGCTTCATTTTTCACTTGAATTTCTTGTCTCTTAGAAGGACAGTTCCTCCTGCAATTCTTGAATTCTGAACTCTTTCTGTTTTGAAGAAGGCTGATTTTTAGAGATCTCAGCAGCTCTCTGTAATCTGCAAGTACGGGGCTGCTAAATTATACCATTGAGTTTTCTCATGTACATTCTCTTTATAGCTGTCAGACCAGATATTAATCAGGTGTTTATCATGAAATGAAGAAATATAAGTTTATTCTTGAAGCCATTTGCCAGAGAATAGAACCTCAATGAAATACTTAAAGATTGCTAACACTTTTTACATCGTCATTTTTTTGCACATGTACAAACACACACACATGCCCCCTCTTAAACACAGTGATGAAACTTCTTGTGTTTGGAGTTCTGACCTGCACAAGGTATTTTTCTAAGCTTAATTGAATTGCACATTAATGATTAATCACCAGTGCAGCACTTTAGCAAATAAAACCTTTACCCCTTCAATTTTAATATCTCTAGGAACACCAGTTTGTGAGCCTCTGGCCAACAGCTTAACAGATAGAAATAGTGTACAAGAGGCACAGGAACCTTAGCTATCATTCTGCCATTACGAGCACACTCTTTGTACACTTGAAAGAATTTGCCATAGCATACACTAATGACTTGTTTCATCTGAGAAGTGAAATAATAATACTTTTAACTTGCAGAGCACACCAAGGGTGAAATAAATGTGAATGCATATTATTTTTAGTATTTTCCTCATAAATTATACTAATATTAGGAAGAAATTTAAAATACGTGTTTGGATACGCTGTTTGCATAATACAGTGGAGTTTTGATTTTCCGCATAATTGCAAATCTGTAAAAAAGCTTGTGTTTTAGTTCTACACAATTGAATAATCAGGTGATTAGATATGGTCAAATACTGTAATTGTGATTTTTGGAATATGTTGCAATAGCTGGGCTTTGTTATTGTTTGACTTCATGTCTTGTGCTTAGAAGCTTTTGAAGATTTTCAGCTCCTGAATATGACCATGAGCAAACTGACAGTGAAACAGATGACTAAATCTGACTAAATACATTCTGTAAGGTACGTGTATAAGATATGTGTTCTGAAAGACCATTGTTCTATTTCAAGATCACTAGCAGCCTATATGTTGATGAAGTGACTTTATTTTCCTTATTTAAAATTTTTTTATGGTGTGAATAGTATCAACTAGCTTTGTAGCTGAATATTTTATGAAATCAGATCCTATAGAGGTATCATTTCTGAGCATAAAAAATGGCCTTCAAAAACATGCTGGATTTACAAGCTGACCTGCGAACTCAGAAATTTCAGGTAAGGAGGGGTGGGAGATGGAGAAAGTGTCTTCTGAAAGGAATTTAAACAGTCTAGTAACTGGTAAAGAGGACATCTAGTTTTGACAGTATTAGTATTTATTTGTGCAGAGCTGATACTTTTTTAATACTAGACATTAATTAGAACTCCAGGAGCTGATCTCCTGCTACCTGCTGGAGCTGGAAACAAAATACGCAACAGCATGTCAGATAAACAGCTTGGGGCGTAGGAGATAAACAGCCAAAAGAACTTTGCATCCCATCCAGCTCTGTATCGTGTCCTGGGGTGCTTTGCTATCAGGGCATGTTCCATGCATTTTATGACATTAGAAATATCATGGTCACACAGTCTTCTGACTGATGATCTTTGCGCTTTTATATCTGGAAAGAAGAAAATAAACCTGAAAGCATTTATATGCAACATTCTCTATGACAGTATTCTTTGTATTCAAAGGTCTGGCTACAGCTTCAGGCTTGCTTTGAACTACTTACTGGCTCAAGTGCTGGGAGCAGCATAGCTACAGCAGAGCAGAGACCAGAAAGGCTTCAAAACACCCAGGAGCCCAGTCAGTGAAAATGTCCCTGGCCCATATTGTGAGCCAGATGTTCTGTACAGTAAGTGCAGTGTGACACAGCACAACTTTTCAGACCAATTAGCATGTGGGCATAGCAATTCATTCCCACTGGGGATCCTACCTCGAAGTATTGAGGGACTAAGGAAGGTAGCATGACCTCACATCTCACCAATCTATGTGTGAACTAATAGCTCAGGCCTCATCTAACGTACACGTAGTCCAGAACAGTCAGTGAGGGGTTCTTGATGAGTGTTAACAAAGTCCATAAAATGTTCACAGAATCACAGATAGGTTGAAGTTGAAAGGGACCTCTGGTACCAAGCCCTCCTACTCAAGGTGGGTCGCCTAGACCAGATTGCCCAGGACCATGTCCAGATGGCTTTTGGATATCTCGAAAGACTGGGGACTCCACAACCTCCCTGGGCAACTTGTGCTGGTTCTTGTTCATCCTCGCTCCAAAAATATGATCCCTGATCAGCAGGAACATCCTGTGTTTCAGTGTGTGCCCATTGCCTCAAGTCCTATCCTGGACACCACTAAAAAGACCATGGCTCTGTTGTCTTTACAGCCTCAATTCAGGTATTTATACATGTTGATAGTATCCCCCCTAAGCTTTCATACAATTCGTTTTCTACTTACATCCAACGAAGTATTTTTCTCCATAGGAGTCCCTGATCTCAGGAGTCAGTCTGTTCCAAAGTCTGAAGAGGTATTTCTCGATGATATCTGAATTAACTAGTCCTGCCTTAAAGAAACCATGCTCAACAATGCATACTTTCACTCCAAAATGCCGCATCTCTATCCTAGAAGGATAAAAACTCCAATAACCACCCAGTAATGGCATAACTATTAAACATAAATGGAAAGTGTGTCACACAAATGAATATTCTTATCTTCGAATGTCAGAATTATTTTGAGATGTTCAAATTAACTTCATAGCAGTGTTCCTGTCCTGCAAAACAACAGCAGGCAATTAAATGAGATTAAAAAAAAAAGGGGAGTCAAGTAGATTCACAGCTCTCTATGTGGTTTATGCTGGACTGATGCGAAGGATGCAGCAGCCAGCTGCATCTTGGTCATGTATTATCATACTAAAACTTTTGACTATTTCAAATACTGTCCCATCATTTTGGTTTACAGGAACAGATTATTAAAGTGTCTGGGAAAAAGTAAAAGTAAGCAAAAATTTTCAGATGGATTAGAACTTTTGTCCATCCTATGGTTAAAGGGCTATGGTTAAATGATTAAATGTTAGCGCAGTAAAGGTTAGTGTGTTTTCTCGTAGTGTTGTTCCCTCTATGTAATTCTAAGTTTCAATACAACGCTTTTGAGGTGAAAATGGCCCCTTTGTCTTGCTGCACAGCTCAAGAGACCCAGACAGCTGCGTTCTGAAGTGTACAAAGGAGTGTACCACATGTGCATTAGTCATTAATTTCTATTTCCTTGGGATATATACTTTTTTTATCTAAGTTCTCATAATGGTTTGAAACCAACCTTTCTAGTCCTTGTGAAGACTTAACTTGCTGGGCTGGTCCTTAGCCTTCTAGAGGCAGTACAGCACAACTGGCTTCAGTGAAGGGTGCTCAGCTTAATTTTCTGAAGTTACAACTACCTTTGTTAGTGTGGTTGCTGTCTGGAATTGCCCAGCTCAGATTGTTGTGAAGATTAGAGCAAAATGTATGGGCAAGTACAACTTGCCCGGAAACTCTGCATGTCTGACCGGGATATACTGTTGATTTACTTTCGTGTATGTAGTGGATTCACATGCCTGAAAGCTGCATGCTAACAACCTGTATAGGATATGAAAATTTTTCCCAGTGCAGTTTCCTGGTGGGTCTGTTCATAGTACTGGAAACTAAAATCCTAAACAAGTGACCAACATCCTCTTATTTTCCTTCTCCCCTTTAGGCAGAATTTCCAGAGAGAAATCAAGGGGCAAACATACAGTCACCCTTCCTCAGCACATCTGGATTCTGCTCTTGGATCCATGCATGTGTTTCTGGCTACTCACCGTAAGGTGTCAGAGAAAGCTTCCATGCCCCATTTGGACAAACTGTAGCCACCCCCTACAAAAGCCATGAGGCCTTTGGCATTAATTAGATTGATAACTCTTCCCTCAGCTTTTTTCAGAAGCGGCAGAAGCTTGAGTGTGATTTCAATCAATCCCAGCAGATTAGCATCCAGCACTGAACGGAAGTCTTCAATCCTCAGCCAGTCAGTGGGTGCTACAGGAGCTGTTCCTTCAGCGTTGCACACCAAGCCAAAAAGCCCTGAGAGGATTGCAAAACCATTTATTTCAGTATATGGCAATATCTTACCCTTGGAAACCAAGCACAAAGCAAAAACCTCAGTGAGATGAAAACAGTTGTCTGGCGTTTGCTTGTATGATCTACTCTGTATACGTGGTAAAATTTGCTGAAGGCCTTAGGCAATGACTCTAAAAAAGCATGGCTAAAGTATTCAAGGAAAACTATTTTGGCTGGAGGTATGGGCTACCATACTTGACTTTATTATCCAGATCCATTCAAGTATGTAGGCTCCTAATATGCACTGACATTCTTGTGAAAATGAGAGTCTGCATAAAAGTGGAGAGACTGATTTTTCTGGTTTGGGGTCCAAAGGTCTGAGCCAGATGTGTAGAATTAGTCAATGCTACTAAAGATACTAGCTTAACACTATGTATTGATAATGCTGCTTTACTGCCTTTATAAATTACTTGAGGAACTGAAGATAAATAGTGACATTTCTAAGAGTTTGCTGAGGACAGCCTGTGCCTGAGGGGAGAGGCTGAAAGTCCAGCACTCAGCCTCCATAAAGAGTGTCACAGACTGAGGTGACAGTGTCGACAGTGGTTGTCCTGACTGAGACCGTGTGGCTTTCCATAAGCTGGAAGCAGGAGCCTGCTGGAGGAAGTAAGTGCTAATAATTTTGTTTACCTTGCTCTTAGTCTCTGCATTCAAGAATGGTCTGCAGTATTCATGATGAGGTCAACGGTGTTTTACAAGCTTTGAGGAGAAAGTCCTACTGGTAGAAGATATATGTTTTGCTGGTTTAGGTAGTTAATTAATTTATAAACCTATTGAATATTTGGTATAACTGTGTTATGGCTGGTAGGCTGCTGTGATCCCCTTTTGTGGCCTTTAGCAATGTCTAGTCTGAGATATCAGTGCAGATAAAGAAACACATATTGCCTCAGTTGAATACATTTACCACACAGATCTGTTTAGCACCCTTTGCCAAACCCATCACTTAAGTCTTATTTTTTAACACCTTTCATAGGTATCCAAGGACAAACTCTTCCACTTTTGTACGAGTGCTCAGAGGTGTGTGATAGCAGTAGTGAGAGCTACCTATGTAACAGCTCCAAGAAAACTGGCTGAAATTGAGTTTAATTGTTACAGTCAGTGCAGTTGTTGTGGCAAGCGTCAGACTTATTCAGCCATGCAAAAATACACTGTTCTGCTTACTAGAGGAGGGCTGCAGAATCCCTGCACTGACCATTTTTAATTGAGTGGGGTGATTTTATTGTCAAGAAAGTTTTTTCTGGTATCAGTTAGCACCTTCCTTCCACAGACATTCTTCAACTCCATCAAAAAGAGTCTAAAAAACACAATAGACCAAGCAACTAGATTGTTGGACACCCTGTTGGTGAAAGCAATGGGAAGCACTGCTGGAGGGAATCTCTCTGAACTGAGAAATGACAGAACTGAAAAGTGGATGTGTTTCATTAGTAAGATGAAAAATGCCTCTGCAGTGAGTGGAGGGGGAATGGAACTTTTAGCTAGACCAGATTTGGTTGTATGGAATCATTTTTCTGGGAAGTTGCCTTGCCACTTACCTTTGCCAGCTGTCTCTTCAGTCACAAACCCCACAGCCCTGGCAATGCTATTGGAGTCTCCTAAGTTCAGATTCACTGTCTTCAGTGAGAGTGAAGAGCAGGACTGTAGCTCTTGGCCTCCTTTTTCTGTGGTACATGCAGCAATGACACAAAATCCCCTTTTGTCAAGCCATTTAGCCAGGGAGTTTCCAAGTCCAGTGTCACAGCCTGTTATGAAGACATGCTTTCCACTCAGGTTTCTCACTCTGTATCTGTCTCTGATGAGCCAGTAAATTATAAGAGAAAATACGGAAGCCAAAATTGCTATGTGCAGTGAGTCTGAAAATGAAAGCTACAAGCAAATAAGTTAATGATGTAGAAGTGCAATGAAGCAAATGTGCTCAGCCAACCCTTCAACTTCCTGAGACACAACTCCTGTAAGGGGCTTTGTTTCTGGCTGCAGCCCTTATATGTTGGGGGAGAGCAGGGGTAGAAGATTTGGCACAATGTTATTGGGATCCATGAGTAATATGTGCCTTGGCAAAACCCTCCCTGTCTTTCTTTTCATAGATTTCCAGTGCTTTCAAGCTTTGCTGACCAATCTTTATAGTCAGCCCTGCCCTCTAAGGACATTTCAAACTGAAAGGGATGACTGCATCAGTTCTCTAAGTAGTGTCTAGGTTTTTTTGTGGGCATTGGTCATTATTTGTGCAAACACTGGAGAGAGAAATTCCTCTGGGAAAAAGGACGATTCTCTTTGACCACCTGTATGATGCCACCCAGGCTGCTTTTCTAATCTGTAGCGTGGAAGCAGAGTGACCCCAAGAACAACCAGAGAAATGTAAGGTGTGGTGGTGGATCTGATGACTAATTTGTTGTGTGACTTGTGTTGTGTGATGATGAGTGATCTGCTCTCTGCCCTGTAGACAAGGTAGACTTTGGGGCAGTGCTTGAGTCTTTGGTCACTCATTGCCTGTTTAACACTGATACACAGCACAGCAGAGTATATTGTATAGGAAGTGTGTTTGTATAAAGAAATGTGGAAACGCATGAAGATGTTGCCCTCAAAAAACAAAAAGGCACTGAGGAAACACACAGTTTCCTAACTGTTGATTATAGTTTTCTATTTCTATTTTTGGTTTGTACAAGAATTAAACTAAAATAATTAATTAAAGCAAATAACTCTGATAAGCATTTTCTGTTAAAGTGAAACTTTTTTTGCAGGTGCTAAGCAGTCACCTAGGCTCTAGTTACTTACATATGAGTAGAGGTGAAGACATCTCACCTTTAAAATGTCAGATTTTTAAAGTCTGGTCTTCCCGTTACATTCTTGCTATCTCAAGACATGAATGTAACGGGAAGACGAATGTATTAGGCCTATTTGGTAGACCCTGACCATTGTTCTTATTCCTACTGAGTTCACGGACTGATCTGGATTTGTTCTGATTCTAAACTTTGCTGTCACCTCACCAAGTAGGAATGGAAAGAATCTCAGAATCTGATAGTGAGTGAATATTGAACTCTCATTAAATAATTAAGTCAGTCACATAGGATAACAAAGAATAACCAGTGACAACATTCATTGCTGTTTAATGATCTTATTTTACGTATTTGATTTTCTCAGTAGTCATCAATATGGACTCCTGAGTTATTGACTAACGCTCTCTGATTTTAAAGCGTTAAGCAAATATATATAGGTAAGAGTTTACTTCTTCTTCCACTGCAATCTACAGGAGGGCTTCCACTGAATTTTGATGTGTTTGCACTGATTATTTTAGCAGCTCATCTCACTGTTGTTTTGCGGTTGATGTAATTGGCCTTCTAGCTCAGGTACTTCACTTAGACACTTGGCTTTTTTGCTGTGAATGCCCCTATTAAGTTTGACAAGGATTGCAGTGTTCCTGAATGTGTGCACTTTGGAATCATCTTTGTAATGTTTCACTCTGTTGGTGACATTTGTTTTCTGAGAGGACTCAGAGTGGGCTCTGACAAAGTGCTGTTAAAACTGTGTGAAAGCACTGAGGCTAATTCAAGCTTCTGTGCTGTAAAATAAAGTCTGAAAACAGAATGTTGCAGCAGCTGATCATAGATACCCCCACTCCATTTGCAATGATGTGCCAGGCAATGACATTTCCTTTGATTGCTGATTTAGAATTTGGAGCAGAGCTAGACGCAAAGATAGAGAGAGGATTTACTATCAGCAGGCTTTCGTAACCCCACGCCAATAAATCACAGCAAGCTATTTGGCAAGCTAGTGCTGTGATATATATAACTTTAGGAATCAGTTTGCCTTTGTGCCAATGCAAAATTAAACAAAATAATTAGAGATTTGGGTAAAAGATTAACCTAACTAGAAACAGGAGCTGTAAATCACATCTTCTGTCCTTGGCTGTGCTGTAGGCAGGAAGCAGTGGGCACTGAACTTGCACTACTGGAAAGAAGGTTAAATTTGAAACTGGGCTCTGCTTAGAAGTCCTGGAGTGTCTGGCCAGGATGCTTACCTGCCTTCTGTAAGAAAAACACCTATGATTGCTCTGGTTGGTGTTAGCCACTGTGTTGAGGTAGCGGTAATTGCCATAGAAGATCTGTAAGACAATGGGCTCCAGGGGAGACAGCTGAGAGGGCAGCACTGTGTGTGGAATTTCCACTGCTCTTTTCCCTATCAGTCCTGGGCCACTGTTACTAAGCCTGTAATTCCGAACTGCCTGGTTTTCCTGGAGTACTAATGCGCCTTCTCTGGTAACACGTCGAAGTTCAGTCCTGAGCATCATGGTGGGTTTTGCTCTGCTGTAGCCTTCTGCCACCACATATTCTGCTAGATAATGTCACTGCTGCTGAAAGGAGGCTGGGGTCAGAACCAGGAGAAACAGTCTCAGTTAAAGTTTTGTTTTGAGAAAATCATCTAGTTCTGTGAATGTACAATGTTATCCAAAATATTTCTTTTTTGCTAATTGTAAAGCACTAAAAAAGCCACTTGTCTTCAAGGGGCACATTGATTTTGAAATAGCTGCGTGCAGTGGCCAAGAGTGTGTTTCCAGAGAAAATGTCATCATGATTTTCTAGAGTATTGATATATCTTCATAAATATTGAATTCTGATTAATAATGTAGCCAGTAAATAGCTGAAGGCAAATTCTACTTTCCATCAAAACTTTGATATTTGCCTGGCAAATTGAGGGCTCTTGGGATAGAGCTTGGCTTCCTAATTCTAGACAAGTGCCATTATAAAAGCAATTGATTTTAGAGAAAAGCAGCATGACAGCACTGAGAGCCCTTTAAGATCCTTAGATGACTGCAAAGTACAGTATTCCTCTGCTTCTCTGCACTAAAGGAAACTGAAGCACATAGACCCCGTATTAAAGGATGGTGTTACTGATTTACTCCCACAGCAAGTTTGTTTTGGTAGTCATGCCAAAGAGCCTCAGGTTGGGGCAAAGTTTGGGGTCTGGATGTGTTCTGGATTCCTTCATCCGCCACTGTGCAGGCAGTGCAAACTTCCAGAAGTCACTGCTCTGCAATGGGTGGAGCAACCTGCCAGACATGCTGAGGAAAAACTGCCAAGGGGAAATTAAGGACTGTGGTTCTTCAGAATCAGCACTCATGTAGCACTCAGTGGAAGGTTTAGATTTTTCATATAATGATCTAAGAGATCATCCAATAGCTCTCCAGAGCCTAGGGAGCACAGACTTTAATAATTGGTCATCCTGACAGAACTAAAAGCCCCCTAGTCTTTAGATAATGAATTGAAAAAATATGCAGGCACAAACACATCACATCTCCCAATCTTAGGTAAGCTATTCCTGCATGTGCAGGGCTTTGCACTTTCATTTCAGTGCTTTTTTGTATGCTGGGTAAATATGTCAGTATGATAATTCAGTTTGGTGGTCAACAGATAAATTAAGATCTTCATTAATATGTCACCTTAAAAGAAACATATCTCCAAACTCTCTTACACAGCATTTTGCAGGGAGATTAATGTAGTCTGGTACAGTGGGGGCTGATTTTTCACCACAGTTGTATCTTCCTTGTATGGCTTGCACTTCAGATTTTTTACCACAGCATCGGTAAAAAGCCAGGAAAACAAAGCCTTTTAAACTCTTACGTGACTGACCCAGTAATTGAAAATTGAAGTAAGAAAAGATTCCAGATGTTGGAAAGAGCATTTCTGAGTTAGCATTTTGTTCGGACATTGTAGATGCCTAGATAAGCAACAACTGTTAAAATAACTCTAGAAAGGAAGGGACTGCATGCTCTCTTGTCTGTGCACTAGAATAAAAAAAGCTTAATTTGTTCTCTTAGCTGTAATAGGTACTGCTCACTGTAACAATAGACACAAGTTCTACTCACATTCTGGGGAGACATCTGCAAGCTCAGTCTATACCTCCAGGTGCTCATGAGTTGCCTTCACCAGTCATATCCAGTGTCAGAACATAGAAACAGCCCAAGGCGCTCATAAACTTGTGTGCCAAGACCCGCATGGTGATAGTTCCCAAAAGAATCTCACTGTAAATTCTGTGTCTCGTGGTACTTCTGATTGCCATACATCGGCTAATGAGCAGGGCCCCTCTCCCTGCTGTTGATAATGACTTTGTGCTGTGATGTGTCTACCGTAGGGATTTACTTGGTGTTAATCTTCTGCATATGCTCTATGTCTGCTTCTTCTACCACTGCTGTATAAGCACTGCTGGCTATATATAGTGATTTACAGAGCCTGGGGGACTGTTAAGACTCATTAAGGAGAACTAATCTACTGAGCTGGGAAGGAACTAATCTACTAGCTGATCTGTTCATTGTCTTGAAAGCAGCAGGAGTCCTTCCACTGACTTAACAGAGCTTGGTTCAGACCTCTACCTTTTCTCCTGCATGTGAGTGAGTTATTGTTGATAGGACTTAATCTTTTAAGATACATCCTTGTGTGTGAAGACTTTCAAGGATAAAATTATTTTTACTAGTTTAGGGGCAGCTTTTTGATACTAGAAACAAACCAATCGTAATGTTTCTCAAATAAAACCTCAAATTCTACAAACTGCAAACAGAAGCTCTACAGTTTGCATGGGCACAGATGCTAACATATGATTGCTGGGAGGCTTGTTTGCTTGTTCCTTGGCCCAGAGTCTGGTGGGCACTTCTGATTCAGCTCTGAGTACTACTGCATAAACGTGGCAGCAGAATTCCTTTTCCCCATTCTTCACGTCTCTCCATTCATAGTGCTGTGCAGTGCCAGATGCTGCAGGAAGCAAGGAAGCTTGGGCAAAGACCATTCTCAACAGCACAATGAATGAATAAGCTTTTTTTGTAAAAATTGATTTGAACTAACTGAATGAGAAGGAATGGAGCTGGAAGTGATCTTGCCCCGTACAATTGATTGGACCATGGCAGTGGCAGCCTGTCCCAGACTGGCTGGTGACACCTGGTCTGACTGCCCTGCCAGGAGCTGCAGAATTGTTACATCATCCTCTGCTTGGTGGGCAGCTCTTCCCCCTCCAGTTTCTCTCCCTGCTCCTTTTGGCTTGGGCCTGGAAATTCTTGCTTCTGTTGCCACTCTTCAGTGCCACACCAGCCTGAGCTGTGGTGTTAGTTGTTACTGTACTTTCAGCACTCCCAGGCAGTCAAGTGTGTGCTGCTTGCTGGAGACTTGGGGATTTAACAGGTGGCTGGCAAAGATTTCCTCTTCAGGACAAGCCTGGCAGAGGTGCCTGCCTAGCCCTGTCTGACCTGATTCTAATGATAGGCTTTGCAGTGTGGTTGAAATGACCACAGAACAGCACTCCATCAGCGTGTAAAGCCTGTTACAAGGGGACGTTGCTCAATCAGTGTCAGGTCTGGAGTCCTACTATTGTGGGTAACAATCCTTTGCCATACAAATGTAGGAGAGAAAAACAGGAAAGGAGGTTTTCTTTCTCTACCACTGATTTTTTTTTTCTCAGCAAACTACTTTTGAACTGCAGAAAGTCATTTCAGAAAGCTGAATAGATCCAGTTGAGCATCTCAGAAAACATCAAAATGGGGAATTTTCCCAATAAGTTGCCTTTTTCACAAAGGATCCTCCAGCTCTCTTAGAACATAACATGTGAGGAAGCTTACTGGAAGAGAAATCCCACAAGCAAAATGTGAGCTCTAAATGTAGTCTTCTGTTAGCTTAGTATGAGACAGTCTTGACTGCCTGATTGATTTTTTAGGTGTATTTTGTAATGACATCCTTGACTCATAGAAAGGATGTAGAAAAATTGTTTGAAGCTTAACATTGGGGAGGGAAATTTGTTTCTCCAGTGAAAAACGAGAAGCTAATGCTATTCCTGCTGCACAAGTGAAGGTTCTGAAGCGCATGTCTGTGTACTGACTCTAACAAACTAACCAAAGCCAGGTCCCATGGGGGCAGTCGTGCAGTCTGTTCTGACCCTGTGGAAGTCAAGGGTCTTTTCCATGAGAAGGCCCTTCTACTCCTTAAAATCATATGTCTAAATATGTTTTCACCTGCCTCATACAGTCTTGTGAACAAGTCAGGTTCTGCTAGTCTTAGCAGAGCACACCGTGCTTTGCTTATTTTCAGAAGTCACTGGCTGTTGTTGCTGGCATTTGAGCAAATGAGACATCTGGTCCCAGGATAGCAAATGTCAGCAGAATCTGGTCCTCCATACAGAAGTAATAAATTAGGCAGCTGATATTTTTCCTGCATTTCTAATTTAAATAATGTATTTACAACTAGTGCCCTGTCCCAAATCCTGTTTGTGTTTTCCTTTGAATGTTATCGTTTGCAGTACTGGTGTCTCACAGCAGCTGAAGGTATATTAGTGGTCTGACAGGGACTGAATAAAACCAGCCAAACCATAATTTCTGAAGATAAAGATCAGAGTAGGTGGTGTCAATTCATAGTTTATTTGTTTCCCTAATCACTTTTGATTGACTACTCTTGATGGAGAAAGGATGAAAAGCTTTAGCTTCTAGAAAGACTTGATGTGAAACAGGAAAGTCCAAGGATCAGAAGACAATGAGTCACTGTTCAAGGCTTGGCAAGTGTCTATCAGACAGGTTCTGCATGGCTGCTTTGTCTCCGGGGCTAACGGAAGCAAAGGGACTTGATCCCTATTTGATTACTGGGTAAATAAACAGTAATGACAGAAAAATACGTTGAGCACATTGATTACATCAGCAGATAGAAGTTTTTCTGTTTGGGAATTCACTCAAAAGTTACAAGCCAACAGGAATAATTAATCCTTAACTGAGCTTTGAATAAATCTTCCCAGACCAAATATTTTGTGTGGATAGTCATATTGTGATGCAGATGCATTTGAAGAGTAATTTTTCACATCACAGTCTTTCCAAAAAGTCAAAATGTTTAGGAGATATAATGATAGTTTGCAAGGCTTTCTCAGTGACACATGTATTTCTTCTTTTGACACAAATGTCTGGACACTGCCTCACCTTTCTGAAAATACTCCTCTCCATAATTGCATTTTAATATCAGGCAGAAACTTGTTCCAGATCACCTCCTTTCCTTTCATAATCTTTGCTGGATTACTTAATGCTGTTTTGGACAGTCTGGGTTGAATGCAACAAACCTGAACTCTAAAAGCTTTAATATCTCTCCTGCAAAGGCGGGATTTAATTGCCTTATTATTATAATTATTATTATTACTATTTAAAGTGTTGGATTTTTTGCTGTACTAACACTTTTATTTCTGCCTTTATATGGCACTTCAGCACACAAATACTGTGAGGTTTATTCATGGTTGGGAACTTTCAGCTTGCTATCCATAAATGAAAGAGGAGCAAACTATCTTAGACGCTTCACAGAGTGAGAATGTGCATGGGCAGTGACTGCACAGTAGCTGACAGTTCACCTTACAGTAGCCCATTAATTATCCGACTTGTCAGAAAGACTGGCTGGCTGCCTAAATGCAAGTATGTAGAGCCAATTTACGTGTATTAGGAAATCCCTTCTTTAGGGAAAACCTCTGGCTGATGGTAAAGTTTCTTCTGGTCCCATCTGGTGTCTCTCAGTTTTGTGTGAGTGTCCTGGTATCTAAAATGGCTCTATATGTTTTTAGGCACACAAATTGTTCCCTGTTCGAGTTACAAGAAGCTGCCCTGGTGGTCCCCCGAATTAGTTTGCTGTGTTTTCTAGATCTCTCTGACAGTTGTGATAATTACAAGAAAAGAGTTTGGATAAGAAAGCTTAGGCAAAAATTGCTGTCACACAATATATCATGGTATGTATTTTTTCTGGATGGGCAGCTGCAGGAAAATTCTAGGTGCACTTAATGTTGCAAAGACGTCTCAGTTCCCTTGACTAGAGCTTTCTCTGCAATGAGGCCTCTGTGCACACTAAGATGGATTAGTTGTGAGTGCATAAGGGTGCCAACTACACTGCAGTAATACTTGAGGGCAGCTTGTGTATCCAGCAGGCTTTGCACCATATCAAAAGTGGCAGAAAAAGAAGTCCAAAGTGTGTAATGTTTTCCAAATTTATACCAAGTGCCAGGATTGTAAATCAGCTGCTATTCTGCATGTATACTGGTTTTTATTTACTGTATGAGCCTTAGAAAAGAAAAAGGGTGGTTATTCCTCATAGTGAGTGTTATACCTTAAGCTACCGTTAAATCCTTTGAAAGGAAACTAGCCTCCACCACTAAATGCTAGGCGACCTACAACATTGGATACATTTACTATCCTTCCCTTTGCTTTTTTTGTCAAGGTAAGTATCTTTACTGTAACATATTTGAGTCCAATTAACTTCAGTTGGTTCTCTAAAGTGCTCAATATTCAAGTCTGTAGGAGCAGATGGCCTCATAATCCCAGCACTACTGACAAGTCCCCAGTGACCTGCAGGGAAATTCAAGAAGAAAGTCAAGAAGCAAATTTTAACCTAATGTTAATTGAAATGGGAGATACTTCACAGAAAATCAGTGAGGGACCAAGAAGGCAATGATGTGAAGATCGCTTGAGAATGTCCCGCAGTATTCAGCTTTATTCTCAATGTCCCGGTTTTATCACCGTGCTTTCCATCACCCTTTGCATAGTCTTCACCCTGCCATAGCTTTTTGGGAAGGGGTGGTGTTGGCTTTTTGTAGAGGAAGACCAGGTATAGCAAAGAGCAACTGTACTAGGTGACAGGAAATGTGTAGGAAGTAAGGTGAAGGTAGGGGAAAAAAACAAAGGGTTGATTTGAAAAACATTTCTAAGTCCTCAGAAATGGGAGGGGGGAAAAAAATATGTAAAACCAGTTCTCTTGTGTCACCTGTTGGAGTTGTGTGAATGAATACTTTTGCTGGTCTAATTTCACTCTGTTTTTTATGGGAGGAAAAAAATCTCTTTTGGCCTGAAACCAATCACAGTTTCAAATAAAAGCAATTTGGCAAGTTATAAGCAATTTTATGAAAAGATGAAAGGTCAAGTGGAGATTGGAATTTAGCATTAAGGATGATTGGTACTATGGAAAATCATAGTAGACCAGATTTAAGACTCAAAGTTAGTAGAATCCAGCCCATAGGATTATGGGCCTTTGTAAACTCACATGCAATACCTCTCCTACTGAAATCAATTAGCATCACTAACAGCAGCAGCATCTTGTCCTGCCCAACTTGTTGGATCAGAGATATGTGACTTTTCTATTTTTCAGGTGGTCTGCAAGCAGTATTCCAAAATAGTTATATTCAGACTTATTCAATAGAGTTCATATATAATTTTTGCGTTTGATAGAATGAGTGATAACTTAGAAGTAATTTATTACATGTATTTAAATTTTAAAAGAAAACCACTTCACACTTCTGAAGTGGAATTTATTTAATTTGTTCCCTGGCTGGGTAACACAGCATGGGAGATGGTGAGAACTTGTGCCATAACCGAGATACGCATGTTAGTGCAAACAGTCCCAATGAAGCTTCTGGGAACTGGATTTCTGTCCTGACAATGATGCATTGATAAGCCTGACTTTTTAAGCACATTCCCAAATATTTATCTACCACTAACTAGATGTATAAGACATCTCTCTAGTGAGATTTTCTTCCATTAAAGGTGACAAACACACACTTGTCAAGTGTCAAGTAAAATAAGCTGTGAATTTTTAGGAAAACTCTACCACCTTTTTTTCCCTTTCTTGAGCAGAAATGAGAACTGGTGATATGTTGTAAGAGTGAGATTGAGGCCAGCAGGCAACAAAAGGTCAAGCAAGGTGAGCAGGACCCAGAACCTTTCCCATTACTGTAGATACTTTAGCAGTGCTACCCAGAAAAATGCTTTCCTTTATTTTACTAGTCTTTGGTTGTTAGTGCTGGACTCTCAAGAAGGAGGGTAGCAAGTACTGTCCCTTTGCCTCTCAAAAAGTAAATTTGCACCAGCTAGGCTGTGGGAGTTTGTCTGTGGTCCCTGATGAAGGTGGGAGCCCTTCTCTTGCCGGACTGAATGTCAGGCAGTGTGAAAACATCAATACTGAAAAACATGTTTGGGAAGAGCCTGCATATCTGGGATTAATAGTGAACTTATAAGTAACTATTGATGATCAGTGAAATTCTGCTGAGAGAAGAAAGTTCAGTTACACCTCTTCATGAATGCTCATGGCCGAAAACCAGGAGATGCCTAATGCAATTGACTAAAACAGTAATTCTAAATAGATTTAAAGGAGTACTGTTTTCCTTCTCTCCCACACCTACCTGTCCTGGGACCTCAGCCATGCCAGATGTACCTCATGCCTGCTAAAGCCTGTATAGATCTGGCCATGGCAGCAACCCAGGGCCCAGGGCTGGAGAGACTTGGAGAACAGCCCCTCTAGAGAAAGAGGCAGACCTGTGTTTCATCACACCCTACGTCAACTACAAACTATAATTAGTAAATTAACATAAACAAAACAGAGTTTTGGCTTGATATGCAATCTGGTCAATAAATACAAATAAAAGCCAATTTAGCTATACTGAAGGAAAAGACCTGGTTTTGCCATGGCAACAGGCATTTCTACAAACATGGGACTTAAACTGATCTCTGTGATCTTTGATCAGTGGGTGGGACTTTATGTCAAATTAATAAAAGTGCTGAAATTACAAGGTTTTCAGTTAGTTTCTAACTGCAGCCTGCCAGGGAGATTGACAGGTCTAGTGCCCATCCACAGTGGTCTAATTTTGCAATGTAAACATCTCTCTACAATTTTTTATAGGGGCCACAAACAAAAAATAAAAATAATAATAATTTTTAAAAAACCCCAAAACCAAACAAAAACAAACAAACAAAAACCCAAACAAAACAAAACAACAAAAACAAACCGAAGGGCTCATCAACAAAAAACATATTTTTCTGTGATTTCCAGGAATGAGAGTGATATGAGTGATCAGAAACCCCAAAGATGTTTGTTTTGTGGCATTCAAGAGTGATAGGGAAAAATGAGGCATAGGGAAGAGGCAGGCTCACATGGCCATGCCAGCTTCTGACAGGAACAGGTGAGATGGGGCTGGTTGTCTAGAGGGTGGGGCAGGCACTCTGAAAAATGTCTTTTTGAAAGATTTCTTTTATTTTAACACAGTGAATCACTTAATTTGGATATAAAAGTTATAATTTGCATTAAAAATTTATGGTGAGTTTTTGTGGAAGGGTTGTTGCTATTGCTGCTATTTTTGCTTGCAGAAGTATTTGGAATTTAGAAAAAATCCTTACTGCTTGCCAAACTTGGCTAGGATCAATGGGATAATAAGTGCATGTCCTGCTTCTGGTAATTTCCAAGAGCAGATGGTGAAAGGCTAAGTATAGAAACAAGATGAGTTGCTAGATAAGTCCCTTGCTGCCTACGTCCTGGCTTCCCTGCTGCACCCACTCCAGGCAGTATTTTCTAGTTTCAGTATAGCATGTTTTTGTGACCAAGAAATAAACATACTATGACTTAGTGTCTCTGATCATGATTTAGACCACGGGAGAAGAAATTAGTTTGTTTCCTTCTTTGAGCCAGCCTCCTACCTGGAGGTGTCTGCTCCCATCAGTCAATGACTTGGACTTTTTACTTTTCATAAGAAGAGAAAGTTACGTTCACAGAAACATCCCTGTTGTGCCCTTAGGTACTTTCCTGATTTCACTGTAAGGAAAGAGTCTGCTATTCCACATTTCAGTATGAATAAATGTAGTTTGATTGAGAAAGAAAAAAAGGGGAAATGGATTTCTTATCAATGTACAGCTTTTTGCTTGCAGGAAAAATGGTAAAAACCATCAAAAGAGGAAGTCTTGCTCCTAAGTGTAAAAAAGAGGTTTCCTTGTAGAATCCTTGCTAAAGATCTTTGGAGAGGACACTAATTTTCTTTTTCAAAAGTCATGCTGTGTTTGAGGAAATAATATACATATGCACCTCATGGGATTAACATAATCCCATTTTTAATAGCATAAATCACAAATCAGTAAGCTCAGTGTAAAATTCACATTTCACTGTACAGAATGACCAAGTCATGTTTGTGTAACTGCTGCTGTGCCAAGAAATGGAGGAAGACACAGCGTGTGGATATCTGCCAACCTGACCAACTCTGTGTGTGTGCATGTAGTGGCCTTCCCTGCAGCTC
Source organism: Cephalopterus ornatus (assembly GCA_013396775.1). Taxonomy (NCBI): domain Eukaryota; kingdom Metazoa; phylum Chordata; class Aves; order Passeriformes; family Cotingidae; genus Cephalopterus; species Cephalopterus ornatus. Next base: position 702,015 of record VZRE01003104.1, on the reverse strand, counting down.
CCTATCCTCCAGTCTCTTCCCCTATAAGAATCTGCACTGCAATATGGATGAGTTATTCTATTCATATTAACCATTGTTTCTTTCTCCCCTGCACACTACCTTACATATGACACTTTCAGTTTGATCTTGGAATATAAATTATTAAGTTTCTGCATGTTAAAGGTTACCTAGTGATAAGAAACACAGAAAGGAGAAAATTTACTTGTGTTAATAATGTACTTGATACTGAAGAGAAAAATGAAGAAGGGTTTTGTTATTTCTAATAGGACAGAGTAATGAGCAACCTGTAGAGAAGCTGCTTTTCTTCCAGCCCAATTTTTTGGGGTTTGTCCTCTAGGTACATTTATAACCATGATAATTTTTTTGAGATTAGTTTCATAAGCAATATTTACAAGTGACACTCCAAGAACAGGTGTGGAAGTCATTTACCTAATAATTCAAGCTGCAAACTGTATCTGCTTTATTTCAAATGTCACTTACCTTAAATCAGGGTACAAAAAGAAAACTGTAAGTTGCCTTTATTTAGAGTTCCCTTTACTTTCACCTTCATACTATTTTGGTGAAAAAATTGTGATGGCATGTGCCGCAAAATAACAAAAAATATTTTCAGAACCTGGGAGAAATAAGCAAACAAAGTGTTTCCTCTGCTGGTCAGAGGGTCAGAGGTCAGGAAGTTAAAGCATCGTGCAGAAGCAGAAGTGTATGGAGATTTTGAGATCTGCCGTACAGTTCTGACAGTCTGAGGTGCCTTCACTATAAGGGGTGCAATTAAGATTGGAATTTTACTCAAGTGAAAAATCCAGTGTGTGGCTTCTTGGCCCTGGAACCACTGTATGCTAGCTACAGAAATAAATTTGGCTACAAATGGTTATGAAATAAATTAAAAAACGTAAGAACTGTTTTCTTAAGGCCTTCTATCAGACAACAGTCCAGACTGCTGTACTTACATACAGATTTCAGTGCAAAGCAGAGAAACAAGCTGCTCGTCTGAAGTCTCAACCCGCAGTGGCAGACTGAGTCTATTCACTGGGCATGAAACTGTGGCTACCTACTACTCCACCTATGTGAGCACGCAGTGCTGAATTTCTGGCTATCTTTAGGAAGCTTTGGAAGCATTTTATTTGATTGTTGTTACTAGCTGTTGTCAATTTTGGAATAAAGATCAGTAGGTTATAGATTACAGCTTAGAGCTGAGAAGTCCTAAAGTGAGTGCCTAGAGAGTGCATGGGCTTTCATTCTTACAGAGAAATGGTATGTATAGGAATAACGAAGATTCATTTTTATTCATTTTGTCTTATGAACTGTTGGGAAGAATCTGGAGGAGAGATAATATGTTCATTTGGAGTAGTAATATGCTGGAATAAACAGCTACTCAAATTGAAGGAACAGCAGTTATTTTACTGCTTCTGGCTCAGTGAATTGTGATCTTTTTTTTTTTCCTGTGCAAAGAGGTATTAAAATGATGTAAGCTGTAAGCAGAATTTATCCCTTCTACTAAGACCGTGATTGAGAGGAATTATGCTGGCAGTATTGCTCATATTTACTGAACTAAACAGTATCGATAATGTACCAAATTTCAGAGACTTTGCATGTTTCCCCTATGAGAATTTGGGGATGGGAGCATCTGCCCTCAGTCTCGTCAATTTACTGAAGTCCTGCTCTCTGTTGTTTTAGTTCAATGGTTAATTCTTCTTTCACTGAAGGGCTGACTCTAGCAAGAGAGTTTCTCCTTCCCAGGACATCAGTTTGAAACATAGTACAAGAGGACTTGAGGAGAGGGAGTGGATTTGCCTAATTTTTTCCATTAGCAGCTGTAAAAGATGAAGATGACTGTGTGGGAGTGGGACCAGAATTGAGTGCTTTATATTTTCCCCTTTGATATACACAGATGGATGATTTTTCACCAGAGATTCATTTTTATGGCTGATGTAATAAAGTCAGGTCAGAATTTATCAGTCTTCAGGATTTTTTGTAAGGATGATTTGAAAGAAGCAGAGGTTTACAAGGGAGCAGAGCCCTTCAAAATGGTTGTGTTAGCTTATGATCTTAGCTCCAATTCATCACTGCCTTAACCTGCTTCAGTAGCGGTTTGCAACACGCTCTCCACACACTTTCTGAATGCTTAGATGAGCACAGTTTTTAGGTGAGAAGACTGAAGTAATTTGTTTAAAGATAAAATTATATTCTGTCTTTGGCAAACCAGCTCTTTTCTGGAGGTGCTGGATGACTTCGTGTGCAAGTGCGAGTGTACTTTTCAAGTACCTCGAAAAGCAAAGGCATTGAATTACCTGTGGCCAAGTTGCTCCTCAAGGAGCTATCAGAGGTGAATGAATCTGCTCCACCATTTAAATTTCTTTCAGCCTTTCCACTCCCATGCCCTGCACTGCAATTAACTTGTTTTCTTTTCCTCTGGCTCTGCGCTGTGGTGGAGTAGATGTTTATCACTGTGATGTTATCTCAGATAGTATGATTCTCAAAGCTGTGCTGTGTTCATTGGTATAGGTGGTGGGGAAAGGCACCAGTTTTGCATTTAGTTATGCTGTCACTGTGAACACAGTAATGATGCCGAACAAGGATAACTGGAGTTTTGGTTAGCATTTAATCGTGCTGCACTTTTGGGCATGAGGCTTTGTGATGGAAAGTTTGAGGGCACAGAAGACTCGAGCAGAGCTGACAGTCACTATGACTAAAATGCTGTCTTTCTATCTTGTCCTATCAGTCAAGACCCTCTGTAGCAAGAACTGAATTCAGAGAGGAACTAAACCCTGCCTGCCATTTCCATCTAAACTCTGTGGTGTTATTGTCTGAGGTCATAGCATTGCCCTCATCGGTGTCCCTTATTGAAAAGTACGTGGAGGGCTCATCTCCAACTAGAATTCACTAGAATACTACTCAGGCTGTAAAATCTTCATTTCAAAGGAAAAATTGTAAAAAATTAGAAGTCATGTGGAGAAAGGCAATCTGTGGGTTAGAAACAAAGCTTTTGAGCAAGTTTTTTATCTGAATTTAACTTAATCTCTGAACCAGTTTTTGTTATTCAGCTGGTGTTGCTATTTATAGTAGGGACAGTTGTGTACACAATTATTGCCTGGCAAATAAAGTGATTTTATACTAATGCTGATAAAATAATGCCATAATAATTCATTGTGAGTTGTTTTCCAGAGAATGTCTGGTCTCCTCAAGTATAATTGCTTTCCAAGTGCCCTGACTTTATGTTGTGAGATTGCATTAGTCAAATTTAAACACTCCATTGGATGTCAATGAACTGTGAACATTGTGACCGCATGGTTATTGACCCAGGTGCAAATATCCAATGCCCAATTTAAAGATTCAGTTCTGACAAATGGGTTAGAATAATGAAAATATGCTGGGAAATGGTTGGGAGCTTCAGTAACTAATTGAACAGGGTCCTTGCAATTTGTCTATGATTCTATGATTTTTCACAGACACGGGTGAGTAACAAATCTATCATGTTTCATATTTCATAGTTAACTGGTGAAACTTCCTGAACTGAACAGTACGTCTACATTTTTCTTTGGAACGATTAAAGCTAAATGCTGCATTCCCTTTGCAAGTTAGTGATTTTTTTTTTTTTTTAATTTTAGAGTTTTTGTTTTAATGGAACTGTTTGAAGAACAAGACATTCAAGTTTTATTTTGAAGCAAAATGTCCTTCTGCATATATGCTATCATTTATATCTGCGGAACCTAGGTTTAAAGAAACATGAAGAACAGTGCTTGCAGGGCCAATTTTCATTGTTTTTCTCTCTTTCCCTTCTTCCCTTTTATATTAAATAAAGATCTTAATCTGAATAAAGAAGTTATTTGAAATAGATTTTAATGGGCTTCGGATCAGGTCTTAATGTTGCTTCATTTACAGGTTATGTTCCTTTGTTAACATTTTTCAAGTATTACTTATTTAAATCTAGATTCCGAGTTCCTTAAAGATTTTTGTTTATCAAAAATCCAGCAGCCAAACTATACTGGGCTAGATTAAGATGCTTTTTCCCTTCAGTGCAGCTTCTGAGGTCTCCTCTGCTCCTAGGTTGTATTTTGTTCTCACATAGGTAGATAGAATGATCTAATGCCTTCTACTCTATCATTTTAAATGCAGACATCAGCAACAGTATTTTTCAATATGTTCTAAGTGATCCCCAGTTAAACATTCAGACACTGAGGAAGGTTATTTTAATAATTTAATACAACATGCTTATCTGCTATACTAATCTGTTTCAGTAAGCTAATGAATGGTGCCTACTAGACCGGATAGTAGTTGATGTGTTGAGCTTTACAAAAAATATGAAAAATATGTTTCCTTTCAAAAATGTGGGACAGTCATAATTTAATTGGAAAAGTGACATAATTCCAGAAAATTTAGCTCTAGCAAGTCTTTATAACTAGAATTCTTGTTCAAGTCTATCAATTCACATTTCCCCCCCCCACTATTCCTATTTAAAACTATGTCAGCATTCAGGCATTAGATGCTTAGAATTATTCAAGAGAGTTTGGTCTTTCCAGTCTGACTTGGTGATGTTTTAGTGATGTGCCGAGAGATGTACACATAAAATTCAGGGGAAAAGGGTAAAAAGACAGGGATTTGGTTGGGAGTTAGGAGTTCTTGAAAGCCAAATAGGAGAGAAAAGTAAAATTCCCAATTATGGGAAATGAAATTATTAAAAGTTACTTATGCACCCTGAACCAGTGGACTAGATCCTAATGTTGCTCCACTTTGATATAGTAATGAGTATATTTCCTTCATGCTTGTGTAATTTCAAAGCCAATCTGCTTCTCAATCCTTCCCACTTATAAGGAACTGCCTGGCTGTAGCTAATCACAGAGCTGTTGACAATATGAAGGAGTTTGGTAGTTTTAATGCTATTAAAAGGAAATAAGTGGTTCCTTTAAGAGGGCTCAATAGGTAGAAACCCGGCTGGCTGGGAAGTCAGGTGGTGTAACACAAGTCATCTATGGAAATGTGACTTTTACACAGAAGCTTTGCAATATGCTTGAAATGAGAGGTTCTGAGAGGTTTATACAGAAGCATAACCATGCAAATGTTGATATTTAAAGACTAGAAGAAGATATTGTAACTATGTTTTGGGACATATTACATGAAACGAAGATGTGGATGAGATGACTTTGGTTATGAAAGGGCATGTTTTGGGGAGGGCCTCTGTAGCACTTTTCCCTGGGTGCCATCTTGGATGCCAGGCCTAACTGCTGGCAGATTTTGCCTCACAAAAGTGCTTCTTTAACAAAAAAGTACTAACTTTTTCTTCTTATTTATTCTCATCTATGACATCTGCTCAGCATGTCAGTGTGACTAGTTAGGAATAAAACTGTCCAGAGGAGCAGATCTGGTAACCAAGAGCTGTGGGAGTGCAGCTGTAGTGGTGATGATGCAAGATGTCAGTGTGGTTCTGGGGCCTCCCCCTGTCCACACCTGTCCCCCAGTTGTCTCCTGTCATGGTCCTGCTGGCTGCTGATACCTGGGACAGCACAAGACAGGGGCAAGTCTCCTGCCTGCTGCTCACTTATAAGTGAGGCAGGACCTGTCATGTTAATATCTCAGTCTATTGCCTACGGATGTCACTCACACAAAGGCAGTAGTTTATTTAACGGGGCCATTAATAGGGACAGGGCTCTTTGCGGAGGCTGACAAGCCCCAGGAGCAGCCTCTGCTCAAGGCAGGAGGCACTGAATCCTGTCAGAGGCTTTGCACTCAGGGGTGACTTGGGCCCTCTGAGGTGTTTTTCTACTCTGTAGTTTCACTGAGTCTGTCACAGCTATTCTGTTATAACTTGTGCTGTAATCAGTGCTGTAATCCCAGGCATCGTCCTGGGATCATGAGGGAAAAACTGAGGTAAGTAGAAGTTTAACATAATATTGTTTTATGTTCGCAGATAAATGTATGCTGATATTCTTCCTCTCCCTCCCACCATCTCTTTTCAGGACTTCTGACTGAAGTAAATAATCATCATGTCTGACCCAGTTGTTCTGCATAACATCAAAAGATTGGGAGAGGATAACTATGCCTTCAACATGGATGGTAAATGTAAAAAGTTTATTCTTCAGTCACCTCTTTATTTTAGAAAGCATGTGAAATAGATGGTGGGTGGCCTAAGTGAAGCAAATAGTCTACAGAATACAAAGAGAACTGTCTGTGGAATAAATATGGAGTTATGTGGTATCTGCTGTTATGGTTATGCTGCCTGCAAAACAACTTTTCTGTAAAAAACTATGTATAAAAATCCGTATGCATGGACAATATTTATGTATCAACTAACAATTTCAAGGTATCTACATAGGTTTTTATGCTCAGCTCTTTGGTGTACAAGTGAAAGGCTTTTATTGTGAAAAAGAAATAAAAAGTGCTCTTTCCATAGTTTCTTTCAGCAAACACTCGTATTTGTAATCATATTAGGCAGAATTCTTATAATCTAATGCTAAGTGAAGATCTGCATTCCTTTTTCTCATCAGAGCTGGTCCTACTTTTTTCCATTTTCTCTTTGCAATGTGCATTTTTCCATTTTACCAGTCCAAATGCAGAAAGAGTCAAGGAAAAACATGAAGAGAAACTGCTAAATATTTTCAGTTCTGTTTATATGACTTGAGAAAAGCCATCAAAAAATATTTATACAGATTGTAAAGTTCAAAGGAAAACAAAACAGTAGCCCATAGTGGAAGATAAATTGCAATGAAGTGCAATGTACTTGCTCCTCACATAGAGTAAAAAGTGTTCTCAAAAGCATTCCAGCACTCAGATATCACCAGATTCCCTAAGCATACATGCATTTTGTATTTTCAAGTTCCCTGACAGCTGCAGCCTAATCCTGGAAGTGTTTAAGCTTTCATTAAAAACATTCTCCAAGGACCATGCTTCAGACCATGCATGAAATAGCTTGTGTTCTAAATGAGGGCCTTGCTGGGATTTACAAATGTGACAATCAACCTCAATTTCACCTGCTTCATCGTAAAAATAGGTGTTCCTGAGTCAGCTCTGAACATAACAGCTTGAGGAGGAGGAGATGCTTTCTTATCTTGGGTTCTCTTTTAAATAATCAGATGTGTTGTTAGAACAATCAAGGTGGATAGTAATAGAGAGCATGCAGTTTTATTTCCCTTGAAATACTCTATGACAGATCACCTCCAGGAAACTGAAGACTCATGCTGAAAGACAGTCCCCCTCTGCTGGAACTATTTTTCACCAACAAAAATAAAAGAAACCAAATCATCCTAGACTGAGATAAAGTGATTTTTTTCCCCTTCCTAGCCAACAGCTCAGGTTTAAGGCAGTCCAGCCTCAGCCTTTTTCATTCTTTGCGAACCATACAGCTGCCTTTTGTTAAAACTTGCAGCATGCAGCATAATTCTTCACGTAACCAAGTAGATAATGAAATTTCAGAAAATAACATACTTTTTCAAGACCTTATGGCTGATTTTTAATAAGAGACCCCTCTTCAAGCCTCTCTCTCTCTGCTATATAACAGCAGTGTCCCAGTTATAACTTGATCTGCGGTGTCTGGTGTGATTTTGAAAACTTCATAGCTGAAGTCTGTATTTCAAATCTATTATCATTTATTGCTTGGGTTTGGGATTTCTTTCCAATCTTTATCTGTAATAGGATGTCTATCTGTAATATGACTGCTGTGGGCATAACAGTAGAGTCTGAACACATTTGGAGTATTCAGTCTGAGCTTAGACTAAGCCTTGATTGTGGTTGTCTTTGTAGAGATTGAGTGATACCTGCAAACATAAAAGCAGCTGTTCCATTAGAAGACAGTACATGTGCCTTTTTTTGCTCTAACATTAGAAACTGAACACGAGTTTCATATGCAGAAGGTGTTATGTTCCCACCTTCTGTCTCTCTGTGTTAGCCAGATAATTTCTTTGATTTTTAACAATCCTCATCAAATATCTTTCACTTTTCTGTGATTATTCTCCTAGACCAAATAGTCTTCTATTTGGCAGAAACAAGGGTCTGTTTTTATAAGGAACTTCAAATCTATTACAGCTGATAAGAGTGTAGGAACTTGTTCTTATAGTCAAAGCTGGCACGTTAGATTCTGAAGCTCATTTTGAAGTCTCCAACACAGCAGCAGCAGCAACCTCAGCTTCATGACTGTGAAAAGACCCTATGTGAATGCTTTCTGAAATATTGTGTTCTCTCCCCAGTGTACATTGATACCCCAGCACACTGCTCTGCACCTTGCTGGAATGAGCAGCTGTCTGTGTGCTTGTAGCGCTGCAGATCTCCCCACTCACCTCACCTGCTGTGTTTTGTTTTTAAACCCTCTCGCTTAGGCTACTAACTAGCAGCAGTTTCAATGCAGGGGGCATTGTGGATTCCAATATGGGTGGAGAGGTGGGCAGGAATGATGAGAAAAAGGGAGTGAATAGGTTAAGGGCATATATGCTGCTGCTGGGACAGAAAACTGTTCATCTCTTGCAGCCACTTACTTTGAACTCCCAGTTTGCGCAGATTTATCTTGCTGGTTTGTGGAGTTGTTTTTTTGTCTGCTAGTTAATTCTACATACTTGTTGCTTTTACTTGTGGAGTTTTGTCAAAAGACTTTCTACTGGGACCAAAACTATTCCTCTTTTTACAATTGGGGTGTTTTTTTTGCCTATCAAGTGAGTTTCCCTCCAATTTCTCAGTTTTTTTGTTACCATCCCCAAGTAACAAAGGGAGCAGAACAAAACCAAATAACTGTTTGTTAAGTAAAGCAACATATAGTTATCTTATTAACCCCAAAAAAGAGATGCAATCAGCTATTCCCTCAGTTACAAACTCAAGACCGTTTCCATCTAACATTGTGTTCTTGGGAAATGCAAAACCGTGGAGTCAGTGGAAAAGCCTTCTTTCTCTAGGTAGAAAAATGATAGAGGCAAAATTTGTGGTTGCAATGACTTTCTTTGCACTCTGTGAATTGTGAAGCAAAGTTCCTCTGTGTTTACTCTGTGAGATGGACCTGTGCATGCTCAGTGATATGTCATTAGAAGTGAAGAAAGGAAGGCAGTGGTTGAAAAGCAAACCATGCTTCTGAACCTGATGCTAAACTGGCTAATGCATCATAAATTAGCGAAGTGCATATGCTCAGTGCTCTTAGATTATCCCAATTGTGATGTAGATATAAAACTAGCTCTTTATTCGTTGTCCTCTCAAGTGATGTACAGCAAATATTTTCTATATCAGACCTTATGATGACACATTTTGGGGCCCCTGGCAACACAAGCTGTACTTCAGGTATGATGTTTTTCACAACATCTTTTGAAAGGGAGCTAAATCCAGACTCTTTCTGGGGACCAAGGAATTGCCCTACAGCATAATTATGTCTTGCAGTATAATTCCATTTCTCTAAGCTGTGGTTCCCTAGACAATGCCCCAAGAGTAGACATCACTGCAACAGATTCATCGTATCCTCCAGGGCCACAACTGCCCCTCTTCCACAGGATTTGCAGTCTCTAAGTTGTTGGAAGGCAAGATTGAAGAGCTACCAATCCTCCTTTCAGGAAGCACGCATGGAATGACATTAGAGTAGTATTCCTTGATGAGACTGTGCCCAAGAGAAGTAGTTGAATATTAGCAAACAGTTTGCAATGAAAAGGAGTTGACTTTTGACAAATGTCCTGAATAATGTATTTAATGTAAACCATGTCCCTGGTTTCTATATGTATTAGTGGGAATATGGTGTTTATAACCTAGGAATGATCAGGTCCCATGGGGTTCTAGGGTTTATATTTCACATGTCTGCAGAAGATTATGTACTTGAACAATAATTATTAACTAGACTGTGCATTTATTTCCCCTAACAGGTAGCAGCTTGAAGAAATCAGAGTAAGTCATGTACACGAACAGAACAATCAATATTTCCAGAAATATTCAAAGAAGTTAATGTCATCGGATCAAATTGGCACACTGACAAAATATATGACTTTTTTTAAAAAAGTTGTTCTCTTGCAGCTGAACTGCCTTATTTGTTACAACTGAAACAGGTAGACCAAAGTAGTCTTAGAAACCTTTAAAAACAAAAACGCCAGCAAAATATGATCTTCCTTTTGAAAATGTTTTTGATATTCAAATTTATCTTTCTTCAGTGCTTTTAGTTTGAGAAATGAGTTTTTCAGGAATTTTAATCAATCTTGATTAATTTCTCTTAAAGCTTAACTGTGAGGTTTTAAAACAAAAGGAATTTGCTCACTTCATTTGAGCTCAGATATTAAGATTTAAACGTAGAATTATGAGTAGTTAAAATATGAAATGATTCAGAGAATTTGACCTTCAGTTATAATCAGAGATCCGAATGGAGTTAAGAGCCTGCTCTTTTCTAGACCTTTGGACAACTCTGTAGCAGGCTGGACAACCTAACGGGTGCTATAATTTGGGCCAGGTCTTTCTGACACAGCGCACACAGTCTCAGAGCTACTTCTAAAATGTAGAAGCTAGAGCATCTCTTAATTTTTGTCTTTGTCAGGTTGCCCATCTAAGAGAGCACCAGTCCAGTATTCAAGGTCTACCATGTCTTCCCACTTATCTTCAAACCCAAGTTCTGTTGGACTTTTACACGTAACACACATATGGTCCTACATTCCTGAAGGAAAGCTTCCTTCAGGCTTTCCAGGATCTGGTCTCTAAAAACAGTTTTTGACAAATATAGCTTGAATTAATTTGTTTCATTAAAAAACAAAGAAAAACAAATGAAACAAATAAAATCCAACCCAAACCAAAACAACTCACCACAAATAGAATACCCCTACTCATTCATCACTGCATGTACACAGCTGATGATGACTCCTTGCTATGTATAGATCCCATCCACAACAGTAGAACTAGTACTTTTGACTTAACTGATTATACAAAATGTGAGCACTGAGGGGAAAAAAATCAGAAAACCCCAACTATGATAAGGTAGAAGATTCTACTGCACTATGGCAATATGAACATACAGGCAATATAAGAAGGAATGGGAACAGGACCTTTGTCTCTGTTAAAGAAAGGATTAGTCAACAATTTGGATGGTAGATTTTTCTCTGACTGACCTCAGAGAACCCGTAATATAGAGAGAGAACCCATTATAGCAACAGTGTTTCGAGGAGCTGTTTATGAAACAAAGTATAAACCTGGGCAAAATGTGCCAATAACATGTAATTTCAGAGAAGTAACTAAGAGACTGAAAGTAATAATTTAAAATCTTGTACTTCTTGCCAGGAATTTCTACACATATGAAGAACCTTTTATAGAGAAGAAAAGTGAAAAGTAAGTTAAGTTCAATTCTTTGTATTTGCATATAGAACAATAAAATATAAGTTCTAAAATATAAGTTAATAATTCTATGTTTTCTGTTCTGAAAGGTCATCAAAGAAGAAAGAAAACAGTGCTCGTGTTGGTTTCTTTAAGCTGGTAATGAAAGCAATGGCTATAAATATTTGATGTGTATTGTGCTGCAGAATAAGTGACAGGAACCAATATGGTTGTTTTGGGGAATAGTTGTGACTAAGCCAAACTTATAAGGATTAAATCTTTTGGCCTGAAATGCTGCCAATAAATTCAATGGGAATTTAATAGAACCCTTTGTCATCTTGTCAGTTTGGTATTGATAATCAATGTTTATTTCAAAATTGCCTATTAAACACATTATATTAAACCTACAGGTAGATATGTGGAAATAAGGTAAGATGCAAAACAGGGATCTAGGTGACCTTGGTTCATTCTTATTTCTGCCAAAAATATGCTGTGTGATATCTGGCAGATAATTTAGGTCCCTTGTAATTGCTCCATGGATATTAGAAGATTTGGTAGCTATAGAAACTTGTAGATGCACAATAGCATATAGTATGTCTAGCCTTTGATGTAATTCTGTAGGGTGCATAAATATTCTAAAATTAATGTAGTCAAGAGAAGTTCAACCCTGCAGCTGCAGCATGCAGCTAAGAGGTCTTATTACTTCTGTTTTGGATGTAGTCTGGGCAATTAGCCTGTAACGTGTCCAAACTAATATGGTCCTGACTGTAATACTGGGCTAGAGCAGTTACATTCATTGTACCTGGCTAAGTATCTCAACTCCTAGTTGGGAGAGAACAGTCTGTCTCCGCAGAGAAGGCTATTCTTTCAAGCAGAGAGGTTTGAATTCTGTAGCCAGTTTTGCACAGATATTTAAAGTGCAGTGGGTTAACACAGTATGTTTGCCTCAGATGTGCTGAGAGACCAGATATCACCTATCTGTGCATTTTCTGTGTGGAATTTTTTTTAAACGAGAGAATTCCTAAACTTCTTATGAGCAAGGTTTGCAAAACAGTGGTAGTGTTACAGTTTTCTTCTAACTTATTTTTTTCTTTTTTTTTCTTTTTTATTTTAAAGACCTTTTGTTTATTTCTCTTTTGTGTTAACTGCTTTTCACTGTATCTTGTCTTTGCTCTAAGGTCCCTTTTCCATATGTGCTTCACATTTCCACCCTTTCTTCTCTTAGACACATTGTAGCACCTACAGAACCTGGATAGGTTCTTCAGCAGGCTATGATTTCTCTTTACTCTCCTATTTCAAAATGTATAGCATTTGAAACTGATATTCTATATGGACAATTTAAACTATATATTTGCGCCTGACTTCAACCAGAGAATCAGACTTGAAAATCATGAAAAAGGTAACTTAAATCACTGTATCTTTGCCAAGTGACCAGCTACACGTGTGCACGCTCTTAGCCCATAACAAATGTAAGGTAATAGGACTTAGCTTAGTCTTTTTTTTAACTGCATAGTATGTCATATTTCTATACATTTCTCCCAGATTAAGAGGCAATGAATAACTATCTGGCTCAGCCAACAAGCTTTTAGAATATTAACTATGAGAACTTGCTCTGGGATGTTTAGTTGGCTTTCTACCACAGCACCTCAGACTTTAAACTCACTAACTCTATTCAGAGGTTCTGCATAACGCCCTAAGGCTTTTTCATCCCTTCTCTCTCCTTCTATGAATTATAGTTACTATTCTTAATCTCTTAGCTAGTTTCTGCAATGATGATAATGTGGAACGATACTGAGCTATTAATGTTATACGATAATACATTCATTCACATGTTGAAAGGGAGCTCAATAATTTATGAGGCTGTAATCACAGATGCAATTAGATTGGAGAGATTTGTCTCCTTTCTGTATTGAAGATAATTTTGAAATTTAAAGAGAATTTTTTTTATCTGATCCACCTAAGTAATGATTTATCAGTATACAACCAGTATGAAGACTGCCTCTCAACAGAGACTATTTTTTCTTCTCTCTTTAGTTTCGATTTGCTTCATCTACGGAGATTTTAATGATGGTTGTTGGTAGTTTCTGTGCTGTTGTTCATGGAATAGCCCAACCAGCTGTGTTGCTTGTGTTTGGTGCAATGGCAGACACATTTATTGAATATGACATTGAAATGCAAGAGCTTAAAGACCCAAACAAGACATGTGTAAATAACACCATAGTGTGGATTAATGGTACTATTCATCAGAATGAAAAGAATGTCACGATAAGATGTGGGTAAGTAATGAATGTATTTGTTTCTTTTCCACTGTTGTTATAGTTTGTCAGAGAATGCATTGCTATTGAGGGTCCTGTTCAGCCTTTAAATCTTACATTTTCTATTCATAAGGCAGAAAAGGGGCGTGGTTTTTATTACAGAGTCCTGTTACTGAGCTGGAGATATTACCTAGAGGGACAGAAGGTCAGCCTGGGTCTTGGTCTTTCAGCTATAGAAGTCAGCAAGAATATTCTTTGATTATGATTGTTCTGATAACAGATATACATGTTATATATCTGAATTAATTAAACTATTTTCTCTGGTTGCACTATAGATAATAATGACTTCTGGTCATTCAGGTTAGGACTTAGTTACCTATAGTGCCTGATGACTTCTGAGCAAGTTAGTTAACTCTTGTCATTGAGAGAAATGAGCGTTTCTAGAATACAATTCATTGGCTTATAGTGGATTTCTGAGGCAGGTCAGATGAACCACCCTATAAGACTCCCTGTTTCTTTCCATGAATTATAATAAATGGAGTCTAGATGATTCATTCAGATACACATCTGTCAAAGCCAAATTTGAACCTGTAACCTATCCTAAAAATCATTTTTCAGTGCATCATTCCAAGAGTTTTCTAATCTCTGAGTGACACTTAATTAGATATTTAATGAGAATTAAAAGTCACTTTCTAAAGGTCTTTGAAATTCACAGCACATGGAAGTGATTCACATACCTAGATATAGGTATAAAATTATTTGCTCCAGTCTGTCCAAACCAGCCTTCTGAGATGGGTTGGCAGATAGAACACAGAATCTGTGTTCTACAGACCTCTGTTCCTTTGAAGCAGCAACTACACACCAGGCAGGATACAGTCATAGAACCATAGAATGGTTTGGGTTAGAAGGGACCTTATGATCATCTAGTTTCAACTCCCTTGCCACAGACAGGACACCTTCCACTAGATCAGGTTGCTCAAAGCCCCATCCAAACTGGCCTTGAACACTTCCAGGGATGAAGAATCCACACCTTCTCTAGGCAACCTGTTCTTGTGCCTCACCACCCTCACAGTGAAGAATTTCTTTCTAATATCTAATCTAAACCTGTCCTTTTTCAGTTTAAATCCATTGCCCCTTGTCCTTCCCTCCATGCCCTTGTAAAAAGTCCCTCTTCAGCTTTCTTGTAGGCTCCCTTCAGGTACTGGAAGGTGCCCTAAGGTCTCCACACTGTTTTCTCTTCTCCAGCCTGAACAGCCCCAGCTCTCTCAGCCTGTCTTCATAGGAGAGGTGCTCCAGCCCCCTCATCATCTTCATGGCCTTCCTCTGGTCTCAATCCAGGAAGTCCATGTCCTTCTTATGTTGGGGCCCCCAGAGCTGGACTCAACATTCCAAGTGGGATCTCATGAGAGTGGAGTAGAGGAGCAGAATCACCTCCCTGAGCCTACTGGCCACACTGCTTTTGATGCAGCCCAGTACACAGCTGGCTCTCTGGGCTGAGAGTGCACACTGCTGAGTCACACCAAGATTTTCATCAACCAACACCCCTAAGATCTTCTCCACAGAGCTGCTCTCAATCTAGCCCCAGCCCAGCCTGTGTCTGTACTTGAGGTGGCTCTGACCCAGGTGTTGGATCTTGCACTTGGCCTTGTTGAACTTCACGAGGTTCACACAGTGCCACCTCTCAAGCCTGTCAAGGTCCGTCTGGATGGCATCCCTTCCCTCCTGTATGTCAGCCACACCCCACAGCTTGATGTCACCAGAAAACTTGCTGAAAGTGCCCTCAATCCCACCGTCCATGTCACTGACAAAGATTTGAAACAGCCCTGGTCCCAATACCAAGCCCTAAGTAACGCCACAGGTCTCCACTTGGACACTGAGCTGTTGACCGCAGCTCTTTGAGTGTGACCATCCAGCCAATTCCTCATCCACCAAGTGGTCCATCTGTGTTCTCTCCAGTTTAGAGACAAGGGTGTCATGTGGGATGGCGTCAAATGCTTTGCACAAGTCTGGGTATATGATGTCAGTCTCTCTTCCCTCAACCACCAAAGCTGTAACCCCATCATAGAAGGCCACCAAATTTGTCAGGAAGGAGTTGCCCTTAGTGAAGACATGTTGGCTGTCACCAGCCACTTCCTTATTTATCATGTGCCTTGGCACAATTTCTAGGAGGATTTGTTTCATGATCTTAATTAAACATGAAAAATTGTACTGGATATCTGTGTCAGGCAGCTGAGTTGCTTCCATGATTGTTTTTTTCAAGAGATCAAGTCAGGTGCATAGTGTCCCCTTTTGGCTTAAAAGTTCTGTGTGAAAATTTTGGTTAAATGGAATACAATTTTCTGTCTGCAGGATGTTTTTAAAAATTTATCTAAAAGAATAACCTATAACAACCTTACGTGCCTATTTCCAAGTAACCTAAATGCAAAAGCAGCAATTCAATGCCCTTCACTGATATTACGAGTAATTTAACACTCCTACTTGAGTAACAAAACAAATTATCATTTCAGATTAGCAATCTTATATTTGAAGTAATATTTGAATTGACTTCAGCAGCCCTCATTTCTCCCCATAAAACACTGCTGAAATCTGAGTGTTATTAACTGGTATAATGGCACAAAGCAAGCACATTCAACATCTAATGAAAACTTGTTGTGCAGTTTTTCTCTGAAACCCCTTTTGGAGCATGCAGTCTTGGGGGGTTTCCCAGAGACTGCAGGATGGCAGAGCATTTTCTGGTCCCTGCCAGCTCCCTGGCCCTGTGCAACAGGAAGGGCAAGGAATCCAGCCCCTGCTAGGGATAGCCTCAGTACTGGGAAACAATGCCTCTTAGCAAAACAAGCTGATTTGCCAGCTGACCTGACTCTAACTTGATGACACACCAGATTAGAAATCAAATTCAAAACAGTTTTGCTAACTCTTTCTTTTTTTTTTTCTTTCCCTTTTCTTTTTTTCAGGCTGCTGGACATTGAACAAGAAATGACCAGGTTTGCAGGATACTATGCAGGAATTGGTTGTGCCATACTTGTGATAGGATACCTCCAAGTCAGTATTTTTTCTTCTATTTTGATTTCAAAGTTTAAATCGCTAAATAATGAAATTTATGTTAATTATATTCTTTTTAACTGCTTAGCTACCTATTTGAGCAGAACAGATGCTTTCAGTTCTCATTCTATCAGAAATATGTTAGCTCTGTCAATCTGAGAGCTCCTCGGATTTGTGCATACATACCTTTGCAAAAGGACAAGTTTTACCCACACCACAAGCAATACTTGCTCAAGTGTGGCTGCTATGGAATCCACATGCCCTCCAACAATAACACCTGAAGGGCATGCAGATTCCCCGCAGGCATCTCAACTGTGTTGAGCCCTGTGTTTCTATTACAGAGATATTACAGAGCAATACTTGTGTAAAACTAGTGTTGGAGAAGAATCACACCCTGTGTATTCTGTAGTAGTGGTTCAGTCCTTATGACTGAGATGAGTCGCAAGCCTGGACGACTCCTGCATAGGGTCCACTGCTTTGGAAGCTTTTTATAATAACAAAACTCACTTGTCACTGTCCTTCCTGAGAACTATTCCGTGGTTTTGTTGAGGTAGGATGGCTGCCATTCCTGTATTACTTACACTTGTAGATGGAAAAAAGTTTGTCCATATGACATTCACATAACAGCATAAATAATTTAACTTGCCTCTCCTCTCATCCTATCAGAACTGTGACAGATGTTTGATCCACAGGCTATATAAAATTGCTGGATTATTTAAAGATCAAAACAACTAGCATGTCTATGTAGCCAGAATGTATTTTACCTGAATAGTAATTTTATCAATAGCCAAATTGCTCTTTCCCATTCTAGCCAAATTGCATTTTCCCATTTGTTGGGAGTAGAAAGACTTTTTACTGCAATTTATCAGCCACTTTATTCTTTTCCCAGATCTGCTTTTGGGTTATGTCTGCAGCTCGTCAGATACAGAAAATCAGAAAAGCTTATTTCAGGAAAATAATGCGAATGGATATAGGCTGGTTTGACTGTACATCTGTAGGAGAATTGAACACCCGAATTTCTGAGTAAGTAATCTAGAAAAAATGTATGCTATAGAAAACATTTTGCAATTCCTTCCAAACACCACAGAGTGCCAATCATCAGGCATTTGACAAGCACCTTTTAATACAAATACTGCCATGTTCCTAGAGAAGCAACCAGACTATCTCCCCCATCTTTGAACTGAGTGCCATAACTGTTAAGCCACAATTATTTCCCTTTTGCACCTTATCTATCAGCA
The DNA here is from genome assembly GCA_013396775.1 of Cephalopterus ornatus. Lineage (NCBI taxonomy): Eukaryota > Metazoa > Chordata > Aves > Passeriformes > Cotingidae > Cephalopterus > Cephalopterus ornatus. Next base: position 684,239 of record VZRE01003104.1, on the reverse strand, counting down.
AATGTGGGGAATGTGTTTTGGGGTAGGGTTTTTTTTTCCAGTTTGACTTCTCCTCCCTTCTTTTGTTCCCACTCCTTTCAGAGTGATCTTAATTTGGCTGTCAGTGCACACTCCCTGAATCTGAAGATGTTGATCTGAACCCTCTCTCACTTCTCAGAAAGGAAAATTACATTAGGGGCATGACTTTGCTCTTGTTGGATTTTAAAAGGAAAGAGTGATCCTCACAATCTTCTGCTAAAGAAGATACAAGCTGTTACCTTTAGATAGGGACTGACGGCAGTTGGAGAAACTGTCTTATCCTGGGTAAACATTTAGCTCTGAAAAAAGCAGAGTTTAAGGCTTACTCCTCAGTAGTTCGCGTTTACAGGCTGCAGACAGCTGTGGGGTGGAAACGCTGACTGTATATGGCTCTTCTCAGTCATGCCTGCATAATAGTCATGTTTGCAGAATTTTTTTCTGTAGCTGAAGGGGATTTTATTTGCCTTTACTCGCTGGTGTCTATTACTTTCTGTGGTGTTCCTTTCATGAAGAATAAATGGCAAGCTTAAGTTGCTGTGAAGAATTTCTTTGGAACAAGTAGGAACTAAGCATGTATTTGCCTTAGTTCCCTTGGTTTTCAACAACATTGTCCTGTGACCTGCAGAAAGCTTATTGACTGCAAAAACATTTGTCAGAAGAAATATAAACATGGTTCTTCTACTTAATACTCTTACATTTTTCAACAGAGGACTGTAATTTCACTTGCTATATCAATGAGCTTCCAACTTTGCACTTTAAATCTCAGTAGTACCCACTTGCTACTATTTATTCCAGGAGTTCCTAGTTCTTCTAATCTCAGAGGTGAGGTAGTAGCCCAGAGTGTTTTGCTTGAAGACATTTTTTCTGTATTGGCAATACCTAAGAGAGAACAAATGAACTCTGCAGTTCCCTAGGAGTTGAATGATGCCAACTGCTGCACCACTGTCCTCCATGTGATAGAACTGTCATGTTTTCCCACTGCCTCCAGTGATAAAGTAGCCTTCCTTGATTTTCCCACTCTCTCTCTCATTTAGAGAATAAACTACCTTACAGGATGGAGGGAGGAACTGGGAGATGGTGGAAGGTGTAACTAGAAGAGAGTTAGAACCCTCTTCCCTTTTCTTGTCCCCTTGGCAATGTGGTGTGGTACATTCTCAGTGCCCCATGGTGTGAGGAATGTTATATCAGCTATGCCGTTTTTCCATTATCAGACAGCTGCATCCAGCTGGGGTATGTCTGCCTGGTCCTTTGAATCAGCTTGGGCAGAGTAGCAAGAACCAGTTAGTGAATGAGTCAGCTGTCAGGATAACTTTTCCTGGGAAAGGACTCTATCATCTCTGCAGTATTCATGTCTAAACGCCTTCTGCCATTGCAAAGGCTTTCTCAGTGTAGCCCAGGGTCTTTGTAAGGGGTAACGATGAAAGAATAGGGATGAGGAAGGGCCCTCTCCAGGGCAAAGCAACTAACTCAAACATGGCCAAGACCTGTAACCCCAAAAAATAAGGTATGCTCACCAATTGTCTGTTGATTTTTGTTGTTATTTTTTTCAGTGATGTTAACAAAATTAATGAGGCTATTGCTGACCAAGTAGCAATCTTTATCCAGCGCATAACCACTTTTGTGGGTGGATTCCTACTGGGATTTGTCAGTGGCTGGAAGTTGACCTTGGTTATCATTGCAGTCAGCCCTTTGCTTGGGATTGGAGCAGCTGTCTATGGCTTGGTAAGTGAATTGTGAAAGGTTCACATTGAGGAAGAATGGGCAGGGAAGATCATGCTGTGAGGATTGGCAAAGTCTATTACACCCCTTCAAAGTCAAGAAAGGCAGATTGTGGTCACAGCAGCACTGGACAAGGGGGAAGGAAAGGGTATGTGGAGGGGAGGTGGGCTTTGCTCCCACTTTTGCTTTCCCAGAATGACATATCCTGCTTTTAAGATGGGAGTATAAGCACACCTTCTTGTGGGTCCTGTGGATAGATATTATCGTTGCTGATATCAGAACCTGGCCTTTACCTTCTCTTTATTACTGCACACCTGGTTTAGATGGTTACAAAACATGGGATTTGATTTCTCTATGTAAATTGGCAACTTCTGAGAATGATCAAGTTTCAGAAATGTAAAATACTTGAAAACAACTGCTCAAAATTACCTCAAGCTGTCCTTGCTCCTGGAAGCTACTGCACCTTCTCCCTGTTGTTCCTATTCTGCTTCTCCATCCACTTCCTACAAACTTCCTGTTACTGTGCAGACAAAGGACAGTGAAAAGGGAAACTGCAGGATCCTCTGCCCTCTCACCTCCTCTACCGCACTTATCAGGGCTGGGTAGTTCCTGCTCCTCCTTTGCGTTCTTGTTGGGCTCAGCCCTCTGGCAATCTAATTTCTTTCACTTCAGGAAGAGCTTGCTATCATTTTTCTATCAAACCTCTAATATAACCTTGACTAATTTCTTGTCTTCCAGCTCTCCTTTAGCACCTTGTGCTGGCTGCAAGTAGATGACATGAATAATGACTCAGTGTGAAGAGGGAGAACAGAATCCTGGCAGGGAATGAAATGAAACTCCAAATGCTTTTCCTTCATTTGCAATACCTTTCTGAACTCATTCCCCTTTATGTCTGTAATTTTCCCTCTTTCCATTTTTAATTCTCTGTACCCATCTCTTTCCTTTCATAGACCTACTGTGAAGTGTTTCCTCCTTCCAGCCTTTCCAGGCCAAGTCTTTTTTTTTTACCATAAAGAAATCAAAACCAAGGTCAATCTAGCCTGGTTTCTTATCTCCAAAAGTGACTAATAGATGCATGGGGTGGAGTATTGGAAGAGGGAAACTAAATAATGACACTGTACACTTTCTAATGATATCTCATTTTCAAGCCAATGTGTTATCTTTGTGTAGAATTGTATATGACTACATCTTCATCCATTAATTTGAGCATTTTTTTGAGTTTAAGTAAGCTTTTGGCATCCAAAGCTTTTGGCTACTGTGCAGGAACCTGCATGCTGTCAGCCCAAGAAACAAAGCCCAGTTTTGGTCAACATCTGTTTCCATCCTCCTCCATCACTACAGTTACCTCTTCTTCCTGAAGGCCCAAAGTGGCTGAAGGGCCACTTAAGCTCCCCCTTCCTCCCACTATGCACAAACCCTCAGTCTGCAATCTGCTTAAGCACAGTTAGCAGCTGAGAGAGAGGCAGGGAGGGAAAGCAGGTGTTGGCAGCTGCTTTTTCTAGCTACCTGGGGCAGAGAGCTGTTGCAAAACATATGCTACAAAGGTATATGCCCTAGTACTAAAGACATGAGTGTTCCAGTGTGCAGTGTGCCTAATAAAAGCCTGCGTGGAGTGCAGGAGGTGACCTTGTGCAGAGCAGACAGCCAGCACTGCTTGTCACTGTCCTTGTCTATACCTACAGTTCAGGTGTAACCGGCACTTCTCATGCTTTTGTAGGCTGTGGCAAAACTAACAGGACGAGAATTAAAGGCTTATGCAAAAGCTGGAGCTGTGGCTGATGAAGTGCTCTCATCCATCAGAACAGTGGCTGCTTTTGGTGGGGAGAAGAAAGAAGTTGAAAGGTTTGTTTGAACAAACTGTAATATCTCTGATTTTTTTTCTCCTGAAGCAATTAAATGCTGTAATGCATGTCAGATTCACACCAATTATATTCTCTGTATTCTATAACTATGACTGTCTGTTAGCTTTGAGACTTATGGATGTATGTTTCAGAAATTTAGGTTTCAAGTAACGTTTGAAAAATTAGTTTTATAACTCAGTTTATCAGTGAAATAAAACATCAGCAATGCTCTCTTCAATTCATTCCTACCTGTAGGAACATACTGTCAAATTTTCCCCTAAAAATTGTCTGATATATCACTTTCACAGCACATCTGAAAAATATAGATACTTTCAAGCTAAGTAAGAGAATTAGTTTCAGCAAGACATGATTTGATGATGTTAAATTGCAAATTTCTCTTAAATTCTGTGAAAGCAGCATGGCTGTAGGATGTGCTCTGAAGTGTTGGCTGAATTCTTAAATCCTGTGTTACTCTGCTAAAGCTCCAAACCCCATGGTGAGGTGTCTGCAGTGAGTGTGGCTTTTCTTGTGGTTGTTACACTTAGAACATACAAGGATTTCATGATCTGGGAGCATTGCTGGTTTCAACTGTGATCTCTCACTTCAGAGTGATTCTTTATCAATCTCATGTGTACACTCTGCTGTCACCAAAGATGCCTCATTTTGTTGGTCTTAGCTCATTTTGAAATTTCTGTCAAATTGATTTAATTCCTTTTTATTTTTCTCTCTTTCTACAGATACGATAAGAATCTGGTGTTTGCGCAGCACTGGGGAATTCGAAAAGGAATAATAATGGGATTATTCACTGGTTACATGTGGTTTATAATTTTCCTAAGTTATGCATTAGCATTTTGGTATGGTTCTAAACTTGTCCTTGAAGAAGAAGAGTATTCACCTGGCACTCTTCTGCAGGTACCCATTTTAGCTTGATGCAACTTTTCTGAACTGTTATTTAAAATGATAGTTCTGCGACACATATTTGTAGTGTTCTGGTATCTGGTGACTCAGTGGTAACAAACACTATATATGTCTTTTAAAGGTCATTACTCAATATACATATGAAAGTATATGACACAATTGGATAAGATTAAAAAAAAATCCATGTTTATTTCAAAGATTTTAAATATTACCTACTGTGATCAGAATAATGCTTTCATTTGAGAGCCCACTATACAATTGTCAGAGGCCTGAAACTAGCTTTGCCATTTTGGTGGGTCAGCATGTGGCTTCTGGGATGCTGGCGTCTCTGAAGAACTTTGTAATAAAAAAACCCATTGTGGTAAAGAGAAACCTAGGCAAAGAAAGTTTTGTCGAATCTAACCTCTCTCTCATGAACACTTTCTGTTCCTTTGCAAAAACATTTTCTGTTGCTTTGTTGTTACAAAGGACATGTAAACATATATGTGGATAACAACACACATGGCTGTGGCTCCTTCAGTGTATATAAAAAACCATGGCACTTGGGCGTCTATTTCTGCACAGTAAATGCTCTAGACACTGATTGCCTAAATGCAACAAAACCAACATCCACATATATTTTGGTTATTTGCTTTAAGCCAGGACTGCCCAAATGGCAGACTCCAGTCCAAATCCAGAACAAACTTTTTCCTGAACTTTGGTAAGTCCTGGGTATTCTGATGGGACATCTGTTTTTGCTCTTTCTCTGCCTCTTGCACAGCTCTCAACCACCAGCAGCGTGCAGTGCAAAGCTTCCTGCTAAGTGGAGTTTGGCAAATTACTCTGAGAACATTGTAAACTTGAGTAATTCTGTTCAAGGAGGATGTCCCTCACAGGAAATCATTTGCACCTGCTCTTGACATCAGTAGTGCTCTTGACACACATACAAGGTAGTGCTGTGAAAAACAACGTGAGCAATTTCCTTGCCTTGCACATGATAACTGTACTTCAGTGCTTCCAAATGACAAATGGCAAACAGTGGGGAGCTACCCTGTAGCTGAAAAATTGTAGCTGTCAATGGAGAGACTCTCCCTTGTGCTCCCCTTCCTCTCAGTTTCCAGTCATCTTTCTTCTATTTGATGTTTTCTACCATACACTCCTAGTCTGGCAGGGGACAGGAGGGAAGGATTTGTAGATACAAAACATATAAATATGCTTTTCCTGATGTCTCAAAATCTGTTGTCCACTAGCCATACTGCATTGAGATACACTAAGTATTGCCTTCCCTTCCTCTTCTGTCAGATGTACAGAACCTGCTCCCTCATGTTGATGATGGACTCTGACATACATAAAACTTACCTGCTTTGGGACTCATTCACACAAGAAAATTACTTTGTAGTAAAGCTGAGTATGAATTTATGGCATAATCTATACGTCTCAGTGTAGATGTTTGCAGTACATCATGTACAATAGAGTCCTCCACTTCAGGTATAGGGTTATTCTCAGTAATCTGGAGAACTGAGTCCTGTGTACTGCTATTTCTTTCTCAGCAGTAGTGTTTCCTTATACACTTTGGCCCATTTATCCCGACTACTGTTTGTGTTGTATCCAAAAGGCCAGCTGAGTCCTTAATTGCTTCTTAGCAGAATTCCCAGGCCAAACTAGAGTTAAGGATTGCATAGTATACATTACATTACATATTTCCTTATGTGCAGAGTGAATGTCCAAACTATCAGCCACAACAAAGCAAGAAAATGGACCAAAAGCCTGCATCAAAGACATTATCCAAACATTTATAATCTGTTCTGCCAAACCACCTCTGTAACTGAAAAATTAAGAAGAAATAAAGTAGAGTAAATTCTAGGAAAAAATATTTCAAAAACTGTTCAAAAGCATGCCCTGACATGGTAGCACTGAGAAAAATAAGCTATACTTGCTGTACAGTGCAGTTCACTCCTTGTAGGAACAGACAATGAATACATTTGCATCTATGTGGTATATAAGTGGTAAATAAGCCTTCACCTTTTTGTATTCACTGTCTTGCAGTGTCCTATTCTTTGAAGCCCCTGTCTCATATCAGAATTGCCAACATTTTCAGTTTTAGAGGGTTCCTTTCTACATTTAAGAACCTTGATAAAAACTCCTTTGTAGGAAATGAAGCATTGGCAGCTCTTTGAAAATTTTGAACAAACATTTTTGGTATTTTGGTTTATATGCTACACCTTCACTTGCTTCGGATCTACAAGGCCAGACACAAGCTGTGTGAATTGTTGAACTAAGTGTCCTCTGATATTCGATACTCTGTTCAGCTGCTTTTATTGTCTGTCAGTCTTTCCAGGAAGAGTGGATGCTATGGCACATTTTCTCTCGTGTTGTCCTAGGCTTAGGTAAAAAGGCAGTCCTGGGACTTTCAGAAGAGAGTCATTAGTGAGTAACTCTTCCTTTTGGTTCTTAGAAAAGAACTGGAAACAGTGAGCACACTGGGTGTGTGCTGCCTGCAGAAACTGTCCACCTGCACTGATAGAATAATCTTACCTCAAACTGTGGCTTATTCAGTGTTGGTAGCAACCCTTACAGTTCATTTCTCTGTCAGACAGAGAAAAAAGTATTCTCTGTTGCTGGTACCTCCTCCAGAAGTAAGTTTTGTGAATATTGGATGAGACACGAACTGCAGTATACAAATGTTGTAATATAATGTTTTAAGCTTCTTTCTTTTTGCTTAGTGGTAAAAGACATTCCCAAAATAACCTACTTCCCACCAATGTTCCATTCCAGAGTCTGTTTCAAGGAACAGGCTCCCAGTCAAACTGAGATGGCTTAAAAATACATCACTGGCATCTCAGTAAATACCTGGGTGCAGGACAGGGCAAATACAAGATAGGGTGATTTACTTCAGCCTCAAGAAAAGGTGTGAAAGATAGTGAAAATATCTTCTAAAATGCATTTGTTTGCTTTTTTGTTGGCTAATAATGCTCATATAGTGAATCACTGCAGTTCAGCAGATGCGTGAGAAGTCATCAAGCCACTGTGGTTTGGTTTGCATGTCTAAACTGTAAATTATAACAAAAATGTGATGTCATATTTTGTTAATTTCTTTTTCCACTTCTTCAGGTTTTCTTTGGTGTTTTAGTAGGAGCACTAAATCTTGGTCAGGCATCTCCCTGTCTGGAAGCCTTTGCCACTGGTCGCGGGGCTGCAGCAAACATTTTTGAGACAATAGATAAAGTAAGTAATGCATTTCTAAGCTGTGTTACTTTGTAGTGGGAAAATAATTAAATAAGCCTGAAGTGGTACTAGTTCTATTTACTGTGTAAAGTGAGGAAAAATTAATCCAATTAAAGAAAAATTGATTGTCCAATAGAAAGGTCTAGCGGCATGTGCATGGGCTCAAAGAACGTGTTGAACAGATTTCTTAAGTGGCCTACTTTGGAATAATGAATTTTTACCTCAATTACTGATTTGTTGAACTCCCATTTCTCATTCCATACTATTACTTATCAGTGCTGGCCCATGGAAAGTGTACTGGCAGGCAGTAATGGTCACTTTGCAATCAAACTTGCAGCAAGCATCTAGCTCCTAGCTTCCAGATGGCATCAAAAGGTGTGACTCTATTGGCATTAGTGGCAAAGGTGGCCTCTGTCACCTGTCCCAGAACTACCCAAATGAGCACAGCAGAGGCACTGGTCATGCAGCAGTCATAAATGTTAATCACAACATTGTCTAGACAGACAGATACTTGAAATAAGGTAGTATGAGAGAGCCTGAGACTCCATTGGCATTTATTGATGGGAATTCCTTTCTATGGCTTTATAAATTTAGTTGTTGGGAAAGAACTGTTTATTTCTTAATAAAGTAGCATCTCTGTTCACTGACAAGCTTTATTGTGTTAAAAACTGTAAACACATTAGAATGCTGCTTGTCTTTTACAGAGCACATAAGGGTGTATAAAGCAGACTAGAGGGGCTGTGGTAATGCTAACAGATTTTTTAGTAACCCTTCAAACTTCTGTAATAACAATAAAGCATATGCCTTATAAATGCACTTCATAAGCTAAAGCTCTAAGATAAACTGGAAAAGAGACAAGCAAGGTAACTGTTTTTCTGAGAAAAAAATTAAAAGCATAAAGAGTTGCAACAGTAAGGATTAATCACAAAACCTTAGGGTAAAAAAGCAAACCAAAGTGAGATTTCATCTGTCTAGAGAAAGAGTGACAAAATTAGATCCATCTGCTTGCCGCACTTGTAGATTTGTAATTAGACAGTACAAGGTTAACTCTGCCCTGATACAGATTTTTTCTGGCACTAAATTTACAGTCACGCTGAGGTTCCCATTTGCAGGATCAGTGAAACTTCTTTATAGCTTAGTATCTGAAGTTAAGTATGATCTATTCCTAAAGAGGAACTGATCTTTTAGCGGTTCTTAACATCTTAGAACATATATAATTCTTGTATTAACATTCCCTTCAATCTGTTAGGCCATTTAAAAAATCATGCAAATTTCAATTATCCAATATTGATGTTGCTGTAGTTTGAATTCATTCTCTATATTCCGTGCTTCAGAAGTCTGTCCTTAGAAAATTTTATTTCTTTGTGATTCCTCAAATTTCTCTTAGTTCTCTGTGTCTAACAGTCCACAATACCCAAGGCCTGGCCAAAGGTATGTGAGACCCAAGGCACTTCATGGGAAAACTTCAGTATTCCAGCTCTTAGGACAGGGTGTGCAAGGATGGATGTTTCAGATGCAGAGTGGTGAGGCATGCAGATTTTCAGCAATGAATTGATTGTTGGGTGCTGTGAGAGAATGTTTGTATGAGCAAGTTTAGTGCCATTTTATTCCTGAGGAGCTGGCTAAATTAACTTAGTCAAAATGCCTCGCTCAGTCAGCTACTCTGTTCCAGCAAAACCTAGCTGAGTGGTTGACTGTGGTATTTGCAGTCAGCCTAAAATGAGAAAAGGGAGCATCTTTCTTGCCCCTACTACCCACCGATGACAACTCCCCCATTACTTTGGCTCTCAATCTCATGCCTCTTGCCTGCTGTCCCTGGGGCAGAGCCTGCAGCTGGCTCCATGCAGCCAAATGCTGTTCAAACAGAAGTGCTATGGCTTTGTATGGTATTGGGAATATTTATATACTGCAGCACTGTTGTCTGTTTAACAGCAAATAAATAGCATAATAAATTTTCTCTTAGAAACCCACCATTGACTGCATGTCAGAAGATGGCTACAAGCTGGATAAAGTACAAGGTGAAATTGAATTTCATAATGTAACATTTCATTATCCCTCCAGACCAGACATAAAGGTAATTATTTATCATGCATCCTGTGAACACAATTATTATAAACAATCAAAATATCCTGATTATGCCAGCAATGTCTAGATTTTCAGTAGTTGTTTTCTAGAAGCCCAGATACTTTGTTTAAAAGTCAGCTGAATAATTCTTCTATTAAAGGGTTCTTCTCCTTACCATTCTGCTTATTTTACCATTCTGACATATCCATTGCCACATCAACATATTCCTTGCTGCTGAACATAAACCCCTAGTAATTTCAGACGAATTCACTTGTGTACAGCTTTCTTACAATCAATTATGCACTTGTATCAGTGTGAGTAGAACACAAAGTAAAAAGCTGAATGGTGCAAGGAGATTTTATAAAACTCTTCCATTATCCTGGGGATATGCCATTAAAATTCTAAGAAAGGTACAGGAACATTGGCTGTATACCCCATAATTTCTCTACTGCGGTGTGTGAATTGACAAATTCTCCTAGGAAAAGCATATTATTGGACAAGCAAATGAGTGCTATTGCCTCTAAAGGCAGAAGCACATGAAGTATGAGATTTTTCTACAGAATCTTACTCTGACATTCTTAATATGTATGCTTTACCAGGCCTTCACACAGTGTTCTTTAAAGGGAATTTATTGCCAAGTTCTCTGGTGGTATTAACTTGACTAGTTCTTAATGCTGAACAACAGGAATAAAAAAAGATCTAAATCTCCTTGTCTGTTGTGTAAATGAGTGCTCTGCATTTACAAACTCTTCAAACAATGTAAAAATATGTGGGTTGCTTTATCCTCTTTCTATATAATACTGTTCTGAATTTTGTAAAATTGCTTTGAATCTCCCTTTGAAGATACTCATTTGGTTGTATGACTGTGAAAGAATTAGAATGGATAGATTCTGTTTCTGGTTTTTTTCCTCTCCAGATTTTGGATAACCTTAATACGGTTATTAAAGCAGGAGAGACAACAGCTTTTGTTGGAGCTAGTGGAGCTGGAAAAAGTACAGTGATACAGCTCATCCAGCGTTTCTATGACCCCACTGAAGGCATGGTGAGTGTATTAGCCTAGAATGTGTTTCTCCAGCCTTAGGAACTTGAGAGAATGGCATGATTTCTTCTCCAAGGTGGAAAGGAAGACTCCTAACTCCCTTTTTGTTTCCTTCTTCTTTTTTAAAAAAAAAATATTTTTTAAATGAGCGAAATATCCTCTTGTGCATTTCTTTTATAAGATTGTGCTTAACAGTCTAATGAAAATAATTATGTAAAAGAGAAAAACAGTTAGGATAAGATAAAAATTCAGTGCTAAATCTGAGTAAAAACTATACCTATAGTTATGATAATTCAGGAGTAACAATTGTTTTCTGGAAAACACAGTACTGAACACTTAAACATTAATCCATAATATTGCTTCATTATATGCAATTAACATATAGTAATGGCTTGACTAAGAATATGAATTACATCTATAAACAATCTCATTCCATTTATGTGTTCCTGTATCGAATAGGAACATGTAAATTGACCTGTATTTAAATGCATAAAAGACAAAGAACCAATTTTTTGTAAACATATAATCATAATTTTTGTGATTACTTTTCACCTGGTTTTATTTCTGAGGCCAAGCAAAAGTGAAAATGAAATCAAAGAGCACAACTCCTAGAGCCAACACTACTGTCACTGCATTGCCTTCTGCGTATGCAAGCTGATTTTTATGCTGGTCATGGAAACAAAGCATCACAAGCCCTTCATTTCTAGTGTGTCTTTCTTCGTCTCTGAACTGGAGGGGATAATTTCCCTGACTTTTTTTCTGAAATTTGTGTCTGTGTTTTAACTGGCTTCTGTAGATTACCCTGGATGGCCATGACATTCGTTCCCTGAATATCCAGTGGCTGCGCTCACAGATTGGCATCGTTGAACAAGAGCCAGTGCTGTTCGCCACCACGATTGCAGAGAACATTCGCTATGGTCGGGATGAGGCTACCATGGAAGACATAATCGAAGCAGCCAAACAGGCCAATGCTTACAATTTCATCATGGACTTACCACAGGTATGCTCTGCCTTGTACAGTGTTTGGCACAATTTGATGAAAGAATAGAGAATCCTTCTGTCCCTCCCCCTCTGCAGCAGTTTGTGCTCAGGTGGAAGAGCAGAAGATTAATATACACAGTAGGCAGCAACCTTTCCTTTGAATACAGTTAATTAGGTCTTACTATATGCATGTCTTCAAGTTAAAAAAAAACCCAAACAACAGAACCTCTCCCCGCCAAAACAACCTCGAGCAGGATTAGTTCCTCAGGAATCATATGCATAACTCAATATCATGGTAATAATCATAGCACAATTTAAAAATATGCATTTTTCATGGTATAGAGATCTGTTTTTGCTCAGGCCAAAAGCAGTGTAGAGCACAGCCTCTCAGTAGCTAGCATATGTTATTGAAGGAGTCTGTACTGATGCTCACAACCTCATCTCCTTGTATGAACTTTGTAAACTAGCTGGAGGTTCCCTCTTCTCCAGTTCCTTCCCTTATGATAACAGGGATTCAATAATTCCTCCTTGCAAAGCCCATATTGAATAGTATTGGACTGTCTACTTTTCTAGAATGTTATTTTGCCAAGTAACTGCATTGATGGGATTCAAGTACCATTAACAGTCATACGTATTTTTATGTATGAAACATACTTTTTATCCTCCATCTATGCATTTCCAGGCTTCCAGGAAACTATTCATAGAAAGGCTCTTTAAAGGCCCATGTTTATTTCCTGGAAATGGAGGAATAAAAAAGATTTAGCTCTAGGTGAATATAATTATGCTGCCTCTCAGTCTGCCAGGCTTTATGTGTTTATGTAATTTGCTACCTGAACCCAATGCCACCAGAGTGTGATGTTCGTGAATCACAGACGTAGTGTCCATGAGTCACAGGTCATCAGCAGACAAATCCGGCTCTGAAAAGTTTGCTTCTGAGTCATCTGAGGGAAAGTTGGTGGGTGATTCCTCTCCATTTCAGCTTTTGCTCATATAGTTGTCTTGAATTGAACTAGACTATTTCACCTTTTTACCAGTGCATACTTTTGTCTTGGAGTTAGAAGCTCAGTTCAGGTAAAATGATGTTGTACATTATGAAGAAAACTATTTCACCAGTTGTCCTTTGAATGTGCTGTGCTAACAATGGTTTTGTCTTTCAAAGACAATAATTTTTTTTAAGTATACTCCAAGGACAAATCTGAGAGACATTTTATCGTTATCTTCACCAGAAGATTAACAGACTTTGGTTATCTGTTTCATTTTCACATTTTTCCTTCACACAGAAATTTGACACTCATGTTGGAGAGGGTGGAAGCCAGATGAGTGGAGGTCAAAAACAGAGAATAGCTATTGCTCGAGCTTTGGTGCGAAACCCCAAAATCCTGCTACTGGATATGGCTACATCAGCACTTGATAATGAAAGTGAAGCTGTTGTCCAAGAAGCACTTCATAAGGTTTGCTCTGGCATAGCAAAAATCAGACTTGAAAGGGCAGAAATTATTTTTAATGTACTCTGCAGAGAGTGTTGCTGAATTGCATCAAATCAGTGAGAAGCTCTGCTTAATAACTGTTTCATATGCACAAGTAGAACCTTGGTATTATTGACAGAGAATAATTTTTTCTTACTTTGAGACATTAACAGAAATCTATAGCTCGCTCTGCTCTGTGGGCCATGGACGGAGCTTAAGTCAAAGTCAGCTGGAACTACTCCTATTAATTTGACCAGACTTTAGAGTCCACGGCGCAGGTTCCAAGCATTTCCGTGTGCTGTCCTGGGAACAGGGCTGTTGTTGTTTCCTGCCAGGCTCGCCTTGGCCGCACAGCAATCTCGATAGCTCACCGCCTGTCAGCCATCAAAGCTGCCGATGTCATCGTGGGGTTTGAGCACGGAAGGGCTGTAGAGCGAGGAACTCATGAGGAACTCTTGCAGAGGAAAGGGGTTTATTTCATGTTGGTGACCTTGCAAAGCAAAGAAGACCCAGCACCTACTACAGAAGAAACAGAAAGTAAGCATTTTGTTTTCTTTTATAGAATTATGTAAAAGTCCACAGAATGCAGATCTTTTAAGTTTTTCTTTTGATAAGGACTAGTTGCTTCTTTTTTTTCTTCTACTTTTATGGCTGAATTTTATCATTCATAGAAGTAACACATTGATAGCCCTGGCCAAAGTGGTTTTGCTGCATATGCACTGAATGACCTTCCTAATATAGATCTACCCTGAAATGGTAGTCCTGACCTTCAATACCTGTCATTTTATAGCTCCATGGTCTGCCAACAGTCCAGTCCTGCTGCATTTGAAATTCAAGCAAATTACAGAGTATGCTGAAACCACTCTACTTGTTTTGCTAGAGGCAGATTTGAATCCAAGCTTCTGGAAATTAAGGTCTAATAGAATGATCTCTTCTATTTTTGTGAAATGTCATACATTGGATATGATTACCTTAAAATAAGAGAGAAATTATGGAGTTCAAATAGAGAAAAAGCCTTTGGCAGTCACATCTCAAGTGAGATGATCCTTGGGCTAAAATTCAGTTAAATTCATCCTGTCAAATACAAATATAAACCTCGTGATACGCGTAGGTTGAGTAGCAAGGTTGTATTACATTCTTTGCCTTCTACAAGGTATTCCATTTATGACTTGGAGACACTGCACTTTTTTGGAGAGCCACAGTGAACTTAGGTTGTATTCAATTTTAGCACTAACTGAAGAGTTCTATATAATATATTTTGCAGAGAATGATGTGGTTGAGCCCACTCTTGAGAAAGTCCAGTCATTCAGCAGAGGAAGCTATCGGGCCAGTTTGAGGTGAGTCCTAAAAATGGTGTTAAATCTCAGTGTGTTTCCAGATCTCTGTACTTCATCCCACTATTCCAAAATCCTGATAGTGCTAATAAATGACTTTTCTGTATGCTGCGTAAAAGAGGGTTGAAGGACTGCAAGCATTTTACGGAGATAGAGTTCACTTGGAAAGAAATAGCTTGAGTATTAATGTTACTGATTGAAGTCCATAGATAAATAGCAAGGCTCTTAATTTTGCTCCTCTTTCTATCCATAGTACTTTCTCTCCAATTTTGATTTACTGTGTTAATGTTCTATTTTTATTATTGCTGACGTACAGCCACATTTGTAATATCTAATGCACTTTCAGTCCAGTCCCTTGAAAAATGACTCGCTGTGCAATTACTTGCGAAATCAATGCAATCTACAAGGGCATTTTTATTATGGCTTCTGCTTGATGGGAGTTAAAGCATTTTACAAGCCAGACTATCTTGTAGTTAGACAGTTATTATGTCTTTCAGGCAAGCCCATGTCATACATATGCAAATGAATACATCTCCTACATTACAGGGTTATGTTTTGTCAGAGAGAGAGATGAGTTGTTTCAACATCCTGTTTTTCTGGACTGAATTACTGATAGTGGTAATGGTGATTGGAGTAGGTGTCTTAACTTGCGCACATATAGCAGGACACAGCACAGTTTTACTCAACAAATACAGAGTGCATGGTATATCTAAGACAATGTCTGGGTGTGAGTGGAATATGATTTTGAAAAGTATTTGCCCCCGTTGTGAGATATTTTTTCGCAAGAAGTTGAAAGAACATAGAAAAGAAAGAAAAAGTCTGCAGGATTCCTACTAATTGCTTCAGTGCATCCTGATTTAGTTGATATAAAAACTATACCCGCTTTCCAAGCAAGTATTGGGTTACTGAGCTGTGAAGAACAGACCATTTGTGTCTTCTTTGCAGAGCTTCACTTCGGGAGCGCTCGAGATCTCAGCTTTCTAATATGGTCCCTGAGCCTCCATTATCTCTAGGAGGAGATCACGCAGAGTCTACATATCTTACGTCTTCTTATGGAGAAGATGACGGAAAAGCAAAAAAGGTCAGGTCCAATAGCTTGTTAGGAAATTTTCAACCAATCGGATTATGTCCCTCGGTAACGATCACCTGTAGATGGGTGCCCATGTTATAGGAGTTGATGGCAGGTATGTCTTCTTGGCTTGATCCTCTTCTCTGCTTAAACAAAACCACAGCTTCAATTCTTGTCTCTATGTAAACACTAGGCTGCATTTTGATGGCTGTTATGCTTATTGGTCCATATAAAATTTCCAGCAGGGCATGACTTATTGGTAAATTGATACATCTTGTAGATTTAGTTGAAAAACACATATTGATAAAAGCTGAATTAACTGACAAAAAGCAAAGTGCTCAGTCTGTGACATGTAATAGCTACTCGGTGATACAAATGGCACTGCTTCTTGTTCAATAGAGTAAATTCACTTTCATCTCAAAATCATCCAGAGACTTGAGCAGAGACCCCCTCACTGAGACCTAACCCAGAGTTGTTTTGCTGTCAGCATCGTCATGCAGTCAGCTGCCATAAAAAAATAAAGGCAGCAGGCCTTAAAATTACACAGAATATGTAGAAATATACAGTGGGTTTCCAAACTGCTTATGAAGCTCTCTGCACCAATTTGCATGGCTGTGGTTGTTCAGTGCAGAGAGCAGCAGTGAGAAGTCACTGTTCTTGCTATTGTAAGCCTATTCTGTGGATAAATAGAAGGCTTTAGTGCTGTCACTGTGTCACTAGCTCAGAAGCAAGAGAAAATACAAGATGCTTCCACCCACTCCTCCTTTCCAACAGAGAGGTCTTCACAATGTCTATTTTGTCTGGGAGTTTCTAATCATATGAATAGAGGGAGGTGAGCAGGGCTGAGCACACTAAGTGTTACAAAAATTCTGCACAAATCAAGCTGCAGGAGACGTTATAATTTGACAATGAATATTTTGCACTTACTGGGCATAATTATGGGAATTCAATATATACTCTGAGGATGTTTCACAGAAGGGAGTTATAATTAACATGTATAAAGCCTGAATCCAGCTATCACTCTGAGATCTCTCTTGTTTTAATTATATCACATACCTCTTAATTTGATGCAGTATCTGATCAGTGTGTTCATCAACAACACTTAAAAAGTAATATTTAAGAAGATTTAATGAGTAACACAAAAAGCTGATTGTGAGGAAGAAGTTTAGGTTTTGCACCAGACCTCATCTGGAGGCAGATAAAAGGAAACAGCCTGAGTTTCAGTGGCAGAAAATCTTAAACTGGCTGCAAATAACCTCTTCAGTTGGAATCATTAGAGCTCCACAAGGCATGACTCTTGTTCTTTTTCTTCAGGGACAGTAAAGGGAGTCATTTATGTAACCCTCTTGTGACTCATCAGGCCTACAAAAGAACCCCAGACAGCAGCATCTTTCCCCCTCCTGTACAAAGCTAGAGGAGCTGTTTGGGCATGAGATGGCCATTTACCAAACTAGGCTAACTATTGGATCTCACTGTGAAAGGGAGAGCATCACTGGAAGAATGCATTCACTTCATAAATCCAACCTGTTTTTCAGGAATCTGTTGTGGATGAAGACGCCAAGCCTGTATCATTTACCAGGATTTTGAAATACAATGCCTCTGAATGGCCGTACCTGGTGCTTGGATCTCTGGCAGCAGCTGTGAATGGAGCAGTCAATCCACTCTATGCTTTGTTATTCAGTGAGATACTTGGGGTATGTTATGGTAAAATTTGAATGTTTATTTTAGCTCTGAAGCAGAGGAGAGTGAATGTATGATGCACAATTTGACTTGTTTTGGGCAAATCTTTAGATCTCATGAAGTAAATGAGGTTAGTCTTCTTGATTATAAACAATTATTCAGTAGAGATATTTATATCACTGTCATCACACAAGCACTAGAGCTCTTTGAAGGTGTAGGCTTATCAGCTTTTCTAATGTGTTCATCATTATCTCTCTTGTTCACTTCTCAGGTACTGTTGGGAATGGGTTTCTATACTTGCATACTGTTTATTTTAGATGAGACAAGATGTACCTCACATGCAGGTACAGTGGAGAGAGACACATGCAAAGGTTCTTCCCTGCAGAATTTTATTTTACAGACTTGGCAAGCCTTTGAGGAAGCTTTGAATCAGATCTAAAAAATACTTCACTTTTTTGTTTATATATTTCAGGCAGCTCTTTTCTGCCTGCTCCCTGCAGAATGCCCAGGGAGAGGTAGATAATGGTAACAGGGTTCATGCATACCTAATGCGTAGGAAAGTATCCTAAATTTTCAGGAATTAGGCTGGAGAAAACCCATGTGTTGACACTGTTTCTTCTTGGGTAAAGTAATGACACATTCACTGGGAAGAAAATGGGAATGCTACTGTTGTTTTGTGGTTTTGGCATCCATCTGAGGTATGATAAAACTTGTGTTTCCCACTTACTTGTTTAGGTCATGGTAAGTATATATGTGTGCAAAGCATGTATGACCTAGAGGGTAGACAGATATTGGAGTTCCAAAACCTTTCTCGTAGGAAAGAGTAAGTGAATGAATGCCCCAGCATCAGAGCTACTGATAGAAAAGGGCTGATAAAATGCTTCTAAGAGCACTGCCAAGCAATCCGTCAAAAGAAAGATTGACCTTTTCCTGTTTTTTTTTTTTTTTTTGAGGGGACTTGTTTTGGCTTTCCCATTTCTCTCTGGGAAGTTGCTCAGGACTTTGAATGACATTTGTTGCTGCTTGACAGTTGCTAGGTATGATCCTGGGAGGGGCAGGGCAAAAGACATTCTAGTCCATGTTGATCCATTTAGCAGCTCCTGGCCAATGTTCTTGGCCTTTTAGCCATAGGTGTGCCAGCTCCAAGCACTTCCTGAGTGTCTAGACCTCAAGCCAAGGACTGTGGCTTTCACTAGACAGCAGGTGAGACACTGCTATATGCATTCTCCAATAAATCTAACCTTTGACTCCTTTGGAGAGAGGTCTTCTAGACCCTGGGTGGTCTGGGGCTGTTTTCATCCTTCATTGCCAACAATGAATTCCTGCTCTTGAAGGCCTCAGTCCATCAAAGGAGAAAGGCTGTAAGAAAAAGCAAGCCATAGCGAACACGAGCAAAGTCTAACATCTGTGTTTCATTATTCGTAAATTTGAAATATTTCTGCCCAATGTCAAGGCAGTCAGGCAGATGAAATATGCATCTGCTTTTAAATCTGGCTGAATTTCTGTAATGTTGTTGTGTCAGACATGTGGGCTTGTACTCTGGGACAAATATGCTGGGGAATCCCCACAGCTATTAAGTGAAAGGATACGTTAAGCCTAGTCTGCCCTAAAAGTTTTCAGACATTAATCCCAAAAGTCAATGAAGAAGTGGATAATCCTGGATATGTACCTTTTGAACAAATTTCTCAGTAGTTTCTTCTTACTTGTGCTTTGGTTCTCCCTGTGTAATTGTCTCAGAGTATGGGAAATGGATCCTTTCCAGTGAAACTCAACCAGAAGATATGCTCTGACTGATATTGGGCATGCAGCCCATGGCCCCAGATAAAAGATAGTCCACACTAAATCTGCTGGAACTTAAATGATCTGAACATGGACACCTGAGCAACAAACCTTCCTGTTTACAGACCTGATGCTTTTGTCCATGCTGCATGTTACCGTGATCAGTGTTATTTTTTTAAATCAAGAATATAGGTCAAAAACATAGCTGAGTATGCTAGGATAGCTGCAGAATGGGATAGTTCAATTTTACAGGTTTGCGAGGGGGAAAAAGTCCTCAGTTTGCAATACAGAGATCTCTTCCCCATGATCGTTATCCACATTTCCTACCACAGGTCTATAAATTGCTATTGCTCTCAGTTTAGGGAGAGTGTAAGCGTGTACTTCAGCCCATTCTTTTCTTGAGCTAAGGTGCTTCCTTGAATTTAAGGTTTGCAGTAGGAATCCTAGACTTTACCAGAAACACTCAAGGTGTGTTGCAGACATTGCAGTTATCTCAGCTTTTATCTAGCAGCAATGGAGAGCCCAGCTACAGGAACAGGGGAGGCCTTTCCCAACATATTTCTTGCATAGGGGAAAGCAAATGAAGCACTTTGAATGTGAGTGATATGGATAGAATATTAAAGGCTCACAACACTCTCCCTTTTCATGAGCACCTTTCATAAGCCTGGATATGGATCCAGCCTCCCTGAAATCAGGAACTGTGTTGCCTTTGACTTTCTTGAAACGAAGAATCCTACTTAATCTCGCCTACCATCTAGCCATACAGAAGCAATGGACACAATTTTATGTATACCAAGCATAAATACTTACTGGGGCTCACTGTAGGGTCCTATAGCAAGCATTTATCTCTGTTTGCAATGCTCAGTCTTGTATTTGACATTTATTTATAAGACTAGCGAGAAAAATTTCAAAGTGTGAAAAGAAAAAATATTAAGTTCAACCCGTGTATGTATGGTGCCATCCCAGTGTTTCTGGATGACTGTGCAGAGACTATGCTCAAGTCACTTGTGAAAAAGCCATCGGCATCTCTGAAGAGTAGGGTTGTTTATCCCTGTTCACAACTACATATTTATCATGATCCCTGACACACTGTGTTTATTATGCTGTTTATTAATTGTACTCATTAGAATTCCTAATAATTTCAACAGAAATCTTCCTGGTAGTTTTTCTCAGGAAAAAGTACCACAGCACTGCAACTACATGACATCAGTGTTAACAAATATTCACGATGGTGAGTTGTTAGTTATTCCTCTGGCTCTGTTTTAAGCCAGCCCTGTTTGTGACATGACCTTTACTATGAAGTGCATTTTCCCATTCATGGCTAGCTACTGCATACCATGATGATATAGAAAATACCATCACAATACCATGGCAATTCTAAAATCCAGAATCCTCATAGGACACAGTTTATGAGTACACTGAGTTCATCTTGTATCTCATTCTGTCCAAGTATTTAACTAGAGTATTTCCCACAGAAAAAAAACCAAAACCAACCAACTAAAAAAACACCAAAACCCCCAGAACAATAAAACAAAAAATGAAACAAACAAAACCAAAACACTGGTATCTCTTCTAGATATATAACTTAAAAAGATAGATGAAATCTGCTGAACAGCCTGTTCCATTCAGGATCAAACATGAATTACTGAATTTATAGTGTATTTCATTAAGGGCATAGAAACAGCAGCAGACCATCATATGTTTTGTTCTTACTAGAACAAAACCATTAAAACATACCTCATGATTTTTTTTTCTTTAAAACAAAGATTAATATGAGAAATATACTTGCTACTGATAAGGCAGCATGGCATTAGAACAGCTCTTATCTTTAAACCCTAAAAGTTGTTTTGATAGTATCATTTTGGAATTTGCAGACACTGAGTTTAATAAACTTGTTGTTCAACAGGAGAAAACCCCATTATGTTTTAACCCAGGGTCACCTTAGGAAAAATAAGGAATGGGGCCTTTGCAGGGGTGAGGGAGAGCTCTGTGTTCTGGCTTTGGTTCTAGGGTGGGCTTCTGCACTTGGCAACAGGGAGTCAAGAACAAACTTCACACACAGCAAAACTAACACTTCTAATACAATGCCACCTTCTTTTTTTTTTTCCCGAAGACCTTCTCCATTCTTGATGAAGAAAAACAAAAAACCCAGATCAATGGTGTCTGTGTGCTCTTTGTCCTGGTGGGAGTTATTTCATTTTTCACGCAGTTTCTACAGGTAATAGCAGTCCAACATGCTTAAATTTTGTTTCTGTACCCTTACTCTGTGGGTATCTCTTTCTTGCAATATTCGTATTTATTCTCATGCACCCCAGGGATACACCTTTGCCAAGTCTGGTGAGCTGCTTACAAGGCGCTTAAGGAAAATTGGCTTCCAGGCTATGCTGGGGCAAGACATTGGCTGGTTTGATGACCGGAAGAACAGCCCTGGGGCTTTGACTACCAGACTTGCAACAGATGCGTCACAGGTCCAAGGGGTAAGACCTGGTAGCTTATGAATTGTTTTACTGTAAGCACTGATTGAAGGCCTGTTTTGGCACATTGTTACAGAAATTATCTAGAGTGCAGACAGCCAGGTCAATGTAGATCAGTCCTTGGTCAGCCAATTAAGCTATTTCTCTTTATCATAAGACTGTCAGCATGGAACTATTATGGTGGTATTTCCAGAAGCACCAATAGAGTTATGATTTACGACCCATTATTCCTGTTTGTATTATTAATTTTTTTTTTTTCTGGAGATGAGTTAACTTTTTGCCACAACGCTTCACTGTTTATTTCAAAAACATCTCAAACTAGTATTTTAGTGACATTGATCACTAACCATGTTTTCCAGTTTTCAGCATGGTATTGTGTATGTTGTGGAAGTTTCAATTTAAACTGCGAGCCCACTTGAAAAAATAGTTTGCAGTACTGGCTGACGTTCCAGCCAGGAATCCTGCAGCCAATTTCAGTGTTTGGGAAAACGAAACACTAACTTCATGCATAGTGTTCCTTAGTGTATGAGGGTTAAATCATGCCGAGCTGTAACTGTTATATGTATCCTATCTGGATTGACCCTTTGGTAGGTGTGAGTCAGATGCCATTTTACCCGGCTCCAACACAAGCAATTTTCTAGAAACAAAGGAAGAGATGTACAGATTTCTTTGTTACAAAAACTGTCCTGTTTCAGCTTGACTGAACATGGTAGGTTAGTTTTGAAAAACTATTAATGGAGGTTTTAATAATTTAAAAGACAAATGAGAGAAGAGGTTTCCAAAACCTCTGTCAGCAGCAATTTCTACAGAACCAGAGAAACCAGCTGCAAACCTTACAGGCACTTACAGGGCATATTTTAATTAAAATAAATAAACCTGTAAAACACCGAGTGAACCATATAATAGCCTCCTAAGGGATAGCTTTGTTCGAAGCACATGCAGAGCAGTGGGGCACAGCCATCCAACCCACAGCTTGGGGTGGGGGAACAGAGCTACCTGGGCAGCAGTGCCCTCCACCTTTCCCTGACTGACACAGAGCTTGCTGCAGGCCAGAGAGCTGATGATGAGCATTTTGTGCTGCAAATGTTCACATCCTGCAAATGAATGTGACTGAAGGTCATCAAGGATATGAAATGTACATTTTTATTCTAATACATAGCAGCATAGTTCCTACCTAGGGCTGCTCTTTACTGCTATGGAAGAAAGTAACTTTTAAGTAAATAAATCAAGTTTATTAAAAAGAATAGTGTTGTTGAAGTGCATAAGAAGAAGATGAATGCATTCAATAAAGGTGATGTCAAAGCCATATTTAAAATTTTTCTTTAATAAAGAGATAGGCAGAAATGCAACTTTGTTTCATCCTCTTTCAGTGATGTTTCTTACCGGTTTTAGCACAGCTGAGGCTTTGTTGCTAATAGCTAAGTTACAAAAGGGTCCTGTTTATTATTTATATATAGATGGATAAATGTAGGGGCTAAACAGTGTATTCAGATGAATGATCCCTCAGGGAACCAAGGGAACTAATTTCAATAATTAGATTATCTATCTCACAATCAGTAGAAACAATCTTCTGAACTCTCAATTAAAAATTTGGTGGATGAAAGGAGTACTGAGCATTTGCAGTCTTCATCTTGATACAATTTATTGGAAATAGTCTATCCAAACTGGCTAAATTCCAGTGCAGTCAGCAGCTCTTAGTGCCTTATGATATTTCAATGTAATTTAGAGTTTTCTAAAGTTTTATAAGAAAATTTATTTTAAGATTGTTGAATTTACTATTGGAGTACTAATCAGACATCTCTGTTTCTTTTCTCTAAAGGCAACTGGATCACAGATAGGAATGATTGTCAATTCCATGACTAACATTGGTGTGGCCATGATCATTGCTTTCTACTTCAGCTGGAAACTGAGCTTAGTTATATTGTGTTTCCTGCCATTTTTGGCCTTATCTGGAGCTGTGCAGGCTAAAATGCTGACAGGATTTGCCTCACAGGACAAGAAAGCACTGGAAGCTACTGGACGGGTAATGCTATTTAAATGATTAATTCATATTTGCAGTTATGGTTAGTTAAAAAATCAGTCATTTGGGATCATCAGTAATTCAAATGTAATGAAACTGGCAATGTTTTGCAAATAAGGTGCAATATTTCAGCTTGTCAAACCACTGAAATGCCATTGGGAACTCCCTAACTGCAAAAGCACTTGCTGCATGGAGTGTGACTGACCTTTCAGAAGGGATACCTTCGAAGTGGTAGACATAGATCTCTCAGCAGTCTGGTTCACCTTTCCTGGGTTTTATTTAAACACCAATTTGTTGATGCCCTGTGATTCTGCTCTCCTCAGAAAGCAGTGACACTTGTTCACCTAGAAATCCTCACATCTGAGAATTCCCCACTAAACCACGGATCAGTATGTGGATTGAGACAGCACAGTTATCCTCTCAGTGGGCTCTCCTAGACTAAGAATTAAGCTTTTAAGCCTTACCATCTTAAGAATTAAGAAATAAGACCTGACCCCATTCAGAATGGTTTAATTATTTAAAAAACCCGTAAATCAAAATATTGCCTCGAGAAGCAGCGAAACAGTGAGTCAAGGCATCAGCTTTAACTCAACAAAACGACCAGAGGCTGTGATGAAAAGGACACTCAATGCTTCAGCAGTTTTGGTGATGACTGATTCTATCTGGTGTTATTTTCTAGTTTATTTGCCAGCACTGCATCCAAATGCTAAAAACAGTGAATTCTTCCACAGTGATTGCTCATAGCCATGCTAAACATGGAAAAGCCCAGTGTGCACAGTCCAGTTGGCAGGACCTATTTATCCACTCCTTGATGTTGTATGCTAATGCAAGAGATTTGACTATTAATTTTGGCCAGGAAAAAAAACCACCTGAAATTGGATGGAATATTTTTAATTGTCTATATTCAGATCTTCTCCTACATGCTGAAAAAATTTATAAACCATATATCATACTATTGCTTCCCAAAGGAAAGTGTCACATTATGAAGCTTCAATCAAAGTCCAAGCAAACTAGAGCATTTTAAAACAATTTCTTAATAAAAGTACTTGAGATAAGTAGGGTGAAATTAGGACTAAACAAGCTGTCCATTTACTTTTATAGATGAAACTTCAGTGCTCTTTTTTTTTGGGACAGATCTCCAAATTCTGACTGGCAATAAATCACAATATGAAGCCCACAATTAATTAAAGCTCCACAAAAGTTTCCATGGGGATTATCTCTTAATTTCCTGTGTTGCATTTTTCCACTTACATAGGCAAGCATTTCCTTAGTCTTTGCCTATGTATAAGGTAAAAATCCTGGAAATTGTGTCACTGATGATGATTTATATGGTTCATCTCATCAGCCTTATGGACATAAGAGAGAGAGGGACGGTGAGCAGGTGAGGAAATGTAGTAATGCAAGTGGTTTTAATTTATGGAACAGAAGTTGGGGATAGCATCCCTTCTAACTCTTCCTCTGGCTATTTTAACACAAATAAAATAATTGAAATAAACATTTAACTAACAGATCTGTGCAACCAAGGAAATAACAGTGTTCCTAAAAACATTTTTCCTTTTGTGGATGTTGCATTTATTCACATTATGTGAAATAAATCACAAGTGAGAGCATGTGCCTGATTCCCTCAGTGCACTTACAGTAACTCAGCTCCAGCGCAGCATGCAGAGCATTGCTATTGAGGATGTCATTAGATAACTACTTGTAGGAAAGGTTATTTTTAGGCTGGCTGATATTTGGGCCAGTCTGTATCATATCTGAATGAATTTAGATATTGCAATAGTGTCCTGCGTTCATGAAATAATCATGCATTTGTGAAAGCACACGCAACTTTTTCCAAGTAAAAATTTGGAGCTTCTACCCATTTTTATTTTTTTCTCCTCCAGATTGCCAGTGAAGCTGTCTCTAACATCAGGACTGTAGCTGGGATAGGGAAAGAGAAAATGTTTATCAACAATTTTGAGAAGCACCTGGATATGCCCTATAGAGCTGCAATCAAAAAAGCACACGTTTATGGGCTCTGCTTTGGCTTTGCCCAGAGCATAGTGTTCATTGCCAACTCTGTCTCCTACAGATATGGGGGGTTTCTAGTTGAATCCGAAGGACTCCATTACAGCTTTGTGTTCAGGTGAGAGCCTGCTCGGAGCCACAAACAGGTCTCCAGAAGTGTTCGGTTTCCTGATGGCTTCCCGAGAATGACCATGTCCCCCTTCCCCACAGGGTGATCTCTGCTGTAGTCACCAGTGGAACTGCTTTAGGAAGAGCTTCTTCCTATACCCCAAACTATGCCAAAGCCAAAACATCTGCTGCACGCTTTTTTCAACTGGTCGATCGGCTTCCTAAAATCAGTGTTTACAGTGAAAAAGGGGAAAAATGGGTAAGAGTGGAGATGAGTAATTTGTGATGTCATTCAGCTCAATATAAGCATGGAAGTTGCACTAATGATTCAGGAGTCAATGAGGACCACTGCTTTTTAAGAAGGTTATGCTGGCTGTATAATTGTTACTCTTTGCTCTTTCAGAAGCAGTGAGCTCTGCAGTAGGCAGCAAGAGTAGTATAAAGTGGGCCATTAGGAATTTGGCATGTAAAACTCCTGTACATTGGAATGGAACAGGTTTGGATGACTCACAGAATAGCAAGTTTTTATTTCCTGCTCTACAGTTCATGCACAAACCTGACTATCACTAGCTTATAATGGAGGCTTCTTCCATTTACATCAGACTGGTGGGGGTGTTCATGAGGAGGCGAAGCATCGCTGAGTTATACAAAATGAAAATGCTCAGTTTCTGGTGAATTGAAAAGTCAGACCCAGAAAATTCAAATTGTTTATTTTATACACAGTGTCTGTATTAAAATTAAAAACTTACCCATTTGCAAGGCAAACCCATCCATTGATGGCTCTGACCAGTGCCATGTGGGGAAGTACAAGCAGAGAAATAGTGTTGTGACTAATAGCTTCATCTCTAGGACAGCGACTCCAGTGTGGTTTTTATCCCTTTTCCTCAGCTAATTTCACAAGCTTGAATGTTGTATTTTAAACAAGAGATGCCAGAATGGTATCTGAGGAAGAGTTATTTTGTATCCTACAACTCTCAGTTTTGAGCTTGAGGTCATTGTAACATCTTTCTCATTTTTTTTTCACCAGGAGGATTTCAAGGGAAGCGTTGAATTTCTTGATTGTAAATTCACATACCCTTCTCGGCCTGATATTCAGGTCCTGAAAGGACTCTCTATTACTGTTAAACCTGGACAGACTTTAGCATTTGTTGGAAGTAGTGGTTGTGGTAAGAGCACCAGTGTCCAGCTTCTGGAGCGTTTCTATGACCCTGACAAAGGAAGTGTGGTAAGCAAAGAAAACATGGTTTCTGTGCTGTTGTTCCCAGCAGTGCTCCAGGGGCCTTTTGCCTGTGCCCTCCTGTGCAGGCTATCAGTGGTGGTGTGTACATGTGCACCCTGGGGCTTCGGCTCCTTCTCAAACAGATGTGGACTCTTTGGACAATTCCCAAATATAATCTCAGATGTCTTAGGCAAGATAAGAGAACTAAAAGCATCAGGTGCACCCTCGTGCATTATGTAAGCAATAGGCATTTGCCTGTATAAAACATATAATGTGTGCTGTACATTGTGGGAGTACAAACAAAAATCAAGTCTGAATGGAGCAAAAAAGAGCCTGGAACATCTCTAAATATGCAGCCTCTGTGTAGGTTGAATTTGTCTAGATTTAACTTCCAGTTACTTGATTACTGATAGCTTAGTAAGCTTTTATATGTTTTCCTAATGTAAATACCCATCCAGATTGATTTCTCTTTCTTTGGAAAAAATCCTTGTGGTAATCACCATGTCAGGAAGGCAATAAAGCATGTGCCTAACCTCAAGCAATTAAATAGTTCACTAGGACTTAATATTGAGCAAATGGTCTAGCATTTGGCTGGATCAAAGCCATAACACGAGATACACATCATGTACAAAAGAGACTAATATAAGCAATTCTTCCAATCACTTTAAATCATTTGTGTTTGCATTTTAATAATATGGTTCAATCTTTTATTTTTGCTATAAACTATTTGAGTGTTGCAGGCTGTTGTTTCCTAATGATGTTTCAAGTTTTCTCCCATTTCCTTGTAGTTAATAGATGGACACAACTCTAAGAACATAAATGTAAAGTTTCTTAGATCAAAAATTGGAATAGTGTCACAGGAGCCTGTGCTATTTGACTGCAGCATTGCTGACAATATCAAATATGGCAGTAACACAAAAGATGCGACCATGGAAAAAGTCGTAGAAGCAGCTCAGAAGGCTCAACTGCATGATTTTGTCATGTCCCTGCCTAATGTAAGTACCTGCAAGACCTTGGCTGTGGAACTACAGACAGGCTGCTCAGCGCTCATTGCAGTGGGGTTTGCTCCAAACCCAGTTAAAGTTGCTACACACGTACACCTTTTATGTCCTTTTACTTTTATGTCCTATGACCATGCCTTGTGTTCCTGAGGCTGTGGTTGTGAGTTGCTGCTGGCTTCTTACACAGTAGGCAAATATATAAATCCTGTTCTCAGCTGTGACTAGGGCATGATCTTTAGACAAAAGTATTTGAAGCTGGCTGCTTATGTCCACTTAAGAAGTAATTAAATGCACTGAAATCATATAAACATAAATCAGAAGAACACAAAAGATATGGATACAATTTAGGCACCCAAACAGAATAAGCCCTGAAAGCACTTTTAGCATCTTCTGAATCTAGGGCAGGGGATTTCTTTTTGCCTCAGACAAATCAGCCAGCATCTTGCTACACAGGCTCACTGTGCTGCCTGGGCCTCTGAGCACGTGCAGGCAAAGCATGGCTTGGAAACCTCTCCCCAAACACGTGTAGCACTGCATAGTGTTTCTGCATCCCTGGGTTCTGTAAGGAGGAGGCAGTGGTGGTCAGCATTCTTGCCTCTCTCCTGCTGCTCTTCCTTCAGGCTGTGTACTGCAGTGTTGGCTTATACCTGAATAAAATCTTCATTTTGTATATTTTTCAGAAATATGAAACCAATGTTGGGGCTCAAGGATCCCAGCTGTCTCGTGGGCAAAAGCAACGCATTGCCATAGCAAGGGCCATCATCCGAGATCCTAAAATTTTATTACTGGATGAAGCTACCTCTGCCTTGGACACGGAAAGCGAAAAGGTAGATGTGCAGTGATGAGCAATAGGGGAAAGTTAATACAGTGGCTTACAGGGTACAAGGCCTTTCTGTTCTATAGAGACATCCCAACATACTCCACTACAGGACCGCACATTATTCTGTATTGTGAATTCAGCACTTCCACCTTTAATGATCTTTCCAAAAGATGCAGGAGACGCAGCCGTTAAAAAAAGCAGTCAGCTTCAAGAGCTCTTAAACTGTCCATGGAGGCAGCACTTTTTCAGAAATGAGGATACTAATTGTCTGGGTTTCAAAGCATTCAGATGGGAACAGTTCATAAATGTAACTCCATACATTAAAACCCAACCAAAATAAAAATGTATTAATGCATACAAATCATAAGCCTGATTACCCAAAAACAGCAGTGAGGGGCCTAAGAACTTTGGCAATAATTTGTGTAGCTTGGTTACTTGCAGAGATTGGAGAAATGGTGGAATTTAAAACCATATCCACACTGAGCTGACACTTAGCACATCACCTGAGTAAAGGCCTTGGTTAATTTCTATTGCTGTCTATGTTTACCCGTTCCTCCTTTGTACTGCTTGTGAACAGAGTTCATGACCCAACTAAGCACACCAGTACTATAACCTTTGATTTAGCCTCATTCACTTGCCACTTTTAAAAGATAATTAATCTGAAGCAATCGGGTTCCTGCAGCTCTGAGCCCTGATTTGGTTTGCATATTTTCACTCTGACATTTTGTTGCCTTTAGACTGTGCAGGCAGCGCTGGATAAGGCCAGAGAAGGGAGGACCTGCATCGTCATTGCCCACCGCTTGTCCACCATCCAGAACGCCGACATCATCGCAGTGATGTCCCAGGGACTCGTCATCGAAAAGGGCACTCATGATGAACTGATGGCCATGGAAGGAGCTTATTGGAAACTTGTTACTACTGGAGCCCCTATTAGCTGAATTACTGTGATTCTAAATTTGAAAGATTTCTGTAAACAAACACTTTGTGGAAGGTCT
The DNA here is from genome assembly GCA_013396775.1 of Cephalopterus ornatus. Taxonomy (NCBI): domain Eukaryota; kingdom Metazoa; phylum Chordata; class Aves; order Passeriformes; family Cotingidae; genus Cephalopterus; species Cephalopterus ornatus. Next base: position 654,483 of record VZRE01003104.1, on the reverse strand, counting down.
GTGTATGTTGGTGCTCCATTGTGCTACAGAGTGCTCCACAATACTGTAGAGGAATACTGAGTGTATGTAGCTCTCTGCATCAAGCATATTTGTCCAGCACATGCAGTGGACTAGGCACAGGCTAATGCATTCAGGAAGTAAATTAGCCCACTGATAAGGGAAAGCAAGTCTGAAAATGGGAAGGATCTTTTCTGATGATCTGTGGAATTGCCACTAGCTGCAGTCAGACTGCACAGTCCTGTCATGCCTCAATTAGCAATCAAGGAAGACTCTGCTCCAGCGTTCTGGAAACTGCCCCTTCTCTAGGTAAGCTGAATGAGTGAAAACAATCCCAAGAATGATGCTGTACATATGAAGGGATGACATCTCTCCTAATGTTCAGTCTGCAGAGGATTACATCAGCTCCCTTTCCTGTGGGTACAGAACCCCCACCCTTTCACCCCATCGCACCGCACAGGTCAGCTGTGCTGAGGGAGAGGCTGCGCTTCCCCCGTGTGCGGCCACAGCACTGACACCACAGTGCCCCTTCAGCAAAAGCAGGCAGTACTTACAAAGAAGGCAGCTCCACAAAAGTAAGGAAAGCAATCAAGGCAAAGAACAGAACCTGGTGAGGATCATTTCCTAGCCTCCCACTCTCCACCTAACACTCACCACTCTAATCAAAGCTGTCAAATAGATTTTTGAATAGGAATACATGCTTTGGGTAAATTAATGTAAAATCCTACAGTTCATCATCAGTTATTTAAACCAGTTCTTTTTTTTCAGAAGGCAAGATAATAATGTGTATTTTTATAGAAATCATAATCAGTAAAGGTGGGAAAAACCCCATAATTAGCTCTTTGTTTGCATTAAATACAGTTGATAAACACCAACAATGCATTCAGAAATTACAAAGGTCAAGAAGGAGCTTCTTTTGGCAGAAGCTTGTATCTATCACAATTTATTCCAAGATCTACGGTTTCTCTGAAATATGAGTTATTTTCTGCAGCACAACAGCACTCTTTGCTTTAGTGAGTAGGGTCTTGGAGACAAAGCAGATAGACTGAAAGTATAAATTACAGTTCCAACATTTAAATATTGATTTTGAATAACAGAGTATTAACTGGAAAAGTCATTCTCCATGTCCTAAAATCTGCAGGGTGGGGGAATGGTTCCTCTCACTTTATAAAAAAATCACACCACTTCTTATAAAATTGCAACAGTACCAGTAATTGAATAGAGCTGTAAGGGTGAAAATTTTACTAGGATACATCCCTTAATTCCAGGCATCAAACCCCAATTTCAACTTTTTTACAAATCTATTAATAGAATTGCTGCCAAAGTCCCTACTGAAATCACACATCTGGCACTGAAATGGCTATTTTCCCAAGGAAGTCTGTATTTTAAACCTTAACTAGAAATTAAAAAGAAGATGCATTATTTGCTTTAATATTTTTAGCCTTTTTATGTTTCAGAGCAATAATTAGTTTGATGGCTCAAGACTGAAAATATTGACAGAGTATCAATATCAGTAAGCTACTGATATACCTATATGATATTTAATTTATATTAGTATTTAAGGCCATGGAAAAATAATGACTCTTTATTAAAAACTACAATGACTTTGTATACTTATTTCATAATTCTTTTGCCTAAAGGACACCATTTTCATGACCCAAATTAAACAAATAAATTGTATTTTTTTACTGGTTCTTGTACTTTAGCACTTCTCTTACCCTTCAAACAGGCACATGAATATCTTGCACCAGCTAACAAGTATTTCTGTGTAACTGGATCATGTCTGTGACAAGGCTCTGCTGTGCAGGGCAGAGCTGCAGAGAAGGCCAGCTCAAGGACACTAGCCCCTGCCTGCACAGGAGCCCGTCATCCCCTTGCAGGAGCACAGGGACACGGCCCCACCTGGGTGGCACTGCTACTGCTCTTCATTGTAACATCATCCTGTTTTCAGGCAGCTAGGAAATAGCGAGAGCTAAGTGTTGGGAAGTATACTAGTACTTCCCAGAAGCATGCAGGCACTCACACCACACACAGACAGTTGCACATTCCTGGGTGCCAGCTCCTGCCACTTAATTTCTATGTGCTACTGACAACCAGTTGATTATAAGCACCTTTGGTACCTGTGCAAAGGGATTAAATTTCAAGTGGAGCTGCACAGTATGTCTGGGCACGAACAACAAGCCTTGATGGACTGCTCAGTGCAGAGCTGGACTGGCTGTGCCACCGTAGCTGCCTCACAGCAAGCTGTCCCAGCCCTGGAACTTGGTGACAAGTCCTTGCTCCAACCCAAAGGCGTTTGCTTACATCTTTCAAGCCTGAGCTGTTAGTCTTAACAGTAGATGGTGTCATTTGGTGTCTTCTGCAGAAATGCCAGTTGTCATTCTACATTTAGGGTTGTGTCTATCCCAACAGAGGCACCAAGATTCTTTGCCAGGGCCAGGAAGCAGAGACCCTCATGTGGTAGAAGCTTAAAAATGTAATGTCTACTCATAACTCCCATCTTAAAATTGCCAACATTGCCACTAAATCCAAATGCTGTTGTGAAAGCCTCCAACAGCTGTGCACAAAAGCACCCCCTACTGCTGGCCAGGAGCCAGAAACAGAAGGACCACTAGACCAACCTGCTAGTGTTCTGTGATGCCTCTGTAGGTCACCTCACTGGTAGGGAATAACCAAGCACAGAGCAACTTAACACAGATGATCTTTGTCTTGGCTTTGTTCTTCATTATTTGTTTCTAATCCCATTAGCTTAGTAATTTTGCTTAAGGAATTACAATTATAGAAAAGACTGGTTTCAGGTCTGCTGCTGCAGGAAAAAGAGTTCATAGATCCGTTACAGAAGATATGAGGAGATACACAAAGCAGAATACTCCTCAAACTGTTAAAACCAGAAGACTTATTTTTTTAAATCAAGGTAGTCTTACTAGGCTCTTAAATAAGGATGCCTGTTTCAGATTTGCTGCTGTAATTTGTATGTTTATACCTAAAGGCCAACACAAAACTATTCAACTTGTTTACCCAAATTAAATAAGATTCTTTCGATTTGAATTATCCCACACCTAATTGGAAGTCTACAAGCAATATCATGTTTACATCTTCTAAGCCTTTTTTTTTTCAGATCATACATACACAGCCCTCATTACCCATCTTATGGCCTTGTATACTAAGGCTATGGATAAAGAGCTTGTATACTAAGTATTATGAGATGGTATCAGCAAAATATTGCTTAAAAATTGTGCACTGAAAGGGAATATACAACAGTAGATGCCAAATAATGAGTAAAAATGGAAAGTACCCACCTTTGCCTTATGTAGAACATCCATTTTATATAGCAAACATATATTTAACATATTAGCTACTTGTGTGCTAAGGTAAACAAAGCTGACAAGAATATAAAGTTGCAATGACAGTCTGCAACCACATTTTCATGATTTACACAACTACTAACAGTGATTCAGGCTTGTGTCTCTTATCTGAGAGAATTTAGCAGAGAGTTACCTTTGCAATACAGGAGCACGAACAATATTCTTGAGGTCATATACTGAGATAATTTCATCATTGACAACTTTCAAAGGTGTGATCTGTATCGTTCATGATTTATGTGACCACTTTGAAAAAGTAAGAATGGCAAAACCCACATAGTAATGCAAAAATATATTCTACAGAGTATAATGGAAATAAACTTTTTTTTTTTCTCATCTGACTTAATCAGAAGCTGTTTTGCTCAGGAAGCTCAATAAGTTAAATGTAAAGCCTTGCTTACAACTACACGGGCCTTTTTCACAGTGCCTGGGTACACCTGGTAGGTGGTGTGATACTGTCACACCATTATGTAGCAGTTTAACACACAGTATCTATATATAAAAAATTAAATACCAAGTATCACTATGTACAACTGACGCTTGAAGCATCATCTAGCTAGAGATGGAGAGAACTTAAAGACCACCATATAGCTAAATAAAACTAGCTGATCATACTTTAAAACTTAGTTATGGCCCGGAGTATTGGGCCATTTCTAACCATACTGCAGTGCGGTTGCAATATTTCTAGGAATCAGCAACTAATATTTCTGAGCTGCCAAAGTCATTCTGGAGCGTACTGATTTTGGATGTACTGGTTACTTACCAGGAGCGCATCAAAGATGCAGTAGCATCCCTTTGGTTAAAATGAGTTAGCAAAACTGCCTTTGTGGAGGGTTCTTGAACAGCTCATATCCATCCCCACATTGCTAACCATTTCGAACCTTTACCTAATTAAGTTTCTTTTCAGTTGTCTTCATTAATGAGTGGACACAGTATGGAACCAAAGCAACTACAGTCAGAGGCATGGCTGCACTCTTACAGAATGAGAGAATGTAGAACAAATACTCAGTATGAGTAGGTATCTTAACAAAATTATACAGTTGCAGTGTAGCCAAAGAAGCAGCTATACACAATATGCGGAAACTCAGCTTGCGGCTATTTTTTCCTTTGCAGCTTGTGATGAACATTTCAGAATTAATTCCAAGACCTAAACCAAAGAGTGCCCCTAAATTCCTCACCAGTCCAGCAAATGGAGTTGTATCAATGTTTATCCAGTCTGGGTTGGCACACCACTTCTTGGCCTTTGGAACAGACCATAGCAAGTCAATATCAAGAAGTTTGAGGGACAGATAAAACCCAAGGGCAAAGATGAAAAGAAACAAGTTTGTCTTGATGTACATTCTCAAGCTTGCAGTCTGAATAGCAGGGGTATGCTCAAATGCTTCTGCCACAAGAATGCCTGTGGATTAGAAACTCAGTGTTACAGGGAACAACATACTTGTATTTTGAAGAAGCACTTTCTACAGTGTGCCTGTAGAATTTGGCTTTTGAAGACAGAAGAATATGTCTTTCATATCGATGTGTATATATACACATACACACACACACAATTTACTGCTTCTGTAGTACGTTACAAAACCTTTTCTCCCACTCAAAACTGCCAAATTAGAAAAAAGAAATTAAATACTGAGCACTACATGGTTTTGATATGAGGCATACCTTAAGGCCTGACTGCATCTCCCAGATGACAACCTATCAAATATTAGATGTAAACTGGAACATTCCTTTTCCAAAAGAGTCCCTCACTCAAAGACTGGCTCCAGCAATGCAGAATTCAACACCAGTTCCCACACAGGCTTTGAGTGTTGAAGGAAAAGACACAGAACACACTTATCTTCTCTCGTACTCATTTTATCCTGGTTGTGAAGAGGGAAAGCTGTTAGCCAGGGCTGCCCAGGCTGCACTGCATCCATGAAAGAGAACAGGAGCGGGCAGACCCTGCTCAGTGCTTCGGTCGCCCTCCTCAAAATCAGATAGATACTAGAGAGATTGTTCACAGTTTGAACTTCCTGAATACCAATTTGCAACATGCTTAAGTAACTTTGAAAAATGTACTTCAGCTTCTTAAATCACCCTGGGGAGTTTTTACTGCTGATTCACCTTTTTCTCTATTTTGCCCCAGGTCTCTGACCCTGTACTTGTCCACATTGCATACATGCCAGTTTGCACCTGGACACCACTTGAAGTGACCCAAATACCTTCCTTCTGAAATGAAAGGTCACAGCCATATAGGAACAACTTCCTCTCTGATCTCTTCCACACAGGCAGCACAGTCAAAAATTGGATGCAGCCAGTACAAGCCGGTCAGAGCTAGTCTAAGGCAGTGTGGATATAACACAGCATCAACTGGCAGGTGGACAAAGGCTCACTCCCTTCACTGTGTGAATTACAAAGGCAGCAGGCACATTCTAACCTTGTAAATTTTACCTTTAGACCTTTAGATAATAATCAAATCCTTGACCTTCCAGAGAGTGGAGAGCACCACCGGGGCTGCACTACTAAAAATCTCTTGTCTTTTTTCATACGTCATTTTTTTTGAGATTTTGCAAATATGTTAAAAAGAAAAGAAAAAATAGCAGCATTACCAGCAAATACTCCAAGAATAACTTGATGAGGGAAATGTGTTGCTATGAATACTCTTGAGATGCACACACTGATCTGGATAATCCAAAAAATACTCCAGAGGAAGGACCATGTCAGTCTAAGAGGGAAAAGGAAAATTATTAAAAATTAAGACAAACTATTTCATCTACTAATTTATCCCAAGCCCCATCATGTCAGGCTCATATTTTTACCAGGCAGAGATTTACCAAGTAGAGCAGTTTAGAATCAGATGATTAAAACTGGAAGTCAGTACTAAAACATTATCAAGGGTGGTTTCAGGAAGAAACCCCAGAAGTTTCAGGTCCAAGGCACCACTGTGGCTTTAGTGATGAAAGTCATGCATGGCAGGTTAAATTAGCACTAGTACGCTGAGCATATTTCTCATTGTGAAGTCATACCTAAATGTAAAAGTTCAATTATTTCACGATAAAATTTACATAGTGTGGGAACAACCTTGTCAGGCTTGACCAGCAATTACAAGACTTTTCGGCAGAGCTGAGTAACACATTACAGTGAACTATGTCAACACCGTGTGCATTTGCTTTGAAATGGGCTAAGAAGGGTGACCATCAAAGTAGCAAATTTATGTACTAACCAAAAGATCCAATACCTAATGACAATTAATAGAATTAAAAATTTCCAATACTGAAGAGGTGATACAACCTTTAATAGGAGCTGATTCAGAGATATTGTATGCAATGATGGTAATTTAATAAATAGGAACCTATATAAATGGCTAAATCCTCTTAATATACTTTTTCTTTAGCTGAGGCAGATCCTAATAAAGGGCTGCTATTTTTTTTACAAACTGGATAGAACAGATTATGAATATTTGTTTAAATTAAGTCCATTAAAAACATAGCATGTGTATAAAGAATTATCTGTATGAGTTAGAGGAATGGAAAGACACTGACCTGTGAAGGGTAACAGCTAATTTATCTTTCCATCTAACTGTGTAGCTAAGTGCTGCAGTGACCATTACATACCAGACGCAGGATGATCCCATGGCATGTCCAGATGGGCTTCCTAGTAAAAACAAAAAGGAAACATTCATCTTAAGAATGATGACTGTAGCATTTGTCATATAGAAAATGTCAACTGGCAGTTACTCAGGCACCCAATCATTTAGAAAGGAAATGGCTAACAAAGGCTGAAAGAGTGTCAACTGCTTCGCAAAATTTAATTTTCTCAATATGAATTTCTCATCTACAGGGATGCCATAATATTTTTCTGAAATCAAGCAGGTAATAGCTTAACTATCTTATATTAGATGGAATGGTGAATGGTGAGGTGGAATCTTGATTGCATAGTATTTTCCCATTATTTAGATTTGGATTGTGATTAAAAAAAAAAAAAAGACATCTAGGACTCTCTTGGGACTGTAGCATGGAATGTAGAAGTTATATATGAAGATCAGATGAGAAAGGTTTGAATGGGCCTTCTCATAATTAAGTGGAGCAACAGAGATTTAGCGCTTTGTAACATTCTAAACTAAAGTACCAGTGTAACTTTAGATGGCCCTTCCAAACTGCCTTTTATCTGCTTCCGCAATTATCATGGGGTGAACAATTGGGATCTGTGTCTCATTAATAATATCACAATCCAGGTAATTAACATTTTAGATAGTTTTGTAATAAATTTAGAAATGTATCTCAAGCATGATGGAAGAACTGTGTCTTTATACTTTAGTTTGATTTATGTTATAAATTTTAAGGTGTCATCCATATCAACTAGCTTGAAAATAGAGTATCAGTGAAACTGGCACATGAAATGATGCTGTAACATATCCAAACAATTGCTGTACCCAGAGTTTGTAACAGGGAACACACTCTCATATAGAGATCAACAGCAATTTCCTTTTAGTCTAGGTTATAATAATATATGTGTAATTTGTTTTAATTTAACAAATCAAATTTTAATTTTATTGGAAACAATATGAAGCCTCAGAAAAGTTCCTACAACTGTGAAAATCACCAAAAAACGAAGTATGCTGGCATGATGCAAGGGAAATAATTCCTAAAATTACTCTGTCACTTCTTTTCCCCTGTTTACCAAGTTTACATTCAACAAATTGAAATAGGGAAAGAGAGATGATTAGATCACTGGAGTCTGTCAATCCCATATTTTTACAGCTTGGCTTTCTGTCGAGACAAAGTGAAGTAAAAGGGACAGGTTATTTCACTGTCAGAAGAAATAATTTTGGGTCAAGAAAGTGTTATGATCCAGAACTACGTAGCAGTGTGTAGAGCAAAAGGGTATTTCAGTGAAGTAGCAAAGCAGGAATGCCTAGAACAAGCACTGTGATTTCTGACTCCCTGCACTCATTTTTGCTGTTCTGCTTGCCAGCATCTTTAGAGTCACTCTACCAGCTCTTTTGTTAATTACCTAACAGATGTGCACTCCTAAACGTAACAACAGAACAAATGTCACTGATAAGGAAACCATAATGTTATCTGTCAGCACTGGGAAAGCTCCTCTTTCTTGTCATTTAGGAAAATGTCATCTAGGAATAATGTTTCATAGTTCATCTGCAAATTACCTACTGGAAACAGCATAAACTTCACCTTAAGGTTTATGTTCTTAAAGCCTTAAAAATACCAGAGAAAAAATGGCAGTAGGGTTTTAGTTCAGCTAATTCCAGAAGTACAAACCAAATTCAGATCCTAGACTGCTTGCCATGTAGTCATATAAACAGTTCCCACAGCTTTCCCTCTTGCTGGGCCATGGAGTTTGGGGTTCAGGCTATCCTAGTAATATTTAGATCTGCTTTTCTCATGTCTGTGGCTGCTCCTCTATTCTTTTAATAGAAATTGCATATTTAAAAAGTGTACGAAGTACCATGTAAGCTCATGCAACAACTGTGTGTGCTTAACAGCTGCACTGACTGCACCTCCTCCTGTTAATGAGGAGCAGGTCAGTGACAGATATTGTCTGGTTCAGGGCAGATCTGGAGGTGGGGGAAAGTGTGGTCGTTGTAAGGGCAAAGAAGGAATCAATATGACAGTTGTACCCACTGGACAAAAATAGGAATGACTTGTGACTTCAGGAAGAAAGTAACAAGAAGAAAGACCTTCTGGTTCCATGAATAGAATGAAACACACTGGCTCCTTAGCCAGGGCTTAGAACTACATGGTACTGAGTGGGCTCAGTTCTGGAGGCTTTTGAAAAGACCTGAAATACTTTAGGTTAGATCCCAAATGAAATCACTTGAGGGAGACTGCCGATCACGTATAGACCAGGCATTACTGAACCCTGCTTCATACAACTTCTTGTTCACAATTACAATGGAATGTAATGCAGGACATTGTTAACAAAATACAGCTATGCAAACAGCTTAAAAGCTTGCAGTGGCATTGACGAGGTGCAAAGCACATTAATTTCCACAGTCAATATTTTCTCACATAATGAATTAAACTAAATTCAGTCAGTCAGCTCAAAGCAAATTCGTCTTATTTCACATATTAGGGTTGCACAAGTTCATTCGACTTCAGCAGTATTGCATTTGAGTTCCACAGAAAAGACAGTGAGACATAAAAAAGTGAAAATACACAGAAAAGGTACATTTTAGAAATAATTTTGCCCTATATATTTGTACATATACTCCCCTCCACATTTAGTGTCAGTGTCTGGTTCTGGGAGGAGTGGTTACCTTTTCCACTCATGATACATTACATCAACAATTATTGGTACTATTGTTATTTACACTGAACCACCTACTAGTTTTTAGGGTTTGAATATTTCTTGCAATAGCGCACCAGCCCTCAAACTCAACAGACCTGAGCTCTGTTCTGGAACATATCAAACAATGTATTTCACAAGTTTTGTGAAAATTTCTTTCCAACATGCTGTTTCATTCTACTAGTAGTTATTTTTAAAGTAAATCCCCCTCCCTTGCACTATTTAAAGGCAATGAAGTAAACATTTTGTCATACAGCAATCAAACACCAGTCACATTGTATTTCTTCCTTTTTTTCTGCTTGTATTTTTGTGCTATTTTATACATGAACTCTGAGGTTTGTATGTCATATCAGACTTTCATAAGTCACATCCTCTCTCCCTCAAAGCCACTATCCCTATTGAATGTACCAATGTAGTCTCCAATGTTTCTTACCTGGTCCAGTTTCACATGTTATAGGAAACTGTTCAAGGCACGGGCTTGATTGATTAGGATAAATCATTGTTTCTTGCACCCACCAGTATGGGCGATGGCCAAATAAAATCCTGACAAAAAAATAAAATAAAATAAAATAAAGCATAAACTCAAGGAAAATATTTTTATATAAGAAGGCCTCAGCAAAAGATGATAATCCTGTAAAGAATATAAAGAGCTATATTGCCAAAACTATTCTAAAATAGTTCTGCACGTTCTACTCATCTTATCATGATGTGATTTCAAGTATATCTTAAATACCTGCATTGTGAATTCCTCTTTTATAATTACAGGGGAAAGTCTACTAGTACATTATTAACAGAAAGTTTTCTAAACTTTCTAAACACATATAGTAACTATCATTAAAAGTACCAAATTTTAAAATAAATCCAACTTCTTACCATTTAAATATGAGGTTGAACCAATCACCAATGACTGCCACCCATATCATTTTAGTACCAACCACTTGGTTGAGCTGAAACCAAAGAGGAAAATAAATTGAGAATATATTCCGCGGATCACCAACATGTGACATAAAATTAAGGAAATCCTGGTAAGCCCTGTAGTCTCTCTGTAAATGCTGAATGATAAGCACGCCATTGCTATGAAGGAGATCCATCTTAATGGATTAAACTGTACTTGAAATATAGTAAAGTTCCTTTAATCTTAAGTTTCTAGTGACAGAGAAATGAAAACCATGGAGGGGAGCTATTAAAAAGTGAGAGAAGGTGATTGACGTTGCCTTTATATTATATTGGTGTGGTGTACCCAGCCTTTCTTGAAACACGTGGCTCCAAAACTCCAGGAAAGCACATGAGTCTCTTAGCCCTGGAAAGCTTTTCTGTTTGCAAATTTTAATTAGAGGAAGCTAAGTGAAGTACATGCTGAGCAGCAGCAAATTGTGGGGAAAGTTTTGTGGAAACACAATGTGTGACTTATGTAATCCTTTGTATGAACAGTTGGAACATGTTTGCTTAAATTTTTTCACAGTTCATTTCTTTGCAGGATGGACATTAGTAATGTGTGTACTTCATTAAGTGTTGCCTGTATAAAGGATAGAAAGAATACACAAATAACTGATCTTTGCAGAACTGTCATTAAAGCTGTACATTTCACTTTGAAATAGAACTTGGCTACCACGCTGCTGCTAATACTTTGACAACACATTTTTCAGTCACGGAAAATACAACCAGCATCCATACATCAATGAGGCTGTTGAGCTATAGATTTATTTTTAAAGCAGCAATGTTCTTAAAACACTGAAAAACAATTGTTTCCTTCAGACAAGAGGCCTGTTAATCCAGGGCACAATGCAGATGAAGCTTAGTCTCCAAGTCATCATTTGGTACCACCATTCTTGTGCATTGCTTACATGCTGCAGGTCCTACACAGCTTTTCCAGAAGGAGCTGCAGCCCCACCTGTGACTGCCCAGCCCGGCAGAAATGAGACTTGCCTTGCAAACCAGAGCAGGGTTGGGAACAGATGATTACGAGTATTTTGCTGAAGTATTCCCAAGTGAAGCACTTTGGTTCTCTAGAAGGAAACAGATTCTGTCACATAGCAGGATTTTAAAAGATTACAGCAGATAATATATTAGCACATCAGATTTATCAATATTAGTACCAATAAGTGTAACACAGGAAAAGATTATGTTAATTTGTGAGGTGGCTAGATGAAAGAAACTTTTTCCACTAGATATTAAATGGATACTAAACTCCTGATGGTACCATCTTCTGATATTATCAGAGCAGCAAGAGGAAATTTTCAAGATCTTTATCAGGCTGTAATATTCCAGTATATTCATATCTTCTATCAAAGATTATCTACATATCTGAAACAATTAGATCCTGAAGACAAAAGCAGCTCTATATACATACTGCATACTTCCCTACTGCTCTCTCCATGGCACTTCAACCCAATCTGCATAAGTTGTGGAGACAAAGATATGAACTACTTAACTGGTTGTGCTGAAGAGGGACTTAATGGCTTAGCAAGGCTTTATGATGTGTGGTCAAGGAAGTCACATGGAAACATTAAGTAGATTCAACAAATAAGGCATGACAATTAAATGGACTCAGAAGACCTCTCCTCCTGACACAATCTCACATTTACTTTACTGCCATTTACTTTACCTATTAATAGTCTGGCTTTAGAAACTTTTTAGCAGTTTTAAATCCTATATGTTTATTGCTACTAGTCACATTGAGCTTAATAGAAAACCTTAAAGTTAAAAAGAGATTTAAAATTCTAGGCACTGTTTCTGAATAACTACAATATTTTCCTCTACATTGACTGAATTACTCACTTCAACTGGTATCATCTGATTTCAAGAAAAACCATTCCAAAAGCAAAATTTCAGGATATTTCAACAATAAATATTTCCTAGCTTTTTAGCTGAAAATATTTGAGGAAGTTTGTTTCTTGCTAACCCTTATTGCTTTTCATAGTGTACAGCAAGGCAACTGTCATATAAAAGAACAGATGGAATTAATTTTCCCTCTCCCAGTTCTTTTCCAAGATTGTACTTGTTTAAAAATATCTCTTTCAAATAACTCTTTATACCTTATTACTAAAGAAAATGTCCTTTGGCCACATTTTTTTACTGCAAAAGTATCTTGCCTTTAAAGACAAGTAAGACTTAGAATCACAACAATAAAAATCACTCTTTTATACATGTCTGGGGTTAGTATGGAAAAATGTGGAGAATCTAAGTTTTTTCTCTCTTTCTCAATCTAGTTTAGAAAAAATAATTAGCTTTAAACGTGACTGTAAACGTCAAGTCAGTTGGTAGATGAATAACAACAATCTTTCTTTTAGTACTTAACCTCATCCCAGTTGCTGGTTTAACTAAGTCGAAATAACTATTGTTTTATCAGGAAAAAATATTTTGAACTAAGTGAGTAAGTAAGTTTCCATTAAGGTACAATTTCACGTCCTTTAAGGAGTGTCTACCAAGTAATAAAATAGATCCTTTTACAGTCCCTCTTTAAGCACACCACTGTTATTCAATAGTATCAGAAAAGTTGCCTCTCTGACACAGGATGTGCAGAACCATTGCAATAACTTTTTGCATGTTTGTTATATTTACAAATACAACCCTCCCCCACCATGTTATCTGTCCATTGGGATACGATGCATCTGCTCAGCCTGAACTGTTCTTCAGACAGAACCACTCAGGCACACTTTGGTTCTCCATAAACTTTGCCAAAATAATGTTTGAAGGTATGTCCCAGCCTTGTTTCAGTAAAGTAACCTCTTTTAGTCTAAATGTTGAAGGCCTCCTGATACTAGTTTTCAAGATTTTCCTGCTGATTCTTATGCTGCTGGTTATCTTTCTGCTTAGGTAGAAGATAAACACCTTAGACCTAATGAAGACTAACAGCAAATATAAAAAAGCTTTCATTTTCTCCTACATTCTTTCTGAGTTCCAGAAACTCCTGCATCCTCACCTTAGAGATACCAGAGGAGTCATGTTTATAAAGGATGTTTAAGAAACTGCAACAAATTCACAATCTGCAAAACAGAAAGCAGGGAGTTTTTGGAATAGGTAAGCAGGTTTCTGTGAGAGAGACAGTTCTCATTGTACCTGGATTCACTCATGATCCTGCTCCATCCAAGAGGCAATCAACAACTGACATGCCAGTCATCTCTTGTCCTGCTTGTGGTATTTCACAACCAATGAAAGTCTGAGACCCTAAAGACTTTTCAAGCTCCAACAACCAGAAAAGATGGCAAAACATGTCTTGAAATACTATATTTAATAACTTATTTAAACTAATAAAGGAGAAATATTTCCTCAATAGACTTTCCCCTGGTCCTTTTCTATGCAAAGACCTGTGAAGACAATGCTTTCGTAATGCACTTAGCACTTCAAAGTCACTTGAGATAACATGAAATAAAACTATTTGCTGTAGTTTAGCATGTAGAACTGCAAGGAAAACTAGTGATCTATACAAAATGGTCAGAAAGTGTATGCAATTACTTCTTTTTGTCCTGTTTTGATATTGTAGAACCAAGGTTTGGCCTTCACATGATCAGATTAGTTCCTAGTACAAACCAAAAACCTTTAAAATGCCATCTATTCACATAAAGAGATTTTAATTTATTGATAATTTCTCAGATTATTTTATTTTACAAGACATACAAAACTAGAGACTTTATATATTCTTGGTAATAACGTAGAAACAAGAATCATGCTGATGATCCATTGGAGGGAGGATAAAATGTTTACAGCTCCCTTGCACCTACATATTAGAGCAAATATTACATAACTGCTATCAGATGTTGTTAAGTAAATGTTTGCAAGAGAAGGAAAAGCCATCAAAGCAAACATTTTTTGAGATCTGTTAATGGAGGCCTAGGTACTGGACCTAACTTTCTGGTACATTATGTTTAGTTAATTGAACAATAGCATTAATTTCCACATCAGTGTTTCCATTGGCACTAGACCAGCTACCAAGGATTAATGAGCAATTTACTAAATTCACCAGCAGACACTGTATACAACAGCTGACAGCTATTTTCCTAGGTGTAAATATTTTCCAAGAACACTGAGAAGATACACCTTAATTTTTTAATTAGGAAGAGTATTTCAAGAAGCTTCTCTTCCCTTTCCTCTCCCTCTCCCCAAATTTATACTTGGATAGGTAATCATCCTTGAACCGGCCCAACTTCCGTACATCTAAGTGTGAAGCAGATAAGAAAGAGAGGTCTATTAGTTTTAAGACTAATCCTGAGGAAACTGGGAAATCTAGATAAGAGGTGTCCAAGTCAAATGAGACAGGAATACAGTGGGATAGAAGTGTTTATACAAGAGTAACATAACTAATAGTTGGTGGTCTCAGCTCAGCCTTTGCTTTGGGTCCGGTGGGGGGAAGGCAGTAATTAATTCTTTCAGAGAGCAATTCTCAACGCTTTACTAAGTTTACATTATTCTGAGACTATCTAAGTAGCACTGGCAAAAAGTAAAGCTAGGAGCACTTCATCAGCTATGGTGACAAAATGATTAAAAGTAGCTTTCATGATAAACTGAAGGCTGCTACCTGGGATCACAAACCAGTGCTTATCAGGAGACAAAAGGGAATATAAACAACTGTAGAAAACCAGGCACCACATCAGGCACACTCGCTATGACAGAGGCTGATGGCAAGTGTTTGACTGGGCTCAAGCAGGGCTGTTGTGTGGGGGGTTTGTTCACACCGAAAAGGTGCGGGTCGGTCTCCTGTCAGAACGATCTACTTTAAGGGGTAAATTGTTATCCACACTCCAGAGAATTCAAGCCTGCAGAATTAAAAGCTAATTCAGGAGTCTCACAAAACTTAGGACCATGTTCTGTGAGGAAAACAGACACTGGAAACAACTTACGGCTTCAGAAGAGCGAAAGGGAACCGTCCCGCTCCCCAGAGCGAGCCCAGTTTGTTCAGCGCGGGGCAGGCTGTCCCCCTTCCCCGGCCCCGCGGCCAACCCGGCCGCAGCGCCCTTAGCGGGCTCTCAGGAAACTCGTCAGTGCCCACAGACTTTCCCCCGGGCAGGACCGAGGACCGAGGACCGAGGACCG